>CAUYUJ010015738.1:270341-367841 GCA_963575745.1 Prorocentrum cordatum
GGGCGACGACGTCGTACACGCTGCGCGACGTGGCCGTGCGCCCCGCGGGGGGGTGCTGCGCGGCCTGCTCCGCGCCCTCGCCCGCGGCCTCGGGGGCTTCCGCGGGGGCGCGCGCCCGGCCGGGCGGCGCTCGCCGGGCGGCCCGCGCCCCGGCCCCCTCCCCCCCCCCCCCCCTCCCCTCCCCCCCCCCCTCCCACCCCCGCGCCGGGAGTAGGCGCACGCCCCAGGCCTCCCGAGTGGAAGCCGCAACCGCCCCGCTCCTCTCCTCCGCCTCCTCCCTCCCTCCTCCCTCCCTCACTCCTCCCTCCCTCCCTCCCTCCCTCCCTCCCTCCTCCCTCCTCCCTCCATACCTTCCTCCCTCCTCCCTCCTCCCTCCTCTGGAGTGTGAGGTGGCGCCCAGCACTGGCTCCTGCCAGCAGGAGGGGGGGGGGGTCAAGGTTCGAGGCTCTGGAGTCTCGAGGAGGTGTTGCTTGCCCTGCCAGCCGCCTGCGAGGGGGGCGCCTTCTAGCCCCCAGGCGGTCCACACTGCATCCAAGGTGAAGAAGACTGCACCAGATGGACCCCGGCAGTGCTGGACCTAAACGCTGTTTTGCTGGACTTCGGCTCTGCTTCGTTTTTCGTTTTGGCAGGGAGGTATACAGGAAAGCAGGTAGAGCAAAAGGAACAACAAGACGAACATGCACATAACTAAAAACAGCGTTCAGGTCCAGCCCTGGACCCCGGGCAGGGTCTGGTGACCAATCTTAACGGGACTTGGACTCATCCCCCCTCCTGGCCGCCTTTTTCTGGGCCCGGCCCACCTCAGAACCCGCGACCGCCTCCGACTCCGGAGGCCTCTGCCACGAGACCCTTCGGGGATGGGCAGAACCCCCTTTAGCAGAACTTGGTTTCGAGAAAACGACCTCGGGCCCAGACCTGGCGGGCGGAAGCCTGGAAAATGACGGCCGCGGCGCCTTCTCGAGGAACCGAGAACGGACAATTCACTAATCGACGTGTCAGGGGGGGGCCTGTCCATCCTCGAACCCTGGGACCCTGGGGGCTCTGCCCGAGGGGGCGCCTTCGGCGAGCGGCCCGGCGCCCCCACACCCGCACGGCAGGCCCTGCATCCCCCCCCCTTGCACGCCGCACGGTGTGGTCACCGCACCGTTTTCTCGGGGAGACGTACAGTCAACCACTATAGTACTGTGGATGCGGTGACAATGGACACTCTAACAATCCTGTAATTGAATTAAAAGACGTGCTTAAGATGTCTAAAACATGTTCTAGCAATGTTTCAAACATGTTTTTACGTATTAAAACATATTTGAAACATCTTTCTAGGCATCTGGAAATGATTTGGCAGTATGCTTCCTCTCCATTAATCGACTTCCACAAGTATAATAAGGATGCGCGATAAGGATGCAAGGGCCTTGGACGCCCATTTCGAAGCTTTCCGAGCGGGGCGCGGCCAGCGAAAGCGGCGAAGGATGGACCGAAGAGGCAAGGATGCAAGGGTACCCTTGGGAAGGTTGCCCATCCTTACTATGCGGGTTAACTGTAAGACTCGGGTACGGGGGACTCGGGTTGGCCCGATGGGGCCGCCATGAAAACGACGAGACCCAGTCTGAGTCTTGACGCGAGCTCCCGCTGCAGACGTCCCACGACAACTGGACCGTCGGAATCCAGGACGCGCTCGTCAAAAACACGTCGGCAAACCCAAGAGCCCCGGCGCACTCGAGCACTCGAGTCTTACGTTTCCCCGATTTCCCGTCAGAATCCAAGACGCGCTGGTCAACAAAAACGTCGGATAACCCGAGAGTCCCAGAGCACTGGAGTCTTGCGCCTCTCCGATATGTCTGGCGATGTATAGAAGCCTCTGGGGCTCCTGGAGGCCGCAAAGGGCGCGCTCGTCAAAAAGACGGCGGCAAACCCGAGAGTCCTGGCGTGCTCGATTCTCACGCCTCCCCGAAATTCCTGGCCGACGCCTGGAGGCCTCCAGGGCTCCTGGAGGCCGCAAGTGATGGGCCTGTTCTCCACCACCACCACCACCAGAAGTTGGAGGGGGGAAGGAGGTGGAAGACGAAGAGGAGGAGGACGAGGACGACGAGGATGAGGAGGACGAGGATGAGGAGGACGAGATGGAGGAGGAGGAGGAGGACGAGGAGGAGGAGAAGGAGGACGAGGAGGAGGAGGACGAGGAGGAGGACGAGGAGGAGGAGGAGGACGAGGAGGAGGAGGAGGACGAGGAGGAGGACCCCTCGTCCTCCAACTTGTGGTGGTGGTGGTGGAAGACATGCCCAGCAGCAAAAGGGGCCTCCGGTCCGCGGAGGTCCCGACGCGGAGGCCCCCCCCCCCCCCGCAGGCATGCGCGGTGCCCCACGGGCCGCCACCGGGCCTCTGCGGGAGCCTCTTCCGAAGAGGCTCATCGGGGACCTCACCAGGGTGAGCTCTGCGGGGACCTCCAGAGTCCACTGGGGGACCTCCAGGGATGCGCCAGCCACATGGGGACAGGGGGACAGGGCAGACGGGGTCGGAGGATCGCACTGAGTCCAAATCTATCGGCGACGCGTCAGCGACGTCGGGATGGAGAGCATCGGGCTCCGAACCGTGTCGCATCGCTGGTGCATCACCGATGCGACAGGATCCTCCGACCCATCTACTCTGGCCCCATTTGGCCGACTCCGGGAAACCTGAACCCCAACAAAAGGTTAAAGTAGCAGTTTGGGAGATCGTTTGAATGCTTCTGGGATTGCCCGGGGAGGTGCTGGCCAGCAACCAGAACCTTTTGCTCTGGGCAGCCCCGATGCATGCCAGCGCGCACCCTCCGGACCTGCACAACCGACAAGGCCAGGTCATCCGATGGGGGGAGGGATGGGGGGACGAGGGCCCTATACCCTGGGCTATCCCAGACCCCCGACGTCATGATTTGTTCAGAACGTCGACCCCCAGAATTCTCGACCCACTCCCCAGGACCGTCTTTCCATCCTGAGCAGTTTTCTGACGGCCCCTAGGGGCCTGGCAAGGGCCCCCAGGAGCCGAAAAGAGCGGAAACCCTTCCGCCGCCATTTCTTAACGACTCTAAGCGTCTAGGATTGGCGGGCCCACAAAAAACGTCCCTTGATCTCATTGTTGTTATCAATCCGCCCTAATCCGTCTACGGACGTTTCGCGGAGGGCTTCGGCCTCTACGCGTCGTTCATTTCCAATCGTGCTCATTTCTGACTGTGCTCGTTCCTACTTGCTCCTGGCCCCCTAGCGGCCAGGAAGAGGCCCAGGATAGAATAGTTAGAAATGAAAGGATCTCGGCCCCCCAAAAAAGTCAAAGACCTTCCGAACACTTACAAATGAGCCATGTGCACCTAACCCTAAAGGGTCTTTAATAACCCCCGGGCAATAATGGGGAAATGCATATTTTCCGCCGGCTTATTGATGGATAGGGACCCCGACAATAGTTGGAAATTACTGATTCTCGTCGGCGGATGCATGAGAGGTCATGAGAAGTGCTCAAAAATCCCATCGCTCAACGCCTGGCGGCCTCCTGCTTCTCCTCCTCCTCCTCCTCCTCCTCCTCCTCCTCCTCCTCCTCCCGAGGAGGAGGAGGAGGGACGAGTTTCTATTCCCCGCCGAGGGCTTGGGGTGGGGGGGGGGGGCATCATGAAAGGCCCTCTGCGATTATGCCAGGCACAAGCAGATGGGATGCCCTGCAGCGGCGGGCGCGTCGCGAGGCAGGGCTCAGGAGGACTCTGCCGCGGCCCCGCCCCGCGCGCACACCCTCTCGCCTCTGCGGGGGTGGCCCCGCGAGGAGCAGCTCGCGCTCCACCCCTCTCGTGTTGGGCCGGGCCTGCCTGAAGGGGGAAACTGGGACACGCAAAGAAATAGACACAAGCAACCAGATCCCCTAAATATTCACATGTTGTCTGGGTGTTTGTCTTCCCCCCCACTTCCCGGATTTTCTTATACTTTCTGGGGAATCGACGATTGATTGTGTCTGTGTGTTTTCTTCCCTCCTGACTGCCCCCCTACTGGATGGATTTTGGAAGAAAGATTAGAAACAGTCTCAAAATACCTTCAACGATTCCTGTAGAGGGACAGGCCCGACTTCACTCTAGTGCTCCAGTGGGCACTCGGGCCGCACTGGACAAACCGAAAAGCTCAAGACATCAAAAGGAGGACGGTCCACCGCATGGACCGCGGAGGCGGGGATCAGGACCCCATCCCCGCCCAGGACATGGAGAATCCTCAGGGACCACCAGGGCGCATGAAAACCCGAACAAACTCTCAAAATGACTCCGACGGGGGGACACCGCGTGATAGCCTCGTTTGTGTGCGTGGGGGTCCTCATCGTCGAAGATTAACGGTGGTGACCTGTGAGGCCTGTCGGACCTGTGGGGCTTGCGAGCGCTGTGGGACCTGTGAGACTTGCGGAACTTGCGGGTCCTGCGGGACCTGTGGGGCCTGTGAGATCCGTGGGATATGTGGGACCAGTGGAACTCTTGGAGCTTTTGGAACCAGTTGGACTTTGAGACTTATGGAGCCCGTGGGAAGTGCAACCTGGGGGGCCCGCGGGACCTGTGGGACCTGTAGGCCCGCCTGTGACCTCATCGCAATTCACTCCCAGACGAGGCAGCCGGAAGTGACGACGGTTACAAGATGATGCCGGTGACCCGCTCGGATTAGCAACACGAGCTGCGGGCCCCATAGGGATGGGGTTCCCGCAATTACAGTTTCGGGATGGCCCGCTCGGATTGCTGACATGAGGCGCGGGCCGCATAGGGAGGGTGCTCCCGCCTGAGACTTCCTCGCAATTCACTCGCACACGAGGCTCCCGCTTGATACTTCCTCCAGATTCAAGCCTCAGGAGCTCAAAAGTGACGCCAGTTGCAGGTTTGCGAATCACCACTGGGATAAAAAACGTGAAGTGCGGGTCGCATGCGGAGGGCGTTCCCGCCTGAAACTTCCTCGCAATTCACTCACCGACGGGGCTCGAGCCTGAGATTTCCTCTAGATTCGAGCCGCAGGGGCCCAAAATAACTAACGACAGCTAAACATTTGCGAATCACCTCCTGGGATAAGAAAAAAACCAACCTCAAGTGCGGGCCCCATAGAGTGGGGGTTCCCGCCTGAGACTTCCTCGCAATTCACTCACAAACTTATCTCCCGCCTGAGACCTCCTCTAAACCTCAGGGGCCCAAAAGTGACGACAAGTAAAAGTTTGCGCATCGCCCCCTGGGGTAACAAAAAACAAACATATGAAGCGCGGGCCCCATGGTGACAGGGTTCCCGCCTGAGACTTCCTGGCAAATCACTCACAGGCAAGACTCCCGCCTGAGACTTCCTCTAGATTCAAGCCTCAGGGGCCTAAAATTGACGACAATCAAAAGTTTGCAAATCACCCCCTGGGACTAAAAACACAAAGTGCGGGTCCCATAGGGAGGGGTTCCAGCTTGAGACTTCCTCGCAATTCACTCACAGACGACGTTCCCGCTTGATACTTCCTCCAGATACAAGCCTCTGGGGCCCAAAAGCGAATAATGTTAAAGGTTTGCGACCCGCCCCCTGCAATAAAAAAACATGGCTTGCGGGCCGCACAGGGAGGATGTTCCCGCCTGAGACTCCCTCGTAATTTACTCACAGACGAGGCTCCCCTGAGAGTTCTTCTAGATTCAAACCTCAGGGGCCCAAAAGTGACGACAATCAAAAGTTTGCGAATCACCCCCTGGGGTTAAAAACATAAAGTGCGGGCCCCATAAGGAGGGTGCCCCGCCTGAGACCTCCTTGCAATTCACTCACAGACGGGGCTCCCACCTTGGACCTCCTCTAGACCTCAGGGGCCCAAGCGTGACGACAGATACAAGTTTGCAAATCACCCCCTGTGATTTTCTGCCACACGCATTGAGTGCGGGCCCCATGGGGAAGGGCTCCCGCCTGAGACTTCCTCGCAATTCACTCAGGGACGTGGCTCCCGCCTGAGGGTTCTTCTAAATTCAAGCCTCAGGGGCCCAACAGTGACGATAGATAGAAGTTTTCGATTGACCCCCTGGGACTGAAAGCATGGAGTACGGGCCCCATAAGGAGGGGCTCCCGCCTGAGACTCCCTTGCAATTCACTCACAGTCGAGGTTCTCTTGGTACTTTCGCCAGATTCAAGCCTCAGGAGCCCAAAAGCGACGACTGTTACAGGTTTGCGAATGACCCACCCCGGATCAAAGAACAAAACAAAACATGATGTTCGGGCCCCACAGGGAGGGGCTCCCGCCTGAGACTTCCTTGCAATTCGCTCAGGGGCTAAACTCCTGCTTGAGACTTCCGCCAGATTCACGCCTCAGAAGCCCATGAGAGTGAATGAGTGAGCGAGTGAGTAATGATAAGGGTTAAGATGATGATGAGGAGGAGACTGCTGAAAATCATGGTGACAAGGATGTGGGATGGCTCCTGTCTCTGATGATGATGATGATGACGATGATGATGATGATGATGATGATGATGATGATGATGATGATGATGATGATGATGATGATGATGTTGGAGCGCTCCTTTTCCTGATGATGATGCTGGTGACGATGCTGATGCTGATGATGATGATGACGATGCTGAGGATGCTGCTCCTGATGGTGATGGTGATGATGATGATGATGATGATGATGATGATGATGATGATGATGATGATGATGATGATGATGATGATGATGATGATTTGGGGGTGTTATTGTTCTTGCGCGGGGGGGAGAAACATACAATCCCACTTTGGATGTGGGGAGCATGGGAACAAACAACTACATTACCATAAGCATGTGGAGGTCCGCGCGGATCTCTTGGATCCGCGCCGGCCCCCCTCCCAGGCGGGCGGAGCGCCGAAAGTTTCTGTGAATGAGAGGGCTGCGCTCCTGCGACCTCGTGATGAACAACGTCTCGTCAGGCCAACGAGTGTTCTCGCCAGGTGTCGCGAACAGCATGGACCAGGGCAAAGCCCGAACAAACCCTCCCACCCTCCCTTGGCCCCTTTTTTTTGCCAACCGCTGCGCCACGGAACCCTCCAGGAAAGGACGCTTCGTGAGGGGCCTGAGGGAACCCCGAACAAACTCTCCCACCCTCCCTTGGCCCCTTTTTTTTTGCCAACCGCTGCGCCCAGGAACCCTCCAGGAACGGACGCTTCGTGAGGGGCCTGAGGGAAAACCAACCGCTGAGGGGCCTGAGGGGCCTCCAGGAACGGACGCTTCGTGAGGGGCCTTGGTCCCTTTTTTGCCAACCGCTGCGCCCAGGAACCCTCCGGTAACGGACGCTTCGTGAGGGGCCGGAGGGAAAACCGACCGACCTCGGCGCGCTCGAAAAAAACCGTGCTCCGAACGGAGGGCCCACAGACGGGGTGCGCGTGCAGGAACGGACGCAGAGGCCGCCACCCCACTTACGGGCCCCGCCCCAGGGGGAGGGAGAGGAGGAGGAGTTGCGGAGAGGAGGAGGAGGAGGCGGAGGAGGAGGAGGAGGAGGAGGAGGGCACGCGCCCCCGCCCCTGCGGAGGCGGCACCGTGAGAGCGGCTCCCCCGCCCCCCCTCCTGGGGCGGGGCGGCACCTCCCTGGATGCCGCCGCCTTCCCCGCTGGCCTCCGCCCGCGAACCCTCCGCGGCGCCCTCCGCTCGCCGAGGCCCTCCGCCCCAAGGGGGGGAGCGAGGCGCGCCCACGGCGTGCGAAGGGGGGGCCCTCGCTGGGGGAGGGGCGGCGCCCCCGGGGCGGCCTGGGCACTCCCAGACGGGCGAGGGAGGCGGGAGGAGAAAGGGCCTCCTCCTCCTCCTGCTCCTCCTCCTCCTCCTGCCAGGAGGGGCGAGGGAGACAGGATAAAAGGACTTCCTCTTCCGCCTCCTCCTCGTTTTCCTCCTCCTCCTCCTCCTCCTCCTCCTCCTCCTCCTCCTCCTGCCAGGAGGGGCGAGGGAGACAGGATAAAAGGACTTCCTCTTCCGCCTCCTCCTCGTTCTCCTCCTCCTCCTCCTCCTCCTCCTCCTCCTCCTCCTCCTGCCAGGAGGGGCGAGGGAGACAGGATAAAAGGACTTCCTCTTCCGCCTCCTCCTCGTTCTCCTCCTCCTGCTCCTCCTGTCCTCCTCCTCCTCCTCTCATCCTCCTCCTCTTCCAGGAGGTGGCGAGGGAGACAGGATTAAAAGGACTTCCTCACTTCCGTCCTCCTCCTCGTCTTTCTCCTCCTCTGCTCCTCTGTCATCCTCCCCCTCCTCTCCCTTCCTCCCCTCCTCCTCCTGCCAGGAGGGGCGAGGGAGACAGGATAAAAGGACTTCCTCTTCCGCCTCCTCCTCGTTCTCCTCCTCCTGCTCCTCCTGTCCTCCTCCTCCTCCTCTTCCTCCTCGTTGTCTTCCTGAAAGTTTCTGCGCCACAGTCGGCTGGCGAAGTAGTTGATGCTCATGTTGTTTATGTTTATGTTGATGTTGTCGATGTTTATGCATTGATGAGTTTCCTCTATTCTCCTCCTCCTCCTCCTTCTCCTCCTTCTCCTCTTTCTATTTCTCCTCCTCATCCTTCTGCTTCTCTTCCTCGTCCTCGTCCTCCTCTTCCTCCTCCTGCTCCTCATCTCCTCCTCCTCCTCCTCCTCTTCCTCCTCGTCGTCTCCCTTGAAGTTTCTGCGCCGCTGTAACGAGTCGGCTGGCGAAGTAGTTGATGCTTGTGCTGTTTCTGTGTATGTTTATGATGTCTATGTGTATGCATTTATGTTGTTCCTCCTCGTCCTCCTCCTCCTCCTCCTCCTCCTCCTCCTCCTCCTCCTCCTTCGTCTCCTCATTCTCTTTCCTCCTCCTACTGCTCCTCATCCTCGTCCATCGTCCTCCTCCTCCCTCCTCCTCCTCTCCTCCTCCTCTCTCCTGCCTCCTCCTTCCCCCCTCCCCCTCCTCATCCTCATCCTCTCCTCCGTCCTCCTCCTCCTCCTCCTCCTCCTCCTCCTCCTCCTCCTCCTCCCCCTTCCCCTCCTCCTCCTCCTCCTCATCCTCCCTCACCCTCCACTTCCTCACGACCTCCTCGAGTACAGAATAGCCACATTCCCGCGCAGCATCCCCACCCCCTCCCCAATCTTGCGCCTCCTGCGACTGTGTCCACCACGACTGCGTTGTTTATCTCCCTCCTCCTCATCCTCCTCTTCCTTTTCCTCCTCCTCCTCCCTCCTCCTCCTCCTCTTCCTCCTCCTCCTCCCTCATCCCCGCGCTCGGAGGTGGAATTGTTGTTCATCGCTTCCTTTCTGCTGATTTTTGCTTCAGCTGCATGTCGTGCCGTTCGCTGCTGAGGTGAGGCATCCATGTTGGGCAGGAGCCCGCTTCGAAGGTGGCGGCTCCATTCGGCCGATTTGGACGCCCCATGTTCCCCCTCTCCACCATCCAACGTTCAGCGGCACCTCATGGGAGCCTCCTGAACAATTTTGTCGGCTCTTCCGAATCGACGCTAGTCTACGCTAATCGACGCTGTCTCATCGATCACCAGACGCTAATTGGCCCGAATGCGCTCCAAAGACAGAGATGCGACAATACACAAGGCTCCCATGATTGCGACAGATCTCGAGAGGGAGTGCATCGACCTGGAATCGGCGATGCATCGTCGACAGATCGGCGATAGGCCCCCGATAGCGAAACCGCACGCTCATTGGCGGGCTGGGGCTATCGGGCCCCCATCGGCGATCAATGGGCGATTGGGATTCGCTGAATCCCCCCTGTGCCCATCCCCCCCTATCGTTGCCCCTGAGAGGTCTGAGGTACTCCAGGCCTCGGAAGAAATCAGCGAACACTCATGCCACGTTCATCTGCCAATGTCCCCCCCAATGATCAATGTTGGCAGTAGGTACGGTTCAAGGAATGGTACTTCGACCGCAGCCTTCCCCGCGCGTGCCAACTTCGAATGCTGGAGGGACTGATTGGGGGTCGACGACCCCTCCCCCAGAAGCCCACCCCCTTCCCCTACCGTGCCCCGCCAACCTGGCTCTCGCAGGTGTGTCGCTCGCTCGCCCCGCCCCCCCCCCTCCCCCCCGCGCCCGCGGCCTCCGCCTCCCAGCCGGCCACGTTCTCCCTTGGCAGGAGGGCGCCGACCATGCCGCACCCACCGTGGCACGAGAGGCCTCCTGGATGGGGTCGGAGCAGACGGGGTCGGAGGATCGCGCCGCATCGCCGATGCATCGGCGATGCATCGCCTACGTCGGCGGTGCATCGGCGACGTCGGCGCGAAGCGCATTGGGCCCCACGTCGAGCCGCGTCGGCGATGCAGCGACGATGCGGCGCGATCCTCCGACCCCATCTACTCGGACCACATCTATCGAGGACTGCGAGAAGGTCTGGCTCAAGAAGGGTGACTTCGACGGATGCTGGGGCGCCTCAGGTCGTGCCGGAGTGCCCAAGGTCGGGCGAGAGTAGTATTCATATTGAGTAATTGTGGAGGGAGGAGGGAGGAGGCAGGAGGGAGGAGCAGGGATGGGCGGAGGGAGGGGGGAAGGGGAGGCGGGAGGGAGGGGAGGAAGGGAGGGAGGGAGGAGGGGGAGCGGAGGAGGGAGGAGGACCTCCGAGTCCAGCGAAACCCACCCTTTTCGCACACGACGCCCTCTGGAGCCCCGAAGCCAGGAGGCCCAGAAGGGCACCAGTTCCTGGCCAGCGGGCCGGCCCGGGGGGGACCCCCCAATTGCTGCGCCGCCGCGGGCCACCCCGGGGGATCTCCCTCCCTCCATGACCTACCTCCTCATCCTCCTCCTCTCCTCCTCCCACCTCCTCCTCCTCCTCCTCCTCCGACCTCCTCCTTCCTCTCCTCCTCCTCCTCCTCCTCCTCTCCTCCTCCTCCTCTCCCTCCTCCCTCCTCCCTCCTCCCTCCTCATCCTCCCTGACTCCCAGACCTCCCTCCTCACCTCCTCCCTCCTCCTTCCTATCCCTGCCTCCCTCCTCCCTCATCCATCCCTCCCTCCTCCTTCCCACCCTCCTCATACCTCATCATCCTCCTCCCTTCCTACCCCTCCTCCTCTCCTCCCGCCCTCCTCTCCTCCTCCTTGAACCGGACCCCCCCCCCCCCCCAGAGCCGAGGCAATCACCACGGCGGGGGCGCTCCGCTGCTCTCGGCCCCGGGGGGGCGGGGGCCCTCACCCTCGCCATCGCTCGGACGACCCTTCTCCGGGCACTCTTCGACGTCTTGCGCTTTTTCTTTTGTTCGCAGAAAGTGATCCCATATGTGGTGGGCTTGCTTTCCACCACCACCACCATAAGAAGTTGGAGGGGGAGGGGGTCCTCCTCCTCTTCCTCCCCTCCTCCTCCTCGTCCTCCACCTCCTCCCCCCCTCCAATTTGTGGTGGTGGTGGTTGCAAACAAGCCCATCAATATGCTCCTCGGCAGCCCTCGCCGAGAAGAGTGCACCCGGGACCGTCAAGCAATGGTTCGGGATGAAAAACGGGTCTCGGGGAGTGGGTCGAGACCTCTGGGAGTGGGTCTCGGGGAGTGGGTCTCGGTGGAATGAAAGACCGGTCTCGGGGAGTGTGTCGGCGTTCCGAACGAAAAGTCATGACGTCGGGGATCTGGGTGGGTGTCACCGAGGACTGGAGCGGCCAGCACCGAACCGACAAGTGGGATGTGAGCGGAGCGTGCCTCGAACCCAGGTCGCTCGAGCGGAGCGGGCCGAAATCGATGTGTCGACCCTGATCGGTCGGACCGATATTTTCTCCCAATGACCAGACGCCGACGATGAAAAAAGGGGAGAATCATACTAAGAAGAAGAAGGAACAACTACATAAACATTGTCTGTCGGAGGTCTGCGCGCAATTCTTGGGTCGGCGCTGGCTCCCACTCCCTGACGCACGGAGCTGGCTGGGGACGGCGCCAGAGAAGCCGCCAACGGGGGCCGGCCACGACCCACGACAATCCGCGCGGACTTCCGAAAGGCTATTCCCCAAAACGGGATCGAGATGGACCCTGGACTTCGCCACCCCGATACGCAGCACGCAACCCATAGCGCGTTGACGCGGAGCTCGGCACGTAGACTGGAAACCCTGCTCTGGCGCGGAAAGCTCGCCAACACGTGGACCAGCACGCGGAGTGCTGACGCTGTACCTTTTGAACACGGTACGCGTTGCGGCTCCGAGCGAGCGTATCGGGGCAGCCAGGGCCTTGGATGATGGGCCAGGCAGGGGCCTCTTGCCAGGACCTGTGCAGGTGGCTGGTTGGCAGCCGCCTCGGCCTCAGGCACTGGTCCGGAGCCGCCGCCCCGTCGTCGCCGAGGACCAGCCGTATCGTCCTCCAGGTGGGCAGCACCACGAAGTTGAGGAAGCCCAGCTGGCCCTTGGCGAGCGAGGGCGCCCTGTCGCGGTCGAACAGCTGGATCGGTTGCAGGCGGAGCGCCTTCTCGCGGTCGCCCTGGTCGAAGAATTCTGAGACGCAGCGCCGGCTCCACTCCATGTGCTGGTCGCGGGGCCGGAGGGGATGGCCGATGTCGGACATGTGGAGGATGTTTTTCTCCAGAACCAGCTTGTCCGTGTCTTGCACCCTCGCGTTGCCCTGGACCTCGGACTGGAGGGCACCGATGGTGTGCTTGTGAAGCTCCATGTCGGTCGCCAACACCATGTCGATGACCCGCATGCGAAGCGCGCCCAGGGGAGGGCTGGGGAGGTTATGCTCGAGCAAATTGATCCCCATGTCCCTCATCGCCCGGAACGCGGTGGCCACGTGGTAGTTCTCGAGGACCGACCTGTCGTTGTACCGGAGGGACAGGTCGTCCCTGGTCTTGATCATGAAATCGTTGTTCACAGCAGGGTGCCCCACGTCGTGTATTGCCGCAGCAATTAGGAGAACAAGCAGGTCCACCTCAACAAAGTAGTACTGCCACCCCTGCTGGGCTGCCAACTTGGACCACAAATAGTACGCCGTCAGTGTCACATCCGCGGCGTGGATGCGATTATGGTAGAGGTTGTTGTTGTACTCCAACTCCATGGATCGGATGAATTCGACGACCTTCTCCTCGGGTGTTCTGCAGAGCTGTTCCAGGCCGCGTCGCTTCCAGATGGTCATGAACACGCTGGTCAGCGGTTGCTGATGCTCTTTCTCCAGCTGGAAGACATCTACACCGTTCCACTGGTCGATCGGCACTTCTTGGATGCCCTGAAAGGACTGCGCCTTCAGGTAGTTGCTGTGCTTCTGCTTCCTCCAGTGCCTGATGATCGAGTTCTCCAGCTGCACTCTGGTGGCGATCATCTTGAGGCTCTTGACCCTCCTGCGGCTTCCCATGTACATGTTCAGCCACGTCTCTGCCTCGCCCCCCTGCCATGTCTGCCGCTCCTGCAGCCGCTGCGCGGTCCTGAGTTGCTTCTCCACCCTCCTGAGGGCCTCCTCGCACCTCTTGATCTCTTGCGGCCCCTCCCTCGACTCCTTTGAGTATCGTTTAACCGATCCCCATCCCCAGCGGCGTGGCCTGGGCCCCGCTGGCTGATTTACCCCCCTAGATGGGGATATAGGTCGTTCTCTTCGGGTTTCGAGGGGTGTATCCCCAACTGGGGTGGTAATTTGGTGGGGGTCTCGAAGGGGACGGGGACGGGGATGGGAATCGGTTAACCTATACTGATCCTTTGGCTTTTTCAAGACAGCACGGTACTTTGCAACCGTCATGGCGGTGCAGGCCTCCAGCGCGGTCACCAAGTCTGTCAGACTGCAGCCCGTGGTGTCCAGGTCACACCAATCACCGGCAGGCCCCCTCGAAGCTCCGTTGGTCATCGCGCGAGCCATCACCGGGCACATCGATCTGTCAGGGTCGGTCACAATGCTGTGGAAACTGTCGCTTGGAGGCTGGAACTCCGTGAAGCTCTCAATAGCCCTCTCGTGGTGAGCGGGCCTTCGGCAATATGTGCCTGCTGCATGACTGTTGCCCATCGCCGGTCGCACGCGCAGCACCTATAGCGAGCTACTAGCGCTGTAAACTATTAATTCAATCCTGCAACTTGTGGCTTGAGACCGATAGAAGCGGATCAGGAGACTGAGGAGGCCAGGGGTGAAGAGCTGAAGTCTCGCAATTCGGGGAGCATAGGCTCCCCAAGGAATCGGGGGGAGGACATCGAAACGCAGGTAGGCACCTCAGGCTACAATGAGTTGGAAACTTTATACCAAGGGCATCATTCTACGCATGCGAATCAGTGAAAGGTGACGCTCCCGCCGAGAACATGCCTCCCATCGCTACGGACTGCCGCACCATGTACGCTGCTCCGCACCAACAGGCCTTAGCCGTCACTGCGCCTTGCAGCGTTTTTTTTTGTCCGTCAGCCCTTGCAGGTCGGAGCAGGACGGCTGGCAACAGACAGCCACTGAGATTTGTGCAAGGTGGCACGAACCATGCACAGAAGTCTCAGAAGCCCTCCAAAAGAGACAGCTCTCCTAAGCACAGGCGAGCACTGTCGCATGCATCACACGAAAGGGCGCACTTGCTTGTCATATACCCACTTCTCGAGCATCCAGCATGGTCACGCGAAGGTTGCGATTGTAACTGGCGACTCGGAGGAAGGTGCCTGGCCACTCGTCATCACTTTTAGCATAGACGTGCGCTTGGTACAAGACGCTGGGGGAATCATCATTTCTTTGTGGTCGTCTTCCCCAAGCAAGCCTCCGACGGCAAATCCTGATCGCCCCAAATGCTTCACGTGAACATTCAAATACAAGATGCCACTCTCTGTGCGTCCGTGGACAACTTTCAGCTCGACAGGACCAACAACGACCCATTGCGGAATCGTCACGGCGTTTTGCCGTACGCTGTAGTAATACCCTCCAACTTGCTTAGCCTCTGTCCAAGAGCCTGTAATGTTCAGTTCTTTGAAATACATATCCGAACATCTTCCACCCGATCGGCGCGCATCGGCCTGCACACGAAGCAATGCGTCATCAGCGCTCACTCCGCGAGGGATGTTTATCAGAACATGTTTGCCCGATTTCATTAAATCGAACCGCTCGCCGTGAACGTTTTGAAGGTGCGGATCGCCGGTGGCAGCCACGCCTCCGGCGGCTCCGCCCGCCATGGGAGCTGCGGGAAGAAACGTTGGACTTGGCGTCGGCCAACCCAGAGGATACGTCGGACTGGGCGTCGGGCTGGGCGTCGGGAAGGGCGTCGGGAAGGACGTTGGGTAGGGAGTCGGGAAAGCCGTGGGGTGGGCCGTCGGGAAAGCCGTCGGGTAGGCCGTCGGGAAAGCCGTCGGGTAGGGCGTCGGGAAGGCCGTCGGGTAAGGCGTCGGGAAAGCCGTTGGGTAAGACGTTGGGAAAGCTGTGGGGTAGGGCGTGGGGTAAGGCGTGGGGTACGGCGTGGGGTAGGCCGTCGGGAAAGCCGTCGGGTAGGGCGTCGGGTAAGGCGTCGGGAAAGCCGTGGGGTAGGGCGTGGGGTAGGGCGTGGGGTAGGGCGTTGGGTAGGGCGTGGGGTAGGGCGCACCCGCGCAAACGCTTTTGCACACGTCCTGCTGTGCTTGGGTTCCACCGCAGCAATTGCAATACCGGTCCCAATGAATAGTCGGACTACCAGAATTCCACTGATTCACGTACCAGTTATACCCACAACGCGTGCATCCCAGCTCACACACTGCTTCAGTCGGTAGCTCTGCGGCATATAACGGTCCGGCCCATGCACTGACATCTGCATGAGCTGCATATCGGCGCAAACAATGTAAGCGAGCGCGGATGCCGCGGCAAAGATCAGTCTGTGTACCATTTTTGCGTCGACGAACGCCAAGAAGTGTAGAAATGACTGTTCAGTAGCGACGATCGAACACGACGAGCTCACCTTGAGCCAAAGTGGCTACGGACTGCGCCTTGCAGCGGTCTTGTGCCTTCAAAATCGGCTCTGCGCTTGAACCAGGCGGCTTCGCGTGCGGACCCCGCTCGCTCCCCTGACGAGCACACCCTGCTCACAACGCTCGCTGCAGCCCCCCCCGCCCCCGCCGGCAGGACGCACTAGGCCAGGCTGGCGCACGCGTTGAGATGGACCTCCGACCCCGCCAAACCTCCTGCCACCTCGGCAGGAATGAGCGAGGGCTCTGCTCACCCACAGGCCGCCTCGAGCAGCATTGTCAGACACGATCTTTGCAGACAGGGCACGCTCTGCAACACACTTGGCTGCAGCCTGGAGGACACGACCAATTCCCCCTTCCCGAGGGAGGAGGAGCCTTCGGCAGGTGAATCCGCGAAGCCCAGAGAAGAGAGAGGAGGAAGAGGAGGAGGAGGAGGAGGAGGAGGAGGAGGAGGAGGAGGAACGAGGAGAGGAGGATGAGGAGGAGGAGGAGGAGAAGGAGGAGAGGAGGAGGAGAAGGAGGAGGAGGAGGAGGAAGAGGAGAAAAACGACGACGAGGACGTGGAGGAGGACGAGGAGGAGGAGGAGGAGGAGGAGGAGGAAGAGAAGGAGAGGAAGAGAAGTAGAAGGACGAGGACGAGGAAGAGGGAGGAGGAGAAGGAGGAGGAGGAGGAGGAGGAGGAGGAGGAGGATAGAGGAACAACAAAACTACATAAACATAATATTTTGATGGTCCTCGCGGATTTCTCGGATCTTCCCGAAAACCCCCTCCCTGGCGCGCGGATCGTGCCAGGCGCTGTGCCGGAGGCGCCGCCAGGGGGCTCCAGCGCACATCCAAGAAACCCGCGCGGAGCTCCGAAAGGTTATGTTTAGGCCGTTCTTCGTTGGAAGGAAGAGGAAGGGGGAGGAGGGAGGAGGGAGGAGGAGAAGGAGGAGTAGGAGGAGGAGAAGGAGAAGGAGGAGGAGGAGGAGGAGGAGGAGGAGGAGCGACCCACGAACAAGCCCCTGTGCCTCAATTGGAGGAGGCGGCGGCGGAGGCGAGGGGCGGGCGCTCGGCGCGCCGCCCTCCCCTTAATCGCGCCCCGCGCCGGGCGCCGGTCTGGCCTCGCGGCGGTCCACCTGGGGCGGCCGCGTTCCCCGGGGGGGCATCGACGGGGGGGCCTCCTCCTCCTCGTCCTCCTCCTCTCCTCCTCGTCCTCCTCCTCCTCCTTCGTCCTCCTCCTCCTCCTCCTCCTCCTCCTCCTCCTCCTCCTCTCTCCTCCTCTCCTCTCCTCCTCCTCCTCCATCCTCCTCCTCCTCTCCTCCTCCTCCTCCTCCTCTGCATCGTGTCCTCCCGGGCACGAGAACGGCGAGGGCGGAAGTCGGGGGGGGCCAGGAGGGGGGTCGTCCGAGAGAGGGGGGGGGGGCGGCTCAAATCTCGGCCCGAGGCACGTGCGCGGACCAGGCGGGGGGGGGCCGTGAGACCTGCGGGAATATCATGGCCCTCGCCACGACATCCCTCCCCCCCTTCTTGGCCGCCCCCGTGGAAGGGGCGCGCGCTGGCCAGGTGCGGCGGGAGGGGCGGCCGGGGAAACGGGGGGCCGGGGTAGGGAGGGAGGGGCGGGGATAGGAGGAGGGGGCATAGGGAGGGGAAGGGCGGTGAAGACTTGGGAGCAGGGGGAAAGGAACGGGCGAGTTGGGTGGGGGGTGGGGGCCAGAGGACAGGTGAGCGAGGGAGGATCGACGGAGGAGGGGCAGGAAGTGGAAGGGAGGGGGAGGAGGAGGACGAGGAAAAGGCGCATGAGGAGGAGGAGGAGGAGGAGGAGGAGGAGGAGGAGGAGGAGGAGGAGGAGGAGAAAGGAGGAGGAGGAGGAGGGAAAGGAGGACAAGGAGAAGGAGAACGAGGGGGGCTGAGGACCAAGTGAAAAGCGAGCAAGGGGGAGGGAGGAGGGAGGAGGGAAGAGGGAGGATGAGGAGGACGATGATGATGATGATGATGATGATGATGATGATGATGATGATGATGATGATGATGATGATGATGATGATGATGATGATGACGACGACGACGACGATGATGATGATGATGCTGATGCTGATGATGATAATGATGCTGCTGATGATGATGATGATGAGGAGGAGGAGGAGGAAAAAGAATATGAAGAGGAGGCTAAGGAGGATGAGGACAAAGAGGGTGATGATGATGATGATGATGATGATGATGTTGATGATGATGATGATGATGATGATGATGATGATGATGCTGATGATGATGATGATGATGATGATGATGCTGATGCTGATGCTGATGCTGATGTCGATGATGATGAGGAGGAGGAGGAGGGGAATGAGGGCGAGAAAAGGGAGGATGTATGGCCACTCTTTTTCCCATCCACCAGGACGACTGCGCTCGGAGGAAGGATCTGCATTGTCCCTGAGGAGGGCCCTAGGAGCAACAACCTCACAGACTTCAAACACAGCTGCTGTCGAAACAAATGAACCAGTTCGTATAGCCAAGGACATACAGCCCCCACAGACAACCAGGAATCAATAGTTGCGAACTCTGTCCTGGGTTATGATCCACCGCCATCTGGCCGTCGCCGTGCTGCTGCTCCTGCGCCTCCTGCTGCGACTGGCCTCCAGGGGCCGCCACCGCCGCAGTCTGGGCGCCGACCTTCCTGCGCTTCGCCTCCAAGTGGGCCTTCTGCATGTCCTTCGCCTGCTTCGCCAGCTCGTCAAACTGCTTGCGCTGCGCGTGCGCGTTGCTGACCAAGACCGCCAGAGCGTGCATGTCCTCTTTGAACTTGATCAGCTTCTGCATGTCCTCGGCCTGGTAGGCCTTTAGGTCCTCGAACAGCGCCTCGTCCACCTGAGGAGCTTGCCAGCCTGCGGAAGCTTCCGTCGGGTCGGCTTCGGTACCGTCTTGGCCGTCGTGTAGTACTCGTCGAGGATCTTGAGATGGTCCGCCTCCGCCTGCTCCATGTGCTGGGGTTCCGCGTGCTACACCTGCTTCGCCTACTCCAGCTTCTGCTGCGCCGACGACAGCGCCGTGGTGGCCGCGTCCAAGTCCTTCTGCGCTTGCTCCTTCTTGTTCACCGCCTGCTTGAGCGCCACGCTCTGCGGCATCTCGCGCTTCGGCTTCTTCGGCGCCGCTGTCTCCAGCTGTTCTTTGAAGCCACGCAAGCCCTGCAGGTCGACGTCCACCTTGTAGCTCCCCTTCTTGTTCTCGAACTTCTTAATGGTCGATTCTAGCTCCTGCTCTGGAGTCTGCATCGAAGATCTCGTAGTCCACCACGGAGGCCGAGCCGAACGAGTCTCCTGGGACTGCTGACCCTGCCACAGTGGTGCCGAAATGAATCCGTCGCACTTGTCGCACCACCCGCCCGAACGCTGCAGCTTCCAGTCGTACACCCAGCCGACACATTGGCCACAGACCGTGCACGGGCGAGAGCGCGGCATGCCGTGATGCAGAACCTCGAGTGGCGGCGCGGAGCACGTCCACCCAGGCACGGAGACTGAGTGTAGGGGGGCCCAAATCCCATTGAGAAGGCCGCGCAAAATCGCTGCCAGGCTGGACAGCCTTGCTCGCCCTGGCAAGGGTGTGCCCTGGATGCACGGTGGAAAGCCTCCCGAGCATTGCACCTTGAGCAAACATGGCTACGGAGGAGGGGGCGGATGACGGGGCGGAAGAGGAGGAGGAGGAGGAGGAGGAGGACGACGACGACGAGGGGCGGAGCGAGGGCGGAAGCCGGCGGCGAGGGGCCGCCTGGCTGCCGGAGGCCATCGCCGTGCCCACCAGCGCCGGCGCGTGGGCGCTCCGCGGCGCCAAGCGCTGGGAGGGGGAGGCGGGAGAGCGTCGCAGACCGGGTCGTAGCACGGGGGGTGTGGTGGCGATGGGGAGGAGAAGGGGGAGGATGAGGAGGAGGAAGTGAAGGAGGAGGAGGAGAAGGAGCAGGAGGAGGAGACGGACAAAGTGGAAAAGGAGCAGGAGAAGAAGGAGGGGGAGAAGGAGGAGGTGGAGGTGGAGGAGGCGAGGAGACGGAGGAGTAGGAAGAGGTGGAGGAGGAGGAAGAGGAAGAGGAGGATGAGGAGGAGGAGAAGGTGGAGGAGGTGGAGGAGGAGAAGAAGGATGGGGAGGAAAACGAGGGGAACGCAAGACAAACACCTGCAAATGGGGAGGAAGAGGAGGAGGAGGACGAGGAGGAGGAGGAGGAGGAGGAGGAGGAGGAGGAGGAGGAGAGGAGGAGAAGGAAGAGGAGGAATGAGGAGGGAGGAGCGGAAGAGGGAAGCGGCAGAAGAGGGGCTGTGGGCTGGGCGGGGCCGGCCATGGCACGCCACGAGCGCCCCATCCCCCCTCTTCGAGATTCGGGAGGAGAAGGGGAGAGGAGGGAGGAGAGGAGGGAGGAGAGGAGGGAGAGGAGGGAGAGGAGGGAGGAGGGAGAGGAGGGAGAGGAGGGAGGAGAGGAGGGAGAAGGAAGAGGAGGGAGAGGAGGGAGGAGAGGAGGGAGGGCCGGATTCGTCGGCACCGAATCGGGAAATCAGACCAAACCATAGCCTTGCATCAGATCGAGTCGCGCTGGCACGCACTCAAGCTCGGATCGCGTCTGCCGCACCTGCACCATGATGCACAGCAGCGCCGTGCAAACATCAGAGGTCGTATCGGATCGACGGAGCATCGAAATCGAATCGCATCGAGCCGGCCGAAGTCGACTTCGAATCGGATCGGATCGAACTGGGCGCTGTAGCTTCGCCGTCGGATGCAGGATCAGAAGACTCAGGCTTCGAGAAGGAAGCTGGACTGAAGCAGCGATGTCTCCTGGCCGTGGGCAGCCTCGCCCGGGCGCGCTCGCAGTCCATGCTTCCTCCTCTTCCCCAATTTGCCTCCCTCTCCTCTCCCATCCACCCCACCCCCCCAGAGCTCCTTTCCCCTCCCATTCCTCCTTCCAAACTTCCTCATCCCATCTCCGTCCCTCCGTGCAAAGGCCCGAGCCGTAGCCGCAACCGTGTTGCCCTCGTTCTTGCACGCGTTCACGGCTCGGGCCCAGCGCGCCACTCACGAGGGCGGCTGGCCGGATCTTCACCTCCGCCCTGGCCACTACCTCGGTTGCACATGGAGCAGAGCGCCGCGATGGGGCCGCTTTGGCCTGAGCCGCCGCCTTCCCCGTGGCCTCCCCCAGGCGGGTGGCTGGGGGCTGCGCCACCCCTGCCCCCGCCGCGGCACCCGCCGCCGCCTGCACCGCCTTCAGTCGTGCGTCCAGCTGGGAAGCGAGATGCAAGAGGACAACGACTTATTCCGCTTGCTGTGAGCAGTTTACCTGTCCCCGCTGATGGACCTGCTGCTTCGTCACCTGCTCCTTTGATGCCGCCTAACGGCTTCGACTCCGAGGGCTGCGTGGCTAACGCCTCCGGAGCAGATAGGACACCTGTCGTGCACCGTCTTACCCGTTGGAGCAGGTCGACTTCTGACTCTGGCAAGGCCAGTACTGTCCACGATAATCAAAGCTTCGTTGAAAGAGACGCTCCTCTGCCTGCCCCAGAATTGGGACGCCCCATATCGACTTCGCCAGCTAACCCCCCCTTCTGCTCGAGAGGCACTTGCCAGGCGCCGTGCTCTGAGCGCTCTTTCGGCAGGCAGTTCGGAAAGCAGGCAAGTCAACTTTGACGAAGAGCTTCGCCAGTGCCTCTGTTCTCGGCCTCGCTCTGTTACTATCCCAATCGGCAGCCCCCAGTAGCGCTCCAGATCCCCTTTGTATCTGAGTAGAGCCGACATTGGCACCCTCAAAGCTGATGCAGCTGAAAAGGAACAAGAGCTTCTCGACATGCAGGCTGTGCTGTCGAGTGGCCATGCCGACGCACGGCACAGACGCCATGTAAAAGAACGCGTTGGTTCTTCCTCGCCAGCAGGAGCAAAGGATGTCAGAATAACACGCTGCCGACGCGAAGGCTGACCAAGGGCTGCGCGACGGAGACATCAATGCATGTCTCCAAGCCAGACCAACGGGCCTTTCCTACGAGAGCGCGGTGCAATACGGAACGCTACCATAGCATGGACGGCCCCCGCCGCCTGTGCGCGATGCGTTCCAAACCCCTGCTCTGCAGCCTCACTGGAATGAGGGTGAGTTGTTTAACGCCGTGCAGCCTCCTACTTGCTAGCCGTGAGAGAAGAAGTCTTGGCCCGATGCGCGTGCGAACAGCGGGTGGTTCCGCTGTCGCAAATGCGTTCCCAAGAGGTGGCCGCCAGGGTGTCACTCTTGCGGGGGCAACTGCGTGGACCCCAACATCCCGAGCGAGGGTCTCCTTTTCCTTGGCCTGG
The DNA here is from genome assembly GCA_963575745.1 of Prorocentrum cordatum. Lineage (NCBI taxonomy): Eukaryota > Dinophyceae > Prorocentrales > Prorocentraceae > Prorocentrum > Prorocentrum cordatum. The sequence continues at coordinate 292,367 of CAUYUJ010015738.1, forward strand.
CAAGACACTCAGCCGAAGTGGTTCTGCTCTCTTTCCGCTCTGAACTGCGTGCCAACATGGAATGCTACAGCGTGCCGCTATCATGCCGGCCGTTTCTATGCTGTCAGGGGCTGGAGGCTTGCGCGCCTCCTTGCCGCGGCCCCTCGGACCATGGCGGCCGCCGGCAGCCCGCGCGACCGGCCTCTACTTGGGCCAATCCTCCGATACCTTCAGCGCACAACCACTTCAAGTCGTCGCCAGCGACCTGGCCCTCGCCCGCGGACCCGGACACTCGCTGTGGGAGTCCTGCCCAAGCTGGCGAGGCCCGAGCCTTCAGGAAAACCGCCAGCATTTAGTGCCTGACTGCACCGCGCTGGGAGACTCCCCAGCCTAGTGCCAATCCGCACTGAGCTGGAACACGCATAAGCCTGAGCGCAGTCAGCCACGCAGCCTGCAGCGCTCAAGTTTCTTCACGTCCGAGCCCGATCGAGTTTCATGCATGCGCTAGAGATGCGATGATTCCCCCCATGCCTCAGCGCAACGTGGACGCACTTTGCCGGTCCTGTCCGTGGTAGCGACAGGCAGGGGTTCGATGGTGCGACCACCTCGTCCGTCTGCGTGCCCCGACTGGGAATGCATCCGTCTCTGTCGCGCCTTCCGCCGCCGCTGCCGACTCGGGGGGGGGCCGTCGTCAACGCTGCCGTCGCCAGCGCGCCGTTGCCGCCCCTCGCCGCAGACGAGCTCAGCGGCAGCGCTCGGACCGACTCCCAGTGCCGCTCGGGGTCGAGGAACTTGGTGGGCAAGTCCCCTAGGTTCACCGTCGTCTTGAACTTAATTGGCTGCACTTCTCCTGACCTCGTCTCCTCCTGGATCCAGAGCCGCTTGGCCTCCGGGTGCCGCGCTCGGCCAACGCCCAGACGATGCGCGACGCCCAGGGCCGCCGACGGGTCCGAGCCGACTTTCGCGACGAAGCCCCGCTGCGGCCCCGCTCGCCCTTCTCGTCCAACGCGCGCTTGAGGAAGAATCCGCGCGCCGCGCGGTTCACGAACTTATGGGGCTCCGCTTCGCTTGATGAGAGGGCGATGTTCTGGTGCTGACCGCAGTGGCTGTCCAACAGATGCTTACCCCACAACACGAGGCCGCCGCCCGTCGACCGACGCGTCCGCGGGCACTGCGCCCAGTCCGAGTCCTCCTCGGCGTAAAAGACCTTCGCCGTTTCCTGGTACACTTAGCCCCACTGCAGCTCCTTGCGCGCCCTGCGGTAGCCCCACAAGCGCTCCAGCTGGAGCTTCTGCAGCACCGCGGGCTCCTCCAGCGCCCTCATCAGCACGTCCGAAGCGCACTGGATGTCAGGGCGGTCCGCGGCCTCATAGTGCGCCGGCGGTGCGAGGCCGGTGCTCATCCCGCTCCGCGCCGCTGAGGAGGCCCGCTGCGCCCTTCCGACTCTTGCCCGCGCCTCGATGTGCACCGTGTCTGCGCGCCAGTGGAAGCCGCCCTCGCACCGGCTGATCGCGCGATTGATGAGATGGCCGCGATCGGCGACGCCCTGCGGGGGGCCGACACGAGCTCCACGCTTGGTCGCGAAGTACTGGTCCAACACCCCGTCGAGCCAGTCGAGCTACCCCCGCTCGCCTGCTTTGCACAAGTCATCTCCTTGTACCACAGCAAATACGGTTCGCCTGGCGCGGCGGAACACCTGCGCCGCGACCGTGATCCGCTTGAATTCTGACCTCGCAAGCCCATCGATGACGAACTGCTGGAAGTTCAGCGCTGCTCTCCTCGCGCCTTACTGCGCCTTCCGCGGCTGCCCTGCCACAAGCACTGGCGGCCCTCCCCCTCGGGCTTCGGAGGGTCTATCCGGATGTCCTCGCGCAGCGGCGCATGGTAGAATCCAACCGGCGCGTCGCGCGAAGCAACCGGCCTCCCGCGCGCTCCTCCGACGAACGTCGCAGCGAAGCTGGGCGCGAGCTCCGCGCGGGGCAAGCATGGCGGCCCCGCGGCGCAGTCGCTCCAGGCCCCCTGCGCCACCTTAACGGCCGCGAGGCTGGATCAAACGAACATCGCCCCAGGGCCGTCGCAGCGCTTGCCGCCCAACTAATGCGCTCGCGCTCGGTGACCCGATCCGCAACGCCCTTTCGTGCACCCTGAACTCCTGCATGGGCCCCCTCGCGCGCTGCCTGCCGGCGTCCACGAGCTCTGGGTCCAGCAGCATGCATTAGTCTCTGCGCCGCTGCCGCCGTGATCGCGCGCGGCGACGAACGCGCTCGGCACCGCGTCCGCGCCAAGGCTGCCGACGGCAAGGGGCCTCTTGGACTCGGCCATGGCTCGGGCGCCACTGCTCGCGCCGCGCGCGACCCCTCGAACGCAGTCATCGTCGTCGGCCTGCGCGTAGCTCCCGGCCTCCTGCGCCGAGCTCTGGCCCCGCCTCCTCGGGGGCCGCGGCTGCCGCTAGCGCGGCAGGGGCGCGGGCTGCCGGCGCCGGCGCCGGCCCGTCCAGCGGAGGCTCAGCTGGCGGGCCGTCTCCTGCCAGTCGCCTCTCCCCAGCGAGCGCCTCCTCGAGCTGCTGCCAGCGCTCTCGGGCGCGCAAGCCACCGCGCCCCTCGCGCGCCCTGCGCCCCGCGGTCCTGTCGAACCCGCCCAGGGGTGCGCGACGCGGCCTCCTTCGGCTCCGGGCTCGCCGCTGCGCCCAAGGACGCGCCGACAGACCGGGAGAGGAAACTGCCAAACTTGCGCGTGTCCTCGAAGCGCCGGGCCACCGACCGCGCCAGCTGTCCGCCGCTCGGCGCACCGATGACGCGCTCGCCCGTGGGCCCGACCTTCCCGAGCCAAATGCCATTTCCCCACTGAAGCTTGACTTCCTCCTGGTGCATCTTGCGGTAGAGGACGTTCTCACGCGCCGCGAACGCCCCCCCGCAGGGCCTGCCTCGCCGCTGGCGGAAGGGAGTCGGCTCATCCGAGCCGACCGCAAAGCGGGCCAGCGTCCAGCCGAAGCGCCTCACGAACCGCTGAACCACAGCGTGGTCTGGGGTGAGCTGCAGCTTTCACTTCCTCTCCACATAGCTGATCTGCGGCCACATCAGACCTTCAACTGTGCCGCCCGCATTCTCGATGGGCCCGTTCGACTGTGAGTCGTGGCGCGGTGCCGGCGACGCCAGCGTCTCCTCCTCCCGTTCCAGCGTGATCGCCGCGAGCAGCGCCTGGGTCGCTGGCTCGCCGTCTGAGATAGCCACGACGCGCTGCATCCTCAAAGCCTCGATGGCCTGGCCCGTCATCTCCACTGGAAACTGGGCTGGCCCCTTTCTCGGCAACAGCCACTGACTCCGCAGCTCCTGAATTCCTCTCCAGCGCCACCAGGATCGCCGCCGAGGTGCCTCCCTCGCGGGACTTCGGCGGGAAGCAGTAGTCCATCCACGCCCGAGGGAGGAGATGCGGCGCCTCTCGCCCTCGGCCTGCGACGCAGTCCGCGCGCCAGCTCCTGCGCGGCATGCGCGTCAGGCGGTGCGTGAAGCGCTCAGCTAGGTGTGGCTTCGTGGGGGCCCCGCGTGCTCGTGCCCTCTGAGCCTCCTCCGGCACCGCCTGCGAGCCCATCGCGTCCCCCGCGAGGTCGTCGGCGTCAGCCGCGCGAGCCGTCCTCCAAGGCTTGCCAGGCGAAGGGTCTTCCTCGGCCCGCGGCGGCGGCGGCGGCGGTGGTCCTGCCGAACAGCTCGCCGCAGTTGCCGATGGCTCTGGGCCCCTCGCCGCCGCGGGCAACGCCCGGCCCCCCGCCGCCGGCTGCGCCGCGGGGATGACCTCGAGGTCGAAGCCCGCGTCTGAGCACTGCATCTTCGACCAAGGCGCGCGCTGGCGTCGACCGATGGGGATGGCCCGGTAGGTTGCAGTAGTCCTGCCCGAGGTGCACGGCGCCGCCTGCGCCCGCGAAGGCCCGCGCACTCGCGACGAGCTCGAGGACGTTCGCAACGTGGAACTGGATGCGGAACGCGTTGTCGCCGAGAAGTATCGGCACCCACCTCTCACTTCGGAGCTTCACCGCGCCCCCCGCGGCTGCCTCGGACTTCGGACCTGCGCCACCCGAGGTGTTCACCGCGATGTCCTGCGCGAGCTCGCTCGGACACGCCGCGACCCCGATCCTGCGCCGAGCAGGGCCCAGACCGACTCCGAGTCGTCGATCTGTCCCACGTCGATCGCCTCCGTGGGCAGGTCGCCGCTGGCGAGGCCCATCTCGCGGGTCGCGCCGATGCCCAAGCACCCTAAGCCAACGTAATAGCATGGCCAACCAGCGCTCGTCGCCCGTGCAGGGCAACCTGTCCACGAAGGCCGCGAACACGTAGCGTTCGTCTGGGGCTGGGCCTGCTGCTGCGTCATCTGCAAGGCTGCTAATGCTGCCGCCGACTGAGCCCCGAGCTACGCGCGCGCCGCTGCCATCTGCCAGGGCATCAGGCTTGCTGCTGGCACAGGCTGCTGGTTGGCCGCCAAAGACTGCCCCGGCTGTGGCGGCGGTGGTGGCACGGAGCCCGCCTGGGCCACCTGCGTCGCCTGGATCGCCGCGGCCCGCGCCCGCCGCTGAGCCTTGGCCTCTTCTGCCCCCTGCCCTGGCGGCCCCCCTCCCTTGCCCCCAGCTCGCTCTTCGTTGATCCGATTGCGGCAGTTGCGTGTAGTGTGGTCCTTGCCCTCGCAGTTATAGCGTCTCTTCTCGTCGTCGATGCCTTTGATCGTGTCGGACTTGCCCGTGTCCTTACCCGTGCGCCTGTCGGTATTCCCCTTGTGGTCGCTCTTCCCTTGCGAGATCGCGCCAACCCCCATGGCGTCGCCAGCTTCGATCGGCCCCCGCGCCCCGCCCGCTCTGGCGCACGCCCGCAAAAACTCTAGGATCTTCGGGCAAGCGCCCAGGGTGGAGCCATTCAGCGCAAGGCGTTGGCTGGAGGTCGCTTTCTTGACGCCGCGGAGGACGCTCGCTGCCAAGATCTCACGCGGGGCCTCCTCGTCCGACTGGTCGGTGCACTGCTTGACCAGCATCTCCAAGTTGCCGATGCTCGCGCCCAGTGGGTCGAGAAACTGCGGGCGCGACGCGGGCAAGAGCATTGCCTGGAAGCACCGTCGCTGCATCCGCGCTAACCCACAAGCCAGCGCGCGCCACGCTTTCCCGCCTTGGCCAACAGGGGCACTCTGGGCCTTCTTCGCAGCTGCACCCTTGACCAGCATCACCAATCCGCACTGTCCGCTGGCCTGGGCCAGATCCTGATCCAGACCACCGTCGGGCAGATTCATTGGTTCTGGTCCCTTCTCCTCGGCCTGCGCCAGCAATTGTGTCATATGCGCACTCACTGCCGCCGCATGAGCTCGGAACGTGAACGACCAGTCTGGCGAATCCGCTCGAGCTCCATCGCACACGCTGGGCTGCTTGATGGGCCCTGCGTCGGCTCCTGTCAATCCTTGCGGCAGTCGGATTGGCTGCGTTGCATGCTTCTCCGCCACGCGTGCTCGTCGTTGGGCGTCGCCCTCTACGACCTCGAGCCGCCGCGCGAGCTCCTGGTTCTGTTGGGCCAGCAGCTCTAGCCGATGCTGGACCTCCTCCATCGCTGCCGCGCAGCGCGGGTCTAGGCCGTGGAGCGCAACGCGGCTCCGCCATCATGAGTAAACCCAACATCCTGAGTGAAGGCCTCCTTCTCCTTGGACTGGCAATGCGCAGAGCCAAGGTGGCTCTGGTCTCTCTCTGCCCAGGACTGCATGCCAACATGCGATGCGACAACAGGCCACTATCATGCCTGACCGTGTCTATGCGATCGGGGGCTGGAGATTCGCAACGACGCGCATGATGGAGCCTGGCGCCGCAGCGCTAGGATGCGCACGGCAAGTCTAAAAAAGGGTCCAGATGCCCTGCTCGTTGTATTGGGGACTCTCTCCCAGAAGAGAAAGATGCTCATATTTCTTGGTTTGTTCTGTTCGCAGGGACCAGGAGCTCACAAACATCGTTCCAGAGCCTGATAGCAAGGCCCGTTGACTTCGGCTCATTTGTCCGCGACTGCCCTCGCACAACCGACTCTCATTCATCGCGCTATTTTGCAATCGCTATCTGGCGTGACGCAGGCTTGTCCACATGCGCTGCTTGTTGGCAATCCGCTTTTGACGTCCAACCCCTGCTAATCGCACGATTGCGCCCTGCTGTACGGAGCCTTCTACCAGTTGTGGCCGAAGCCTTTCTTTCAACCAGGCAGTGCCACCGTGCGTTTCGGCTGTGCACTCGCCAATGTTCGCTACATGTTGTGCTAACATGTACTGGTGCAAATGGTGCTTCTGGCACGTCTCGGCGCAAACCTGCATTTCAGCTAGGAGCGCGTGCCCTCCTGCTTCCCCTCTGGGTCTCCCCCTTCGCCGAGGACTCTTCGATGCCCCCAGAATTGTGCGTTCGTCTGGCTCCCATGGTTTAGCGCTCACTGTCCTCATTGGAATCGCAAATTTCAGACTCGGGTGGTGCCCTCTCTAAAGGGCACCAAGCCTGAAGGTATTCGGTGCCTTGCGCGTGGCGGCCCATGTGGTAACAGGTGCTGATGTCAATCAAACGATCTAGGGCCTGGACCGCCATGTCAGGAACCATCTCTCCTCATGCCCTCCCCGTTCCTTCCGCCTCTCCCTTCCGCTGTCCGTGTTCCCCCTCCTGGACGATTGCGACACATGCGCGATACAGCCCAGGTGGTTGTGCTTCTCTTCCTCCTCGCCCCTCTCCTCCCCCTCCTCGCCTTCCTCGTCTGCGGTGTTCCCCGCCTGACTACCTACCAAACCACCCCAACCCAACCCGAAGGCCCGAATTTCGGGTTGGGGGGGGGCATGGGCTTCATTTCTTGTTTTCAATGTTCACCGACCCCCCCACTGGAAATGGAGGGCAACTCGGAGCCTTCGGGTTGGGTTGCGGTGGTTTGGTGGGCGGTGGCCGCTTCATCACCGCCACCGCAGGCGTCGTGGCTGTCATCCCCTGGGTGGGGATTCCGCCGGCCAGTTTCAAGTCGGCCCACTAGGGATGGACGGCGCCGTACTTGCAACAATGTGTTCTCGTGCACTGGCATCGCAGTGTACATGTGCCCTCGCTCGCTTCCCTCTCTGAGGCAATTTTCCCTCAATTAGGCTTACATACGGGGATCTTACTTGATTGCACGGTTGGTGCCTCGGATTCTTGCGTTGCCCGTTGCTCGGAGTTTCTCCAGGTTCCTCGGGTTCCTCGCCCTCGGTGCCTCCGATTCTTACGTTGCCCGTTGCTCGGAGGTTCCTCGGGTTCCCTGGGTTCCTCGGGTTCCCCGGGTTCCTCGGGTTCCCTGGGTTCCTGAGGTTCCCTGGGTTCCTCGGGTTCCCTGGGTTCCTCGGGTACATTTCCCATGTAGGCTTGCCTAAGGCAATGCCTAAGGCAATGCCTAAGGCAATGCCTAAGGCAATGCCTAAGGCAATGCCTAAGGCAATGCCAAGCCATGTCAAGCCATGCGTCCAGCGAAGCGCCCATGCAATCGGCTTTCCTCTGATTCGGGTCGCGCAGGGTTCAGGCTGCTTTGTATTACGGTGGGGGCATTGGATAAGGAACCCTTGGATAAGGAATCCAGGGTCTGGAAGCCAGTGGAACTCCAATCGTGGATCGGCCATGCATATCACCGCCGCCCTTATTGGATAAGGAATCCTCCAGGGTCTGGCGCCTCCTGGGACTATTCCTGAACAAACGCCTCCCCCGTAGTCGTTTCCCCGAGGCCGCCTCACCTCCTTTGGACGGCGTGCGAAATGGGGAGCTTAGAGAGAGGAGGCCTTCTCACAAGGCGGCGGGGCTTCTCAAAAGCCCTCCGGCCCTCTTGAGAAATGTTCTCTGCTCTCGGGGAAGACGCGCCGTCGACTCTTCTTCAACGTCTGTCGTGCGTGGCCAGCGCTTGCTTCCGTAGCCCGGTGGGCGTTTCGACCGCGGTGCGAGCGGGCCCCACTGCCGCAGACCCGCAGCACCCCATGTTGCACGGCTGAGTGTGAGAAGGCACCCAAACAAGAATCAACGCCCACACTGAAGGGGCCCGGGGACACACAAACAAATACACACACGAATCCCATAACACAAATAATGTATTCGTTCCTATGTTCTGGATGTTCTTCCCCATCCACTTATCATATTTGTCTATATTTCCCCTGGGATCTACGATTACTTATGTCTGTCTAGTTTTCCCTCCTGATACATGTATACCAGCCCCGATACTTCGGAAGTGTGCGTGCGTGTGTCTGTGTGTGATATGGTTCGTATGGAGCGGCCCAATGATCCCATACTCCAAGCTCCGAGTAGCGAAGTCCATGTTGTTTCGCCCTGAAGTAGGAAGGCATTCGACGACTTTTGGGGGGGATGGGAAATCCGAGGAACATATGACTGACCAGCAGGGCGCATCACAGCATAACGGTCCTGACATATGTGTTGCGAGACGTACGAGCGACATGTCTTCTTTGAGCAATGCGTGGGTCTCTCTCGACATTACCAGAAAACCTGGGAGGAAATCCTTCAGGGCTAAGCGAAAAGAGGCCTCCTAGATGAGGTTCAAGAAGATTGGGTCGGAGGATCGCGCCGCATCGGCGATGCATCAGCGATGTCGACGGTGCATCGGCGACGCTGGCGCGAAGAACATCGGGATTCACATCGAGCCGCATCGCCGACGCATCAAAGATGTGGCGCGATCCTCCGACACCATCTATTCGGACCCCATCTTGGAGGCCTACGGTTCGGAACCCTTGCTTACGCGTCGCCACGGCGGCCTGGTCGACACGCTATGCCCTGCGAGTGAACAGCGTGTCGCTCTGCTCCGCGGGGCGGGAGGCTCGGAAAGGATTGGGACGTTGGCGCCCGGGGACCGCGACGTGGGAAGCGTGTCGCGCCGCAGCACGGTGGGCTAGAACTGGCAGGGCGACGCGCTATTCAAAAGTTCCCGACCGTAGAGAGGGACGGAAAGAGAGAGAGAGAGAGAGAGCAGAGGCGCCTTCCCTCCCTCTCCGCCTTCTTCCCCTCGATGTTCCTCGACTGCATGTAAGAGTGACCCTAGGAAAGAGTAACCTTTTGTGTGCGGCTGCCGAGGGTCGCTGCTATCAGATCACATTCAGCGATTGGGGGGGGGGGGCTGGTGGGCCGCACCAAAAGTCATTCTGGCGAGGACTCACTCTCATCCCAGACCTCCAACGTCATGCTTTTTTGCATAACGTCGACCCCGAAAGTCTCGACCGATTTCCCAGGACGTGCTCCTCATCCCGCGCAGTTCGCTGCCAGCCCCGAGGTCCAGAGGGGCCGAAAACTACAGAACATCCTTGTTAGAAAAAGAAAAATCGCCATACACAAAAAACTGTTGGCGCACCGCGCGGATTTCTTAGATCTGCGCTGACACCCCTCCCTGGCGCGCGGAGCGCGCCAGGGGCGGCGCCGAAGGCGCCGCCAGGGAGGCCCAGCGCGGATCCAAGAAATCCGCGCTGAGCGCCAAAAGCTAATGTTTATGATGTTTTTCCTTGTCGAGACAACTACAGACAGCCCAGCGCGGATCTAAGACATCCGCGTGGAGCGACAAACGCTCGTGCTTACGGCCTTCCTCTTCCCTGAGAAAACCTGAAAAAAAAACATTGTCTGAGAAAACCGAGAAAACCTTTTCTTCTCTTTCTTCTTCTCTGAGAAAACTGAGAAAAAACCTTGTCCCGATGCTTTCGGGACGCCCGATGTCCGGGAACGTGCCTGGGCCCGCGCCAAAGGGTCGCACTGGCGGAGGGCCCCTCATACGTGCCGTCGACCTCTCCGTGCCGGCTCCCTGCACCTGCCCCACCCCGACGCACAAAGAGAATTGCCCTCCTCCTCCTCCTCCTCCTCCTCCTCCGCCTCATCCCCCTCCTCCTCCTCGTCCTCCTCCTCCTGCTCCTCCTCCGCCTCATCCCCCTCCTCGTCCTCCTCGTCCTCCTCCTCCTCCTCCTCCTCCTCCTCCTCCTCCTCTTCCTCCGCCTCCTCCTCCTCCTCCGCCTCCTCCTCCTCCTCCTCCTCCTGCTACTCCTCCACCCTTCTCCTCCCCCCGCCCTCTCACGCCCGCTCTCCTCTCGCCGCCGACGGCCCCGCCGCGCCTGCGGCGCCAGCTGATGCGGCGGCGCCGCCATCCTGGTGGGCACGACCTGCGGGGAGTGGGGGCAGGACCAGTCAGCATCATTGAAGAGGCCCCAGGACACACAAAGAAACGCACACAAATAAAACTATTCCCCATAGTTCCCATATGTTTGGGGTGTTCGTCTTCCCCGCCACTTCCCATAGCTTCCCATATTTTGCGGGCAATCGACGATTCATGGTGTCTGTGTGTTTTCCCTCCTGAATCATGGCTGCCCCAAGACGCAACACGCAACCCGCAGCGTGTCGACACGGAGCTCCACACGGAGATTGAAAACGTACACGCTCAGCACGACACGTTCGCCAAAACGTGGACCGGCACGTGCCGAGCCAACACGCGGCGTGTCAACACGGACGCTCTGAACACGGCACGCGTTGCGTTTCAACACGGGCGTGTCGGTCGGGTCGGGCGAAAAGGGGGGATAGCAAAGGGGGGGTTTGAGAATCAGCTCACGCAGCTGATTTTCCCGCGGCCATGTATCGAGGAATGGGCCCCTCGGTGAGGCCGAAACCAGCTGCATGCAGCAAATTTCGTACCCCCCCTTTCCCTATCCCCCCCTTTCGCCCGGCCCGAGTCGGGGAAGCTCAGATCAGCACCGCATCGACAAATCGGATCGAATCGGATTGTGTATTGGATGGGGTGGCATCGGCACGGAGTCAAGACCCAGTCGCATCGGCCGCAGACCTCGGGCCGCATCGGATCGCTGGAACACCAGAATCGAGCCGGATCTGGCTGACCAGAATCTATTGAAGGGGCCACAGGACACACAAATAAATACACACAAATCCCAATATTTTTTATGGGTTTTTGTCTTCCCCCCCACTTCCCATATTTTGGCAAATTTTCCTGGGAGTCGACGATAAATTGTGTCTGTGTGTTTCTTTCCCTCCTGACCTATTGAGGCGGATCGATCCGATCGAACTGGGCCCCCACTTCCCGTATGTTTGCATATTTTCCTGGGAGTCGACGATAAATTGTGTCTGTGTGTTTCTTTCCCTCCTGTCGGGAGCGGCCAAGAGGGGGGTGTGCAAGAGGGGGGGGTGCAAGAGGGGGGGGTGCAAATCATGACCGGCGGCATGTGCGCGGCCCAGCGGGGGGGCCAGGGACGTAATGAAATAAGAAGAGGCGCCATGAAATCTGGGGAAATATCATGGCCCCCGCCATGATATCCACCCCCCCTAGTCATCACCCCCCTCTTTGCCGCTCCCGAGAAAGGGGCCCCAGGGGGGGAGACCGGGCCACGGCCCTCCCGACGAGGGGGCCCATGAAAGACCTCGTCGGGGACGGGTCCCCCGGCAGGCTCCCGCCCAGGCGAAGTCCCGCACGGCGCTCCCGCCCAGACGAAGTCCCCGTCCTCGAACGAGTCCTCGTCCTCGTCCTCGTCCTCCTCCTCGTCCTCCTCCTCCTCCTCCTTATCCTGCTGCTTCTCCTCCTCCTCCTCCTCTTCCTCCTCCTCCTCTTCTTCCTCCTCCTCCTCTCCTTCTTTCCCCTCCCCCCATCCCCCGCGGATCCGCCACTCCCGGGTCGGGCGAACGGGGGGGATAGCAAAGGGGGGCTTTGAGAATCAGCTCACGCAGCTGATTTTCCCGGCGCCTCCTGGCGCCGGGAGGCGCCCATGTATCGAGGAATGGGGTCCTCGGTAGGGCCGAAACCAGCTGCATGCAGCAGATTTCGTACCCCCCCCTTTCCCAATCGAATCCATACGAAGTCCCCGTCCTCGAACGAGTCCTCGTCCTCGTCCTCGTCCTCCTCCTCGTCCTCCTCCTCCTCCTCCTTCCTGCTCCTCCCTCTCTCCTCTGCTCCTCCTCCTCCTCCTCCCTCCTCCTCCTCCTCCTCCTCCTCCTCCTCCTCCTCTTCCCCCTCCTCCTCCTCCTTCTCCTCCTCCTCCTCCTCCTCCTCCTCCTCCTCCTCTCCTTCTTCTTCCTCCCCCGCGGATGCGCCACTCCCCACGCGCCCCCGCCCAGGCAAGAAAACACGCTCCCCCCAACTTCCTCGCTCGACCCTGGAGCCTCTCCGGGGCCCTCTGGGCTCGTGATGGGGGTGCTCTGGAGGCCGGGGGGGGGGGGGGCATCCCTGCAAAGCTTGGGGGCACCAGGGGCCATGGGTGAAGGGGAACTGGGACACACACATGAACAGACACAGAGAACCGAATTCCCCATATTGTCCCCTGTTGTCTGGGTTTGTGTCTTCCCCCCCCCACTTCCCATCTCTTCCAGTTTTTTCTGGGCAGCGGCGATTCATTGTGTCTGTGTGCTTTGGTCCCTCCTGAATGGGGCGCTGCTGGCAGCACCGGAGAGACGCGCTCTGGAAGGAGGGCCGCGGCAAGCCGAGGGGGCGCCCTCTGCCCTCTGGGCGGCCTGCTGGGGCGCCATCGCCGCCGCCTGCTGGGGCGCCATCGGGCTCGACGGCAGCTCGGGCGCCGGCGCAGCGTCGGGCCTCGGCCGGGGGGGGAGGAGCGAAGGGGAGGCCAGCGCAGGAAGGGAGGAGGAGGAGGAGGAGGAGGAGGAGGAGGAGGGGGAGGAGGAGGAGGAGAGGGGGAGGAGGGGGAGGAGGAGGGAGGAGGAGGAGGAGGAGGAGGAGAGGAGGAGGGAGGAGGAGGAGGAGGAGCGGGCCGCGGAACGCTCTGTTTTCGCTCGTGGTCGTGTGTGGTCGTGGTCTGTCCTTCCCCCCCCCCTGGCCTCCTCCCCCCTCATGGCCTCCATGTGGGCCTCCCCCAAGGCCGCCTCGGCTTAATGACGTCCCTAAGCTGGGCGAATGTTCGTTATCCGTCTCTCATTTTTGTTCCACCTCTCTATATGTTTGTACACGTACCTCAATACCCCTATCTCTTTCTCTGTCGCCCACTCTGTTGTTCATCTCTCTGTGTGCCGATCTCTCGCCAGGCGCTTGAGTGTCCGAAGGCTCTGCATGGATTGGACGACGTGGCGTTGGTCTTTCAAGTGGCGAAGCACATCTTTACGACGGATACTTTGGAGGGCAGACCTTCGGCATTCGACGACTGCTTCTACTTGTGCGTGGAATCGCCAGGCGCGCTCGAGGCTCTTGCTGCGGCGCTGCATATGTGGACGACAATGACAATACAAGCTCGCCAAAATGGCTGAACGAACATTTCATCGAGTCTGCGTAACGTTTCGGAGGACCTACGCGATAGCAGCCACCGATGATGCACTTGGGAGTGAATTGCACATAAACTGACAAACTTCGGCATGCAAATGTCACGGGATGAGTTTTGCCAGAAGTTGCGAGCAGTACCTCTCGGCAGCTTGCGAGCTACACAGGACGACTCGCCGCTCACGACGACGGGGCGGCAGCACTTCGATGCTACTTGGAGGACTTCTGCGGCTATCTCAGACCTGGCTGGACGCTATCGCGGACACGGTCATCATTCAGCAGAGCACACAGCCGGCTGCGATCAAGCACATCAAGATGGCCAGCACTCTATTGCCTCGGTTGTATGCGCTCAACGCTGGCATCTGTCTTCAAAGGCTGACGCATCAGTTCGTCATCGACACAGTTGCGTTTTCGAGTGGAAATACGTCAGGAAGTCCATCTGCCCAGGAGCCGGTGGTGATCTTACTGGGCCCGGACAAGTGGTTCCTGCGACACCGGGTGAAAAAACTCCTACGACACTGGGCAAAGGACTCCAAGCAGCAGCTTCGCAACTTTGGCCACATCATCGCCTCTCTTGCGCACAAAGCCAATCGAGCATCAGGGAACACATCGAGAGCAGACACACTGGCAGGCATTATTGGCTGGCAAGGAGCTGGCGCAGGTGATCGCCATGAGGGTCACGGAAGGTTCGCACCAGGCATCCACCTATCTCTTCACGACAACAAGTCGATGAGGGATTCCATTCGCATTCAGGACGGCGCAGAGCTTGTTAGCCTTATCGATCATTGGACAACTTGCAAACAAGTCTTCGAGCTCAGTGATTGAAACAAGGACGTACCTCGGGATCGGCATCGCCGCCTGTACGTTCTTTCAGTTCGTGAGATTAGCCTTTGAGGTTAATTCAGGAGGTGTTTCTGGTGACCCACTTTCGCGATGGTGGCAGATGGCCTAACCAAGAGTATTATCTCAGAAATCCTGTACGACCTCATCACCTACGGCTACTGGCGACCTGAAGCGAAGCGTATCGAGCATCCCATTGCAAGCATCGACACCCCGTCCATCACTGTCACCGAGAATGACCTCAGAAGCATGAAACCGATTTGGGCAGAATCACCGTCTGTATACATGGCTTCGGGGTTACAGAGCACGGACTAAAGGCAAGTGCTGTCATACTATGAGACGTGATGATTCATGTGTAAGTATCAGGTAAATCAGGGCCCTGACTACGGATATCAGCTTTGACCTCAGCTACTGCCAGAAGATTTGCTGCTGTGTTCTTGGCTATGCATGAACCGTATGCTCCAGAGATGGCTATCTCCTAGCTCATGACGCTGCTGACCTAACTGGATTGCTTTGCTGCCCTGACTTCTACTGCATCGATAAGCTCGATCCCGTCAATTTCACGTACCCGAGGTTGAACACAATTCCCGTAGGGGTCAGTAGATCCCCAACTCCGACATGTTACCATGAGTTCCCAGCTTCGCATTTGCCTGGCACTATACAGGACTTGTGTATCCTTCTTACGAGTCAGGAAGACCTGCGTCAGAACCCAGGTATCCCCAGTCGAAGAAATAGGTAGACAAACACACTTCCTACAGTATGGGTCCGACCGCAAGAGATCTTCCACAAGACACCTTCCACAAGAAACCCAACCCTGAGACCCCAGGACGTCCATCGACAGATGGTTTGGGAACGTCACGCTGTCCATCGCAAAACCATCGAAACCCAAGAAACCCAGGGCACCCTGGAGGCACGCAGGGTGTGGCTTGGCATGGGCTTCCACTGTACATCATAATTCAGACGGTTCCCTTCGGACGCGGCACCCGGGGGACACATTCACAAACCAAGAGAGAACCTTTGGGCACAGGCCCTTTCTGGCAAAAGACGACCCTGGGCACGGGTGTTTCCGGGGAGGAGGAAAGCCTTGAGCTGCGGCGGAGGTCCAGGTCATTCTTCTCCCAGGAACGACAGAATCCAAAGTCGGACCAGCTCAGCGGGGGGGTCCCCGAGCTTCGGCTCTCCAGGCCTCTCCCGAGGCCAGCGGATGATCGCACCAAACCAAGCCAGGCGTCTGGTAGCGTTGCTGGGCTGCCCTGGCTGGGCGAACCTCTTGCAAGGGCGGTTCCTGGCGAAAGTCCACGAGCCGCGCCGGCCGTCAAATCCTCTCGACATGCTCTGGCACGAAAACACTTGAGCGTCAGGGAGAAAAGCATCTCACATGGGAGACGGGAGGTCGTTCCCTCCTCCTCCTCCTCCTCCTCCTCCTCCTCCTCCTCCTCCTCCTCCTCCTCCTCCTCCTCCTCCTCCTCCTCCTCCTCCCCTCCCCCTCCTCCTCCTCCTCCTCCTCCTCCTCCCCCTCCTCCCCTCCCCCTCCCCCTCCCCTCCCCCCCCCTCTCCCCTCCCCCCTCCCCCTCCCCCTCCCCCTCCCCCTCCCCTCCTCCTCCTCCTCCTCCTCCTCCTCCTCCTCCTCCTCCTCCTCCTCCTCCTCCTCCTCCTCCTCCTCCTCCTCCTCCTCCTCCTCCTCCTCCTCCTCCTCCTCCTCCTCCTCCTCCTCCTCCCTCCTCCTCCTCCCTCCGCTGCCCTGCCCCTCCTCCCTTCTCACTTCTCCTTCCGCCCTTCTCCCTCCTCCTCCGTCCTCCTCTCCATCCCCTCCTCCCAGCCATCGGCCAAGTCACATCCCAGGCCTTTGAGAGACTTCTCGGATGGCTCTCCCACCGACGCGTGACGGCCCCAGATCAGCCCGAGCAACGGCGGAACCGTCCTGGTGCGGCACTGGCCGATGGCATGGCCCATCCTAATCCTCCTCCGCCCCCTCGTCGTCCTCCTCCTCGTCCTCCTCCTCCTCCTCCTCCTCCTCCTCATCATCATCATCATCCTCCCCCTTCTCCTCCTCCTCCTCCTCCTCCTCCTCCTCCTCCTCCTCCTCCTCCTCCACTTCTTTCCTTATAGACAACAAACTCCTCCCTCGCACCCCGAGGCCGCTCGAAAGGGCGGCCCGGGCGTTTCGCCTGAGACCTCCTCACCATTAATGACCTTGGTGCTTGAACATTGGCAACAACTTCACACATGGAGGGGGGGCGTTTTCAAAAAGTGGCTCTCGCCTTGCCGCTGCGCCCGTTATGCTTAAGCGTTTGCACGAGCTTCATGGACTGAGGGCGGATCGTTCTCAAAATGCGGCTCTCGCCTTAGCGCCGTCCGCATTCGTTGTACGATATTGGAAGAATTTCACGGATTGAAGGCGGGTCGCTTTCAACATGCGGTTCTCGCCTTAGCATTGCGCACGATCGTCGCTTTCGAGGTGTTGAAGAGCTTCGAGGATTGAGGGCGGGTCGTTTTCAAAATGTGGCTCTCGCCTGAGCGCCGCCCGAATTCGTTTCTGATTATTTATGATTTGGGGGAAACTGCAAGTACTCCACGGATTCAAGGCGGCTCGGTTTCAAAAGGTGGCTCTCGCCTTCGCGCCGCGCACATTCGTGTTCAACAGTTGCAACAGCTTCACGGATTGATGGCAGCTCCTTTTGAAAATGTGGCTCTGATATTAGCCCCGCGCGAAGTTTTACTGGTGTTCACGGATATCGTATCAAAAATATGGTGTATTGGGGTGGTTCAGGATTGTCAGGGCGCAACAGATAGGTTGATTCGCGGTGTTGAAATCCCAGGAAGGGTGGTATGGCGCGATTCTGGATCGCCAAGACGCGGCAATCAGGTTAACTCGTGGCGTTGCAATTGTTGGAATGATGTTTTGGCACGCTTCAAGATTTTCACACGGTTGTCCCCCTATCGGGGCAATTTCTTCAATGAGAACAATCCCTCTGCAGGGGCCTGCGAACAGGGAACTTGGATTGAGGGTATATTTCAATATCGTAGATGAGTTTTGGGTTTACATTGGTCCTCCTCCTCCTGCCCCTCCTGCTCCTCCTCCTCCTCCTTCCGCTCCTCTCCCCCCCTCCTCCTCCTCCTCCTCCTCCTCCTCCTCCTCCTCCTCCTCCTCCTCCTCCTCTTCATGAAGACTTGTTGTGCGCCGCACCGGGCGCGCCCCAACCTGCGCCCCAGCGCCCCCCCCCCGCGGCGCCTGTGGAAGCCGGCGCGGAAGTCTGGTATGTCCGCCATTGCCGACATTGCTGGCTGCCTCCGCGGAATGGGCCGTGCCGCGGGGGCCACGGCCAGCAGCGCCACCGCCGCTTCCTCCACCTCTTCGTCCGCCTCCTCCTCCTCCTCCTCCTCCTCCTCCTCCTCCTCCTCCTCCTCCTCCTCCTTTTTCTCCTCCTTATCATCCTCCTCCTTCTACTTCTCCTCCTCCTCCTCTTCTTCTCCTCCTCCTCCTCTTCCTTCGGATTCCTTCGGATTCAAGGGCAGGTGCTCCGCGCCACAGGGCTGCAAGACACAGGGCGTGAGGCAGAATAGAAAGCAGCGGGGCGCGCCTGACGTGTGGTCGTCGAAGCCGCCGAGACAGCGGCAGCGACAGTCACACCGCGACACGACAGGCGGCTCACCGCTGGATACACACAAACACACACACACATATATATATATATATATATATATATACACACACACACTTTTTTGTTTGCGTCGGCGGCTGGGCAGACGGTGACTGCTCCGGCAGATTGGCAACAGGGGACACGCCGCATGCAAACAAAAACCGAGATTAACAGAGGAAAAAGGAGGAGCCCCGGCGACAGGAAGAGAGGAGGCCGGGCCCACTCGGAGTCGCCGACTGCAGGGGAGCGCGGGGGGGGGGGGACCAGCGCTGGCACTGAGCTGCACTGGGCTGCACTGAAGCCGGGGGCAGCGCGGCCCAGCAGACGGAGCGGCGGATGTGAAGGGGCCCCAGGACACACAAATAAGTACACACAAATAACAGGAATCCCGATATTCTTCCATATTTTCTGGTTTCTGTCTTCCCCACCACCTCCCATGTTTTCCCATATCTTCCTGGGAGTCGACGATGACTTGTGCCCGTGTGTTTCTTTCCCTCCTGAGGATGGGGGAGCCGCACGAGCGCACCAGCAGCCGCGACCCAGCGAGCCGCAGGGCGCGGGGCCCCGGGAGAGGAGCGGACGCGCCGAGACCGAGGGGGCCCGCGAGGCCCGGGGATGGGGTTGGCGGGCCGTGGCACGTCGGCGGGGCGGGCGCCTGCGGCCGCGGAGGGGCCACGCGGGAAGGGGAGCGGCGGACCCCGGGGGGGAGGGGGCGCGGGCGCAGACCCAAAGGGCCAACAGAAAAACGCTGGGCGAGGTGCGACGGCGGCGGCGGCAGCCAGAGCACCAGCAGCCGGTGTCGGGGCGGGCGGCCTTGGGGGAACAAAACGTGGCATAAACATAACAACTCGGAGGTCCGCGCGCGCTCCGCGCGCCAGGGAGGGGAGGTCCAGCGCCGATCCGAGCAATCCGCGCGGACCTCCGAGTTTTTATGTTTATGCCACTTCTTGTTCCCCTGTAGGCCTGGAAACCAGGCGCGCAGACGGGCGAGGCACTGGCAGCGCCGCGAATGCCGCCCGGCCGGCGGCAGCCCGGCAAAGCCCCCGCGGGGTGCACCAGGCGGAGGCCGAGCAAAACCTGCGGGAGGCCGACGAGCCCCTTATGGCCGAAGCAGGGGCCAGGAACGGCGGCGCGGGGCACCCCGGGCGGGGAGGCGGGGAACGGCCTGGAAGCCACGAGTACAGTCGGGGCGTTGACCTAAGGAACCCTAAATAAGGAACGAGGCCCCTTTTTTTCCATAAGTTAACCCTCGATTTCCTCTCGAAAACAGAAGGAAAGCCTGAGGCGAGCTGCGAAAGACTTAAGGAACACGGAGCCCCTTCCCAACGAAAAGGGTTCCTTCTTCAGGGCCCCGACTGGAGGCGGCAAGACCAGCCGACAGGGACAGGGCCCACCCCGGGGCAGGGCAGCCACGGCGGCGAGCGGCGAGAGCCACCGAGGGGCGGCGAGAGGCCCCACGAATGGCATGGGGGAGCGGAGGGCCTGTGCGCAGCACGGCGCCACGGGGCCAGGGCCGCGGGGCAGACCGCGGGCGGCGAGAGGAAGCAGGCCCCGAGCGGAAGCTGGAGGCCTGCGGGGGGGAGCACCGAACAGAGTGAACGAGCCACGAGGGCAGAGGGGGGAAAGGGCAGCAACCAGGGGGGCCACTGCACAGAGCCTAGGGATGCCAAACTCAGAACAGGTCGAGGTGACGGGGCAGCTGCGCGAGAGCTGCCAGCGGTGGCTGCTGGAGGCTGACCAGCACTGGCGGGACGGGTCATTGCTCGGCCATCCAGGGAAGCCCAGAGGCGAGAACAAGTGACAAACAAACAAATTCACAGACTGACAGACAGACAGACAGACAGACAGACAGACAGACAGACAGACAGACAGACAGACAGACAGACACACAGACAGACAGACAGACAGACAGACAGACAGACAGACAGACAGACAGACAGACAGAAAGACAGACAGACAGACAGACAGACAGACAGAAAGACACACAGACACACAGACACACACGCACACAGACACACACACACACACACACATACACACATACACACACACACACTCCGTCCAAGCTCTTTCCGGGTGGACAGGGACGCGCCAGACTTGAGCATATGTGAACTCTTGCTGGTGTGCTTCTTACGGGGGTGGGAGTGGCACGCTGCTGTCAGGTAGTTCGACCAGGCTATCCGACCGCACCACACCTGGAGCACATAACAAAGCTCTCCCTGCCCCCAAACCATAAGAGACTGGATCCGGTGGGCCGAACTCGCTATCCTGGGGGCGCCACGACACATCGTCTTCGTCGTGCAAATACCTGCTCTAATTACTGCCCGCTTCTCCGCAAATCGTGCGCTGACCTGCCCACCTGGTTGACACGGACAAGTTTGTGGCCTCGAGCTTCTGGCGCCAGTTCGAATTGCGAGGGGCGGGCACGGAGCACGGAAATTCGCTGGGACTTCTTGAACACCTGGGAGGACGAGCGTAGAGAGATTGCTCAACGTCGCATGCACGAGTGTCACGCTCCGGCCGACCAGCCCTACAGCGCGGGCGCGGCCGCAAGAAACCCTCGCAAGAAACCCAATGCTGAGAACCCGTGCGCGAGGTACACCCGAGGGGAAACCCGGAACACCCTGAACGCAGCAGCTCCTTCAACGGCTGCGGGAAGTCACCGCGCAGCGCGAGGAGCGAAGAAACCCAGGATACCCTGACGAAAAGCACATGGTTTCTTGATGCGCGCTCCCACTGTATAGAGGCCCTCAAACTCAGGAACGGTGCTCTCTACCAAGCTTTCCTCGCAAGTCCCTCAAGTTGGTGAGTTGCCCGCGGCCGCGTTAGCTCGCATGGTGGTCGTGGCGGCGCGGGGCGCACACGGAGTGCACTGCCGAATGCCTCTCCGAGGTGCTGGTATGAGAACAAGCCCTCCACGAAGGGGCTTGGTTCCTAGCCCTAGCGGACGGGTACAAGGGGGGAGAGACACACATGAAGTTCAAATCCGCCTGTTACATCACATGCTCGCGAGATGCTCGTCGTCGTCGTCGTCGACATCGACGTCGGCGTCGCCGTCGTCGACGTCGTCGTCGTCTTCGTCGTCGTCTTCGTCGTCGTCGTTGTCGCGGTCGTCTCCCTCCTCCCCTCGGTTACACGCAAGAGTGACCCTGGGGTAAGAGTGACCTTTGGTGCGCGGCTCTTGGGGACCGCGGGTGGGCCAAAAGCCAGCGCGCAAGCCGCTGCTGCCGCTGCTCCTTCGGCCATCTGGGGGCCCACCTGTGCCCGCACCAACAAGGTCTCTCCGGCGAAAGGTCACCCTTACGCCTTGTCGACCCCCCTGCTACAATAGGGGCGTTGACCTAAGGAACCCTAACTAAGGAACGAGGCCCCTATTTTCCATAGGTTGAACTTCGACTTCGCATCGAAAACCTCAGGGAAATCCAAGGCGAGCTGCGAAACACTTCAGGAACACGGAGCCCTTCCCCAACGAGAAGGGTTCCTTCTTCAGGGCCCCGACTGTACTCCAGAATTCGTAATAAAAGGGAGGGGGTCTGGACCCTCCAAGACAAGCCATTTCAGACCTCCCCCGTGGGAGAACCCTCCAAAACATCGTCCCCAGATCCCCCCAGGCCCTCCAAGATAGCCTGGAAGAGACCTCCCCCCGAAATGAGACCCCCCTCCTTTTATTACGAAATCTGGAGTACTCCTCTTCCTCCTTGAGGAGAAAAAGCTTCTGCGCGCCGCCGCGAGCGCCTGTGGAAGCCCGCGCGGAGGTCCGGCATGACCGCGCAGCCCGTGGGCGGCTGCCTCTCGACGCGGGGGTGGGGCCGCGACGCCCGGGGGGCCACGGCCCGCAGCGCCACCGCCGCCTCCTCGTCCTCCCCCTCCTCCTCCTCGTCCCCCTGCTCCTTCCCCTCCTCCTCCTCGTCCCCCTCCTCCTCCCCCTCCTCCTCATCGTCCCCCTGCTCCTCCTCCTCTTCCTCCCCCTCCTCCTCCTCGTCCCCCTCCTCCTCCCCCTCCCGCTCCCCCTCCTCCTCCTCCTCCTCGTCCCCCTCCTCCTCCCCCTCCTCCTCGTACCCCTCCTCCTCCCCCCCTCCTCCTCCCCCTCCTCCTCCTCGTCCCCCTCCTCCTCCCCCGCCCGCTCCCCCTCCTCCTCCTCGTTCCCCCCCCCCCTCCCCCGCCTCCCCCTGTCGCAACGGCTTCAACAATGGGCGCTCTCGGCACGGGCACGGTGGACAAACACGGTTGACTGCGTGGCGATGCCACAGGAGGCCCAGACACACAATCAATCAAGCTCGGGCATGTGGCGCTGGCGGTTGTACCAATGGATGGCTTCTCTGCGGCAACCTTTGCCCATGGTCCGCCCCAAGGGCTCACGCCAGTTGGTGACTCGAGGAGAGCTCACAGCGCTGGCCGTGGGTTTGTGGGCCTCGCGAGGCGACGCCGTCTGCGTGTCCAGGCGCGGCCAGGTGGTGGGGGGCCTGGCACGCAAGGCACCCATCATGAACGTCACGGCGACGACGCCGACTTGTGGGCCGAGATGAGGGGTGCCTCCGAGGGCCGTGCCGCCACGATCCAGCTCACCCACTCTCACCTCTCGGCCTCGGACGTTGTCGAGGGGCGGGGCACTCTTGGTCTGCGGCAGCGCCGTGGTGGACAAGCTCGTATCCAAGGCTGCCGACGACGCGAGGCTACCGCAGGAGGTGCGCATGGGGGTCCTGCGGCACGAACGACGGGCACATCAAGTACGATTGCGACTCTCACATGCTGCGCTGGACAACATGGCAACGACGGGCGAGCAATAGGCTGGAGTCGGAAAACGGAAAGGCTACACAGCCAATGAGATCCCTCCTTCCCCCTCCCCCTCCTGCTGCCGCTGCTGTCGCCTTGCTCCTCTCAGAGCATGCTTCATCCGAGTGCAAGCAGATGTGTCTGCGGTGTTACTCTAGGGCCGCCAAAGCTTGCATGGAAGAGTGGTGGGCCACATGCTGGTTTCAGATATAGAGTGTAGACGGATAGATGATGTCACCCTTGAGGGGTTGACGTGTGCATGTTATGGGAGGCTAGGCTCATCCGACTCACCAGCTGTGCGTAGACACCTTCCACGGGGGTTGGTGCTGCAGCCTCTGCGGAGCTATCGCCGAAAACCAGTTGCGGTCCCTCTGTGATCCCTCCAAGGGCACGTAGACTCGTTAACGAAGGCCCGTAGAGTACCTCGATCGGATCTCAGCTGGGGAACGGCCCATAGTCCTGAGCCAAGCCGAGTTGAAGGCCAGGCGTTAGAGGCAATGATCTATGGTGCAATGGTGTTGATTACACGTCACTTGCATTCCTCAACGGATTACACTCCACTTCACTCCACTCCTTTCCTCCTCCGCCTCCTCCTCCTCCTCATCTTGCTCCTCCACCATCTCCTCTCCTCATTCACGTATTCCCCGTTCTCTTCGTCCTCCTCCTCATCCTCATCTCTCCTGCTCCTCATCCTCCTCCTCCTCGTGCTGGCCCTGCTGCTAGTGGATTCCTCCTGATCCCTCCTGTATTCATCACCACCATCATCACCATCATCATCATCATCATCAGCAGCAGCAGCATCATCAGCATCATCAGCATCAGCATCAGCGTCAACATCAGCATCATTATCATCACCACCACCGTCAGCAGCATTGCAATCAACACCAGCATCATCATCAGCATCAACGCCGCCACCATCATCACCATCAGCAGCAACATCATCATCGTCGTCACCATCATCAACATCGTCATCGTCATCATCATCATCATCATCATCATCATCATCATCATCATCATCATCATCAACATCCTCATCATCACCCTTCCTAATCATCCACTGGCTCCTGATCACCTGACACATCCTACGCAAATGTACACAGTCTCATAGATGCTTGCGTATCGTCAGGTGGGGCCAATGTCTTCTAGGAAACACCAGTCGGCGGATGCAACGGGGCACTGCACCGCAATGCGTTGTAATGTACTTCAGTCCCCCACTGCGCTGCACTGCGCAGCAAACCGCAACCCATCAAAACGACTGATGGCGACTCCTTGGCATTGACATGTGGCGACTTGCACCCCATGCACCAACCTTGGATGCAAACTCCGCAAAGCTTCAGATGTTCTTTGACCCAGGTGCTGTA
Organism: Prorocentrum cordatum; assembly: GCA_963575745.1. Lineage (NCBI taxonomy): Eukaryota > Dinophyceae > Prorocentrales > Prorocentraceae > Prorocentrum > Prorocentrum cordatum. The sequence goes on from CAUYUJ010015738.1 coordinate 316,202, forward strand.
CTATAGGACGCCCCACGGTATCTATGGCGCTGGGCAGGGAGATCATAACTTGAGTAAGAGGACGAGGAGGAGGAATCGCAGCAGCAGGAAGAGAGGAAAAGGAAGGAGGATGGATGGGGGAAAGGAGAAGGGTGATGAGCAGGACGAGGAGGGCAAGGGAGGGAGAGAAGGAGGGAGGAAGGGGGAGAAGGAAGGGACGGGAGGAAAGCGAGGCAGATGTTCTGCACATCCACCGCCTGGGGAACCGATGTCCCAGGACTGACGGGGGCATAGGGCATGAAATGCTATGGGCCCTTGCATGTCCAGAACTACGACCTCCCGGTCAGAGAGGTCGATATGTGCAGCGACCAGCCTCGGAGAGGGGAGGAGCGAGGACGGGGAGGAGGACAGCGGAGATGAGCAGGGCGGGAAAGGGGAGCGAGGGGAGGGTGGGAGGGAGGAGCAGGGAAAGAGAAGGACAGGGGGAAGATGAACATTTGCAAGCTGGGTGCGGGACCAAAACGTGGCGACATCCTAGAGCAGATGGGGTCCCGAACCCGCAGCGATATGATCGCTGTTGGGCAGGCGACGCCTGCCCCGAAAGGGCAGCGCAGGCGGCGACACCGACAGCGAATCCCGCCCAGCATGGACAAGAACTTCTGCCAGGAGCTATCGGCATCGAATTGGGATCCACCGTGGGTCTGTTACTGGATGGGGGGCACGTAGCGAACGCGGAAACACATATCCAGCTTCTCAGTGCATCTGGGGTCTGGCGACAGGGCGCGGCGCCAACGCGACGCCCACGAACGTTCGATGCTAGTTATCGAACCGAAGGCTATGATCAAAATACGCGTCGCCACGGCTCGAATCGGCACGCAGTCGGAATCGGATCGAATCGGCCGCGCAAAGATGCACGACAGCGAGAGGAAGCATCGGGCCGCATCGGATCGTTGGAGCATCGGGGGGGGTCGAATTCGACTGGGCCAGCCAGAACCGATCGGCTCGAAAGCTATGGGCCCTGGCTTCTGCCGGGGGCGGCCAAGAGGGGGGCGTCCAAGAGGGGGGGGGGCGCAAGTCAAGGCCAGGGGCACGTGCGCGGCCCAGGGACGTTGAAAAAACTAAGCAGAGGCGCCATGACATCGGGGAAATATCGTGGCCTACGCCATGACATCCCCCCCCCCTGGTCATCACCCCCCTCTTGGCCGCCCCCGATGGGTGCCGCGATCTCGCGTCGTGACGTCCCAAGCGTCGGTTTCTGACACCGCGTGGATCGCCGCGGCTTCCCGACCGTGCGAATCTCTCGATGTCGGCCGGCTCCGGGCCGCTGGCCGCGCTCAGCCTGGAGAGCCCAACGCGAGGCGTGCGCTCGCTGGCCCCACGGCACGATACTGACGTGATCCGCCTGCGGCGGAGGCCGGGCGCTCGCCGAGTACTCCCCACTTTGCCGCCCCCGACTTCTGGTGTTGGCCCCCACTCCTTCACGTCACCGGAGGAGGAGGAGGAGGAGGTGGAGGAGGAGGAGGAGGAGGAGGAGGAGCAGAGCGAGGGGCGCACGCGGGAGCCTCGGAACGAGGGGGGGACGGAGAGGGAGGGAGAGATGGAGGAGGAGATGGAGGAGGAGGAGGAGGAGGAGGAGGAGGAGGAGGAGGAGGAGGAGGAGGAGAACATAGGGCGAGGGAGGAGCAGAGGGAGGGGAGAGAGGGGAAGAGGAGGAAAGAGGGAGAGGAGAGGGAGAGGAGAGGGGAGGGAGGAGAGGGAGAGTAGAAGGAGGAGGAGGACGAGAAGTAAGAAGACGGCAAATAAGAGACGACCGTAGCCATTTTGGCCCAAGTTCGAACCCCGTGTCGCGGGGGCTCGAGCTTGGAGGTTTCCCGCCGCCGTGCGACAACCATCGAGGGGGCGGCCGACGCAGACATCCTCTCACGGGACGGACACCCCTGGTGTCCTTTGCTCTCGCTGCCGCCTCCTACTCTTCGGGCGCCGTTGGACAGGGCCGTGGGAAGGGCGACTATGACTGCGCGAAGGGTGGCCAGGTCGTGTGCTCAAATTGCGGGTGCAAAAAGGACCCTGCCTGTCTTCGCTCCTGCTATCACTACGAGTGTGATCTCCCGCGCCTTCAACTCTCCCAGCCTGCGCCCCTCCGCGGAAGTGCCTGGGGTGGAGGCCAAAGGGGGGAAAACAGGTGGAAGGTGGAAGTGCTCCTGTCGGGGGAGAGGGCAGACCTGGCGCCAACAGCACCGTCCCCCGGGCTCCTGCCAGGGGAAGCAGGGGGCCCACAGAGGACGTACGCGCCCAGCTGTGCACATGAACACGGCCCCCCTCGATTCGCGAGACTGGCCGCGTCATACGAAGATTTGTGCAGTGCGTGCTCTCGAAACCAGCGTGGATTCATGTGCATGCGCGTCCTTCTTTCGCTCCTGCCTGAGGAAGGTCGGGCCTGGAAGAGCTTGCCTGCCCCGCCCCCTGCAGCTTGCGGCCCCCGACGGGAAGCTCCACCACGAGCTGCCAGGGGCCGCCGCGGAGGGCGCCGCATCCGCTCGGGCTGTGGAAAGGAGGCCAGGCGCCAGGCCGTGCCGCCCAGCCCGTTTCGAGGGCAGAGAACCCACCCAGATAAGAACCACCCTTTGCACGCGAGGCCGTTCAGTGAACGCACGCAAAGAAGGAATCGAGCATGACAAGGCTGTTTAGTCAACGCCCACGGCCGCTTAGTAAACGCGAATTGTCGGGTCCGGGTGGCTGTTCCTCCCTTGACAATTCTCCTCCGTGCAGAGCAAGGCTGCGTCCGCCGTGCTGAGCGTATAATGAACGGCTAGAAGACGAGCACGCGGAATTCTCTCGGGGCATTGGCGAGGCGACTGCTCGGAGGGCTCAGTGGGCTACGGCGGGGGGCCTCGGGTGAGGAAACCTCCGATGAGGAACCCAGGGCCTGGAGGCCAGTGGAAAGCCAACATCGCGGACGGGCCACGGACATCACCGCCGCCCTCCTCAGATAAGGAGCCCTCCAGGGTCTGAGGCCTCCCGTGCACCTTCCTTGGCCACCGCCCCCACCGTGCTGCCATCCGGGGGGGGGGAGGGCGGCGGCCGAGGCGGCGGCCCGTGCAGCAGCCGCCGCCGCAGCGCCTCGAGCTGGCACTGTAAGCCAGTTGCCACGCCAGATCCTCCAGCCCTCGCTCAGCTAACCAGCCTCGAGCGTACCCCTATCCCTAAGAGGGGCGAGCAAAAAGCGAGGACAATCTTAGGGATAGGCCCTCAAAAAATGAGGGAATCCTTGAGATCGGCATCGAGGTGAGGTGATGTCAAACGTAGGGATAGGGATATGTTCCAGGCTGGTAATCAGCAGCTGGGCGAATTCCAGGACGTTCTGGCAGGCCCTCGCCTGCGAGAGGCTCGTGGCCCGCTGCGGCAAGAGTTCCGTGGCCTCGCCAGCACCCGCGCCAGGCGTGCAGTCTTGGCCCTCGCGAGGGGGCCGATGCCGAGCAAGGGCACGTGGACCAGCCTGTGCCTGGGCTCATGGACGTTGGCGATGTTGACGACGTGTTCCAGGCAGCTGCTGTTCCTGAGGCAGTCAAGCGCGATCCGACCGACGCCCTCAGGCATGCCTGTGAGAAACCACGTTTCGCTTCCCCGGGCCCGATGGGCGTGTCTTCAACTACGACACGGCAAATCATCAGGAGTGGGCGAATTCCGAATACGGAGTACAGCGTCCATCCTGGGAGCTATCTTACCGAATCGAGTCTTCCTTGTCACATCACGGTGATTCTCCTGCTTCAGAATGGTAAAATGATTCCGTGGACCTTCTCCGCATGAGTTGGGTTCCGCTTATGTGTTCTTCGACCAGCTGGGCTCCTTCTCTACAGCTGCGGCATCGTGGCATCCTGGGTTCCGCCCAGTGAATCCGTCGGGGACCTGGCTGACCCCAGAGAAGGTTGAGACCCAACCCCTGTGGAACCCAGGGGGAGGAAATCGCTGGAGGAGGAGGCCGCGGACATGATATGAGATGGAATCTTGTGCATGGTCGAATCGCCATGGGTCGGCTTCACAGATCTGTTCGTCGCCCAGAGTGGCGGCATCTCCTGTTGCCACACTATGGCCGCCAGGCGTCCGCTAGGCGCCGCCGTCGAGGACACGGCTGGCCCCAGAGGTGGGGGCCCACCCACTGTGGAGCTCAGAGGCAGGGGACTCGCTGGAGGGGAAGGCCGCGGGCTTGCCATGCTATTGCGTCTTGCACTTTTTCCGCAGATTGCGGGGTCCACTTCGCAGATCGGGTCTCCGACCAGCTGGGCCGCACCTGCCGCTGCGGCATCATGGCCGCCCGGGTTCCGCCCAGCGCCGCCGTCGAAGGCCTGGCCACTCCCTGAGACGGTAGAGGCCCACCCCCCTGTGGAACTCAAGGGATGGGCATCGCTGGAGGAGGAGGCCGCGGACCAGCCGTGATATTGCGTCTTGTACACTTCCGCAGGTTACGGCGTCGGCATCGCAGATCGGGTCGCCAGCCAGCTGAGCTGCATCTACCGCTGCGGCATCATTACCTTCGCGGACTCGCTTTCGCGGGGCGCTCTTGGCACGTTCGGAGGCTACTGTGGTTCCTACTAAGTGCGCGCCTGTTCGTGGAGCTGCCGAGCCGCGGACATCCACCCTCCTGCCTGATAGTTTTGCCACGTTCAGTGGGTCGGATTCGTTTGCGGAGGCCCGAGCCGACATGGGCGGGGTGAGGTTGCTGACAGAAAGCCCAGCTTCACGGAGTTCGCGAACACCACCACCGCAGACATCGCTTGCCTTCAGGACCACTGACGCCGTGGAGCACTTTACAAGCACCGAATGTCGCAGCTTCAACGGCGGGGCTGGAGACTGTACTTTTGGCAGGCCGTCCACACCGACGCGGGGAAACCGTCGGCTGGCACTTTCATCACTGCGCGCAATGCCCTTGATACGTGGACTTCTCCCGGAGGCGCTGGCACCGTGTGCAGTGGTCGTGAGTTTCGAGGTGCTTCTTCAGAAAAGCTACGAGTGACGCCGTTGCATGATATTCCGTGTGTTTGAACAACTCTGAAGGTATGCCCAAGACAGATCGGCTCATCTTGGGCTCGATATGGAGAGACTGCTTCGCGCGCACTTTGCCTTTCTTAGTTGGATGGGATTTCAACCTGGGTCCTACTAAGATCGAATCGCATGTACCGACTCAGCTGGGCTGTACCATCAGGTCTCTAGGAATGCCTACTTTCGTGGGGGCGAACGCTACCGTCATCGATCTCGCCGCTACCTGAGTCGCAAGCGGCTTTCGGTCCACCGCGGTCCCAAAGGTGACAGGGGTCATCGCCGACATCCGAATCCACGACCCTAGGGCATGCCAACATGCCCCGCATGAGCCAGTTGCCCCAGCCGTGCAGCTTCTAGTTTTGTTGTCGGCGCCCTTTGACCATTGAGTGACAGAGCGTCCGCTTGGTCTTTGTGGTCTGTGAGGAACATCGGAAAACATGAACAATAGGAGTCATAATATTAATAATCATAATAGCAATCATCCTCAGCATCAAAAGAAGAAGCGGGAATGCAGAAAGAAAGATGACGACTCGGGCGCGGCGTCATGGGAAACGGTACGAGACACGAGGGGGGGGGGGTAACGAAGGCGCACCTTTCGTGCACCTGCGAGGAACCAGGCCCCAAGGGGGGCCCTTTGGGGCCGCTGGTCGCGCCCCATGACGAAGCTCAAGTCGGGCCTGTCCCTCTACAGGAGGAACATCCAAACATAGCTTCAACATAATATGGGAATGATTTTTCTAAATATGTTTGACAATGTTTGGATCCTTTTTGTCACGGGAACGTAAGACCTGGGTACAGGGGACTCGGAAATCCCCGACGAGGTCGTCAAAAAAATGACGAGGCCGAGCCTGCATTTTGACGAGGCCTCCCGCTGCAGACATCCCACGAAACTCCTCCTCGTCAAAATCCGAGGCGCGGTCGTCAAAAAACGATGACGAACCCGAGTCCTGGCAAACCCGGGTCTTGCGCTCCCCCGATTTTGGCGTATGCTTGTTTGTCGTCGAAACTCGGCATGCACATGCCCGACCTAAGACGACGCGCCCGAGGCGCCGAGGGCGGGGCGCGCGCCGAGGGCCCCGCGGGGCCCCCGCCCGGGGCAGGCCTGAGGCCCCACTGGTCCAGGCTGCCGGGCGGCCTCGACACCAGCGGCAGGCCCCCGGAGTGCGCGGGAGGGGCCAGCCTCGCTGGGGGGCGGGGGGGGGGGCTCTCCCTGCTCCGCCTCCTCCCTCCCCCCTCCCTCCTTCCCTCCGCCTCCGCCTCCGCCTCCGCCCCCGCCTCCTCCTCCTCCGCCTCCTCCCTCCTCTCCTCCCTCTCCTCCCTCTCCTCCCTCTCCTCCCTCTCCTCCTCTCCTCCTCCCTCCTCCTCCTCCTCTCCTCCTCCTCCTCTCCTCCTCCTCCTCCTCCTCCTCTTCCTCCTCCTCCTCCTTCTCCTCTCCCGCTCCTCTTCCTCCTCCTCCCTCCTCCTCCTCCTCCTCTCCTCCTCCTCCTCCTCCTCCTCACCCACACCACATCACCATCACCATCACCACCATCACCATCATCATCATCACCATCACCATCACCATCATCCATCACCATCACCATCACCATCATCATCACATCATCATCATCATCATCATCATCATCATCATCATCATCATCATCATCATCATCATCATCATCATCATCATCATCATCATCATCATCATCATCATCATCATCCAGCATCAGCAGCAGCAGCACCATCGCCATCGTCGTCATCATCATCAGCAGCAGCATCATCGCCATCATCGTCATCATCATCATCATCATTATCATCAACACCATCACCATCGCCATCACCATCATCATAATCAGCATCAGCATCAGGATCAGCATCATCATCAGCATCATCATCAGCAGCGTCATAACCATGATCATCGGCATGAGCATCATCATCGGTATCGTCATCGTCATCGTCATCGTCATCATAATCATCACCATCATCATCGTCGGCATCACCATCATCATCACCATCATCATCAGCACCATCATCAACATCAGCGTCATCATCAGCATCATCAGCATCATCGTAATCATCATCATACTCAGCATCATCACCATCATCATCATCATCATCATCATCAGCATCATCATCGTCATCATCAGCATCATCATCATCATCATCATCATCATCATCATCATCATCCCCTCCCTCCCTCCCTCCTCCCTCCCTCCAATCCTTCTCCTTCCCCAATCCCTCTAGACAGCATACGGTTGCTGCAACGCCGAGCTGAATCCAAAAGAGAATCCTCCATCCCTCCTCGAGGATGACGACGACCAGGGGGGAGATAAGGGGGGGGACAGACGAGGGGAAGGGGAGGGGGGGAAGATGACGGAGGAGAAGAAGAGGAGGAGGAGGAGGAGAAGGAGAAGGAGGGAAGAGACAGGAGGACGACGCGGGCGCAGAGCTCATCCTTCCACCTGGAGCGCCCCCCCCAAACTAAATTGTCCCGGATACGTTGGCCGTGGCGTGCCCGCGACTCTAGGAGGACGGCTGCCTTTCCTCTCTGCCGGCTTCCCCAAGGGCTCCCAACTTCGCGCTTCGCGCTGCGCGAAGCGCGAAGTGCGAATAGCTTCGGGCTCTCGCGCCGCCTCCCAGGGGAGCAGAGGAGGATGAGGAGGCATCGGAGCCGAACCGCGAAGCGCGAAGCGCGAATAGCTTCGCGCCCTCGAGGGCGCCCTTACCTTCACCCCCTCCCTCCCCTCCCTCCCTTCCTCCCGAAGAGCCCTGGGGGCACCCGCAGGGGCTCCCCGCCCCCGTCGCACCAGGGGAGGCCCCCCGGGCGCTGGGGCCCTGGCCCGGGGCCACTCGCCCGCCACCGCCCAGACGCAGGCTCTGCGAGGACGGCCCCGTGGCTCTCCGGGCCTCCCTTCCTCCCTCGCTCCCTCCGTCCGTCCGTGCGGATGCCACGGCAATTCACACCCTAGCAATCCCACCGTGGAATCAAACCCGTGTTTGGAACGTTTTGATGGGGTGCTCTTTCAAAAATGGCTTAACAGCTGTTGCGTTACGTGGTCAGGACACGTGTTGAACATGCTCAGAGATCTGGAAGCACATACAGTTGGGGCGTTGACCCAAGGAACCCTAAATAAGGAACGAGGCCACTTTTTCTCATACATTAAACCCCGATGTTCCATGGAAAACCTCAGGAAAACCCAAGGAGCACTGTAAAACAACTCAGGAACACGGAGCCCCTCCCAAACGAAAAGGGTTCCTTCTTCAGAGCCCCGACTGTATGTGGCAACGCGCTTCCTCTCTCCCCTAACCGTCGCCCACGGCTCCGTCCTCCCTCCCTCGCCAACTGCCCCCCCTCGACGCCGCGGCTCCCCGCGGAGGAGCGGGTGCGCCCCCGGCGGGGCGCGCCCCTCTCCCGGGCCGCTCCTGCCTCGGGGCGTCTCCAAGAGAGGGGGGGGGAGGAGGAGGAGGAGGAGGAGGAGGAGGAGGAGGAGGAGGAGGAGAGGAGGAGGAGGAGGAGGAGGAGGAGGAGGAGGAGGAGGAGGGGAGGAGGGAGGAGAGAGGGAGGAGGCGGAGGAGGGGAGAGGAGAGAGGAGGAGGAGGAGGAGGAGAGGAGGAGGAGGGGGAGGAGGAGGAGGAGGAGGAGGAGGAGGAGGAGGAGGAGGAGGAGGAGGAGGGGGATGGCGGAGGAGGAGGAGGGCGAGGAGGAAGAGGAGGAGGAGGAGGAGGAGGAGGAGGAGGAGGAGGAGCACGGCTCCACGTGCGGCAGGTTCGTGTCGTGCTTCGGCGCTGGTCTCTGACGCCGCGGGGATCGCTCGGCCTGGAACGATCCGCCGTTTTTCCGAAACGTCCGAGCTGTTCCACAGCGAACGATTCTGGGTTGCCCGCGGCCTTCAACGTTGGAGCGCCGTTGGCGGGGTCGCCGCGGGTCGACACGACACGCACCTGCCGTATAATGGCCATGGCCCTGGGCACGTGGGCGGCCCAGGGAAGGGGCCAGTGGGCGTCTGAGGGCACGGTGGAGGCCTCGGAGGCCAGAACCCGTAGATAATTTGGACGCCCGAAATGGGTACGGAAAAAATGGGTACAATGCCCAACAACAAATGTTGTCCCAAACCAACAGAGGCCGCTGTTGGGCATGCGGCCTTCTGTCTCGAATGGACACAGGCCGCGGCGGCGTGGACAGCGAGTCCTGTTCAAAATGAACAGGAAAGGCTGTTGGGCATTGTACCCATTCTTTCCGTACCCATCTCGTGCGTGCCGAGATAGGGAATCCAGGGTCTCTGGAGGCCAATGGAACTCCAACCGAGGCTTGGCCACGGATGTCACCGCCGCCCTCATCAGAGAGGGAACCCTCCAGGGTCTGCAGGATCCTGGGCGCCTTCCTCAACAAACGCCCCAGCCATGATGCGGTATAGGGAATATGACGTGTCGCCGCGGCGGCCCCGGCGACACGCTACGCCTTGCGAGCGGATGACGTGTCGCTCCGCTATGCGGGGCGGGAGGCTCGGACAAAACTCGAGGCGTCGAAGCCTGGGGACTGGGAAGCGGATGGCGTGTCGCGCCGCAGCGTGGTGTGCCGGGGCTGGCGGAGCGACACGCTACCCAAAAGTTAACGACCGTGTTCTACCCCCCCAAGTCGTCACTCACCCTCCTGGCCGCCGCTGGCTGAGTTGCAGCCAGCGGGGCGTCCCCTCGGGCGCGCCGCGGCTGGCAGGCACCCGCCTCGTCGTCGTCGTCGTCGTCGTCGTCGTCGTCGTCGTCGTCGTCGTCGGCGTCGGCGTCGGCGTCGGCGTCGGCGTCGGCGTCGGCGTCGGCGTCGGTGTCGTCGTCGTCGCCATCGGCGTCGGCGTCGGCGTCGTCGTCGTCGTCGTCGTGAGGCGGCGCGGACGGGCCTCGGCGGAACGGCTCCCACATCACCGCCCCGCGCCGCCGGCCCAGTGGCGCCGAGCTGCATCCCAGGCGCCTGGACGGAGCTGGCCTTGCAGGGGGGTGGGTGGGTACAGCTGGGGTGCATTGGTAGAGGCCTCCTAGATGGGGTCGGAATAGATGGAGTCGGAGGATTGCGCTGCATCGGCGATGTCGGCGGTGTATCGGCGACGCCGGCGCCGAGAAAATTCATGCCCTACATCGAGCCGCATCGCCAATGCATCGGCGATGCGGCGCGATCCTACGACCCAATCTACTCGGACCCCAGCTAGGCGGCCCAGAATTGGGGAGGGCAAGCCGAGAGGACACAAGACCCTTCCGAGGGCCACGTCGCCACAGGAGTGTGGGAAGGCATGGGTCGCGAAACCCAGGGAACACACTCGGGGAAGCGTAGGGCTCGGGTTCGAGGGACTCGGGCTGGCCTGACGGGGCGATCATGGAAATGACGAGACCCACCCTTAAGATTGACGCGAACTCCCGCTGCAAACATCCAACCAAAACTGGACCGTCAGAATCCAGGACGCGCTCGTCCACAAGCATCGGCAAACCCGAGTTCTGGCCTACTCGAATCCTACGCTTCCCCAGCACAGGGGTACCCTTGGCAGGGTCGACCTACTAATCAAACTCGACTGTAGGGAAGGAGGGCACGAGGGCACGAGGCAATGCGCAGCCGTCCAAGAACAGACGGTTGGTGGCGACAGACTGCGGCAGCAACGGGCCGCTGAGGCGGCGGCCAAAGTGGGCAGGGGGGTAGGGAGAGAGGGCGAGAGGGAGGATCTCTGGATGGACCGCGCGCGCGGGCGCGCGGAGCGAGGGAGGAGGAGGAGGAGGCGGAGGAGGAGGAGGAGGAGAAGAAAAAGGACCAGTATAAACCTAAGAGGCATCAACGATGTTGGAATACACCCGCCCTCCAAGCTCGCTCTTCATAGGCCCCTACCACGGTTCAGTTTCACTGAAGAAAACTGCCTCGTTGGAAGACAACGGTTTGAAGACCCTGAAGCATGCCAAGACATGATTCTCGGGATTTCAACGCAACGGATCAACTTGACTGTTGCATATTGACGATCCAGAATCGCACCAGAACGCCATTCTTGGAAATTGAACACCGCGAATTAACATGACTTGTGCACCCACATAAACCGGAGCCCTTCCAAAACACAATGTCTGTTACGTTGGTCATGGGAATCAGTGAAACTCTTGCAGACTTTCCAACAACAAGCCAATGTGCGCGGCGCTCAGGCGAGAACCACATGTTGAAAAGGAAGCGCCCTCAATCCGTGAAGCTCTTTCCAATGTTTGATACGAATGTGCGCGGTGCTAAGGCGAGAGCCACATTGTGAGAACACCCGCCCTCCATCTGCGAAGCTGCTGTCAATTCTTAAGCTTCAGGATCATAAATGGTGAGAAATCTGAAGCGAAACGCCAAGCCCGCCCTAAAAACTTGCCTCGGGGTGCGACAGGGTGAAGTTACTTACAAGGACAAGGAATGGATGAGGAGGAGGGGGGGAAGAGAAGGAGCAAAAGGAGGAGGAGGAGGAGGAGAAGGAGGAGGAAGAGGAGGAGGAGGAGGAAGAGGAGGAGGAGGAGAAAGAGGAGGAGGAGCAGGTGGAGGAGGAAGTTAAGGATCAGGAGGAGGAAGAGGAGGGAAGGGGGGAGCATGAGGATGATGATGATGATGATGATGATGATGAGGAGGAGGAGGAGGAGGAGGAGGAGGAGGAGGAGGAGGGAGAGGAAGAGGATGCGGAGGGGAGGACGCGGAGCTGGAGGAGGAGGACGGGGAACAGGAGGAGGCTTAGGAAGAGGAGAAGGAGGAGGAAGAGGAGGAGGAGGAGGAGGACGAGAAAAACGAGGAGGAGGAGGAGGAGGAGGAAGAGGAGAAGGTCCACCATCCGAGCCTCCTGAGCTCTGTGCGAGCTCGATTTTGCGTTCCCAGCGGCGCTCTCTGTTCCATCCAATTCGCCCTGGCAAAGAGACATCTCCTCAAAACCGAAGAGACCGTATAGGCCCAAGACTGGGGACGGCGAATGGCGGTCGTCGCATCCTGACTGGGCTGCCTGTGCCAGGGTCAGTGATTGATGTGTGGCAAGGGAAAAGCGAGCGCTGAGGGCGTCGTCAAGGTTTGTATTTTCTTTGACAAGCTCCTGAACACATCTGGCTGGCGGTTGCTGCCGGCGCTAAAACCTCGACTCTGGGCGGCATCAAGCTGGAGTCCGAGGTGTCACTGCCACCTGGCTGTGACTGCATGTCCTGCTGAGTGTTGTGTTGACCAGGCCTTTTCGCTCCAGCTCATCCTGAAAAGCGCTGCTTGGCAAGGCGTCAAAAACTGGAGCGCCGGGGCCTCTTCGCGCAAGGACCAGACCCTATCCCGCGGCAAACCAGACGGGCGCGTGAAATCACGCGGCTCGGGGTCAGCCGCATGCAAGAAGGGCCTCCCAAACCAATGAGCCCCTCTCGCAGTCTCATGATCTTGCTGCTGAATGACACGGATGAGAACGCAAGCCTCCATGCACATGCGAATGCTCTGGCGCTTGGCGGCCCCCCAGGCACATGCAACCTCGGCCCGCCAAGCCGAACTTCGAAAAACCTGCAATCTTGCGAGCCTACGTATGTTATTAATTGTTCTCGCTCTACTTCCGCGAGCATCCACGCCTCCTCGCACATCGCACGTGCTTTGTCGTAGCGTTGAGCAAATGTGTAGCCCAAGGGCCTACGGGTCCCGCTGAGTTGTATCTGTTCTGCGACCCAATCGATGCAGTAGTCGAGCCAATCTGACCTACCACGATTCGTGCCCCAAGCGCTGGCGACTTCTGCCCAAGGGCTGGCCCCTCCTGGTTTGGTACGTGCCAGACGATGACCCATCTGAATTGCATTCTCGCTGGTTCCTGCAAGGAGGAGCGGGGGGACCGAGGGCGGGTAGACCACTCCCCTCCTGCCGTCAGATTAAATACTATGTGGGCGCTGGATGTACATCACCTGAAGTGGCATGGGCGCACGTGCCCTGCGCTGCCTGGGGAGAAACAGAGGACGAAGTGGCATGGTGAACGCCGCTGCTTGACTTGTTTCAGGTGCGAGCGCTGTGTCTACGACTGGCTGACTGAGCCTATCGCGAAATTTCCAGCGAGAGGAGGATCAACCGCTCGAGCTGTGGATGCCGAGCGAATGCGCGTCGGTGTACAAACGAATGCGCTGAGAGAATCGAGCTGGTCGACATTTTGAGCGTCTTCTCCTCCGCATGTGTCGATCTTGCGCTCTCGGAGTCTACTATGTTGCACACGTGCGGCGGCTCCTCGAAGGTCTCTGGCGATGATCTGGCGAGCTCCTTCGGGCCATTGCCCGCGCCCATGCCTGACCCCTTCTCGACTAGGTGAGCCTTCATCTGGCCCGTGATCGGGTCGATCGTGGAGTGCGTTCCCTGCGTGGATGGCGCCTCCTGGGAGGGAACTTTCTGCGTCGGGGCCAGGGCCGCAAGGTCCTCGCATGGCGTCCCCAGCTGCCCCCGCATGTGAATGGGCGAGGGCGTCCCCGCGAGCTCCTTCTCGGCCATGATCGCGGCTTCCGCGGCTTTCGCCATGGCCCCTGCTCCTGGGCGGCAGGCCCTGGCTGCGGTGAAGAAGGGGCGAATTGGCGCGGCTGCCGCTGCCGCCTGAGCCGCCGCGCTGACTGTTAGACCTGGCATCGTCTGCGGCGCTCGAAAGAATCGACCTGGCACCGATGTTGGCTGCGCGCCCGTGCCCGGATACTTTCTCGCCAAGCCCAAACCCAGCTCCCCGCTTGTATAACCACTGGTTGCAGCAGCTAGGATCGTGAAAGCGCCCCCCATCATGGGAGGCGCTGGAGGAAGCCCTGCTGCCCGATGACCCCCTGGCCGCGGCGGCGTCGGGCATGGGGCCGCTGGCGGACGAGGCCCTGATGGCGCCATTGCTGACGCGTGAGCCCGCGCGACCTGCGCGCGACGCTGCATCTGCATGCCGACCTGCCTCAGCTCCCGTTCTCCTGCTGATCAGCTGGCGCCCGCTGCCCCCGCGGCTGCCGGGGCGGAGCCCGGGGGGGCATCTCTCTCGGCAGCCCTGCCGACGGAACAGCTGGCGCCGCTGAGGCGCCCGCGTCCGCATGCGTCGGCGCGGCGCCAGGCTGGTTGATCAAACCGCAGGCCGCTCGTCCAACGTGCTATATTGGCGTCGGTCTCGTTGAGGGCTTGGTTCAGATCTCCCACCTCGTCGAGCAACTCTTCTACATGCGGTTCCAATCGATTTATCCAGGCATATGCGTTACGAAACTTCTCCTTCGCATCTGCCGACAACCTGATCCTTCTTTGCGTTGATCATTTAGGACTTCAGCTGATTGGCAGCACACATAAGCATGCTGCCCTGCTCTTTCACTTCCCCATCCCTCTTGCGGGCGCGAACTGCCGACGCCCCCATCTTGCCGAGCGCTTGCGTCCGATTCGCGCCCCCGCCCTTGCGCGCGCGACGATTGCGACGACCTTCGGGCTGCGTCCATGCTGGCAAGAGAGGACTCTGCATGCAGTTGCGTGGCCGGCGCGACCTTGACAATGCGTGCGCGAGCCGCGCGGGGGGCATTCCTTCTCGGGCAGATGCAGTCTCTCATTGCTCCCGCCCTGCCTTCTGTGAGCTTGGCTCGCTCGGTCTACTTTTGCCGAGAAGTGAGAATGGCGCTTCGACGGGCCGCGCCGCGAAGTGCCCCCCCCCCCCCCCCAAGTTCAGCGCCTCGATGGAGCAGCACTGTTGCGCAGATGCGTCCCTCGACAGGTCAGACACCACTTAGGTCAGTTGGCGGCTTCCACTCATATTTAGGCTTCCCACGCGGAGATTGAATCACATCGCGCGAGATGCTTCTCCCCCCCGCACCTGACGGCGTCGACGTTGAATTCCCGGGGAATGCCTGGGCCCCCCTGGTTTCCATAAATTCCTGTCATTCCACGAGCCCTTAGCGGACATGAGCGAGATCTTCGAGGAAATCATTCGCCCCGCCAAAACCAAAACAGCGCGGCAGACAATCACCATCTCCATTGCGCACTATGATACAAGGTCAATGTCGCAGTCAAGGGGGTGTTCTTCGCAGGCGCTTGCTCTAGGAACACGCTCGCACGTGACTAGGCGCCGGCTCCAGCTCAGGCAAGCACTGATCGCAGGGATTCAAAAAGCGCGCGCGCCCGCAGCGGTGCGGCGCACAGGAGCGCGCCGCGTTCTTGCCTCTGGCCATCTTGCGCACTCGGCGGGGGGTGAGGCATGGCTGAGCCCGAGACGACCCGGCGGGCATTGTCGAGGTCGCCCCAATCTACTCTTCCCAGGCGTGCTTCGGTTCTTGTCGCAGCCCCGCGTTCGTCAGTTGTCCGCGCCCAGGCCCCTGGATTGGAGCCAATCGCTGGGGTCGCCCGCGCCGCGCGCCCAGGCCGCAGGGCCTGTGAGAGGGCTGCCTCTTGGACCTCCCTGGATAAAGCAAGTGCCCGCGCGGGGCGCGCAGGGGCCCGCGCTTGATGCCGGCGCTCGCCTGGGCAACGCAGTGCATGATCCGGTCTGATCGGAGGGCTTCGTTCTGGACGAGGATTCCCAGGGGGGCGAGGGGGGGGGGGGGGGCGCTGTGGGCAAACGGTGGGGGAAGGCGATCTGCGCGCTATCGTCGTCTTCAGGGGCAGGATGTTGACTGCGCGTTTGCGAATGGCCTAGATGCGAGGCGTCGCATCCGCCGCGCGCGAGCCGCCTCGTGGATGGCCGCGGCGCTTGCCCAGATTAGCTATTCGAAAGACCTGGGTAACTTCTCGAAATAAATGGGCCACGTTCCAGTTGTGGGAACGCCCCAGCACGCACGCATGCATCGAACAAGGCTCCAGGGGCAAGTGTGAGACTCGATCCCACTTTGCTTCGTGACCCCTAGAGCGTGCTAGATTTTCAGGAAAAGCTATAGATCATCCCCCGCACCCCAGCGAGACGTCTGCCTCCGCGCGCGCGGCGCGGGAGGGCCGAGGTCAACCGGGCCGCGGCCACGGCCGCTTGCCTCGCGAAGAAGGGCGGCTTTTCCCGCCAAGACGGCCACCCCCTCCCGTCTTCCTGAAGAAATCACTCCAGACGGTACCGTACAACATGTTGCAGGTCGTTGGTAATCGGGGCATCGCGCAAAATCTCACCGCTGCGAATCAGCGCTTCTGGCCGGGTGCGCGCGGCCACGCCCTGCAGCGCGCTCGGCGGCTGGTGCGCGGCTTCGCTCGGGCCGAGGAATGCCCGCTTGCCCTGCGCAGTTGCGCGATCAGGTTCATATATAATTGGGCTGGAGGTCTCGATTGGGATCGGGCCGTCTTTCTGAAAAACGCAACCTCGGGCGCGATGATTTCTGCGAGTGCTCGCATGTCAAGATATCCACGGGCGCGCCATGAGACTCCGCTCCGCTTCGGTGGCGAAGACGCGACGCCCAAGGCCGCCCCGCGCATGGCCGGGGGCAGGCCGTGCCAACCGCCTAAGGAGTGGCGCAGCACGCGCATGCATAATTAGTTTGGCAGGGAAGATAAAGGAGAGGCCATGGCGACCGAAGCTTGGGTGTAGCGTTTCAATGAGGCGCGCGTGGAAATGCCCCCCTGCGCGCTGCCGACTGGCCCATCGCGGGTTGCGCGGCGCGCGACGCCCCGATTTCCCCCCAGAGCTCGCGCAATGCAGGGCCGCCTCCCATCGCCAATGCAGGAGCGGATTTCCGCAGTCCGCCACGCAGTTCTGAGCGAGCCCCCGCGCGTCTTTACAGTGGGTTTCTCATGCGACGCGCCTCGACGCATGCCGCGGCGGGGCGCGACGCGCCCCGCGATGCTCTCGGCGGGGCTGCGCCCGAAGAGGTGCCGCGCATCTTCTTGCCCGTTCTCTGCGAAGTCTCGCTTGCAGGGGGGGGGGGGGCCCTCGGGGTTCAAAGATGGGCGAGCTGCTTGGTTCTGCGGAGGGGCCAGGATGGCTTATGCTGCGAAAACAAACAAACAAACAAAGCTGGAAGCCGACGCGACTGGCAAGCTGCACCGTCGTTTTATCGGGGCCCCCTTGACGGGGGGGCGGCAGGACGAGGGCTGGGGCATTGCATTTTGCAGCTGTTTCGGGCGCGCAAGCCCCGGCGCCCAAGGGCCCTGTCACGCGCCCAGCCAAGATGTCCAACATGATTTCCACACCGCACCCAGCACCCCACAGGGGCGGCTCGTGGCCAGACGAACCCACGCGCGCAAGAAACACAAACTGCAATGCGCAAACAAAAACCTACATTGAATATTTTCAGATGTCCCGCAAAACTGCTGCAGAGCAAAAAACTGCAGCGCCCGAAAAATTCATGCTATGCAGAAAATCTGCATCGGAAAGGTCCTGCGGCAGCAGCGCGGCTTGCCTGGCCCTGGCGCGGCTCGCTGCACGCGGCTTGCGAGAAGCTCGCTTGCTTCGTAACGCATCCGAAAAAGCTGCCGTGGCAGGCCGGCTCCATTCCGGGGGCCTTCTTATAAGGCATGAGAAGAAAGTTCACCCCGGGCCTGCCAGCCCCAGGCCTGCGCCCCCGCGAGTTTTGTCGGGGGGCGGGCCCCCGGCCTCCTCTAGAGCGCGCGTCTGTTGGGCCAACAGGGGGGGCTTCCTGGGCGCTCGCGTTGAACCTCGTCTCGCGTGTTTCGGCCCCGTTGGAATGTTTCCGAAATCATCGAGGCTGGGAGTTCTGCCATCTCCCCTCACCTCTTCAGTGACCTCCACTCTGTCATTCGGCAGTTCGCGCTTGCTCTACTTCGGGGCCACGGCGATGCAGCGCGTGCCATGGAGGAGCGCGCTCTGCCCCAGATGCTGAGAAGAACCCCATCTCTTCGAGCTCTTTCGAGACAGCCAAAAGGGGGATTCTTCGACACGGAAGGCGAAGAGGTGACCACATCCGTCCTTGAACCGGGCCCCGTCCTGGCACCTTTTTTTTTTTCCGCCGCGAGTGTCTTCAATTTGGTTTTCACAACAGTGCGCACCTTCGTGGGCGAAGCCATGGAGATCTCGGTTGGACCCGCCTCCACGCAGCCTCGCATTGCTTATCGCGACGATAAACGTTCAGGCACGGCCCACGTCCTCCATGGCGGATGGTATGCACATCGTAAATGCTTTCATTCGTGCTGAGCGGCGTCTGCCAGTTTTGCAGCGCGCGCCTGATGTATCGCATGCAGCTGTTTGTAGAGTTGGTATACGTCTGAATCCAGATTAGACCGTGGTGGTGACCAGGTATAGACATAAAAAGTTCGCGTGCCCTGACTCTCGTGCTGCATGCTGAGAAGGGGCCGCACATTGTTTCCCCCGCTCGGTGGGTCCGAGTTCGAGTTGTCACCGCCCACAAGATACTAGGCGTGAGAGTCTCACAAGACGGCTCGATGGCCCCCGAACTGATTTCTCGGACTTCGGCTGCCCATCAGGCTCTGCGATCTGTGAAAGCTACCGATAGCCGACGCTCGGCGCTTTCGATTCGAGGCAAGGTAATTATTTCTGAGGGCCTTGCTGCACCTGTCCTCCAATTGTGAAGGCAACCCGAGGGAATGAAAGGGGGCAGCGCTGCATCTCCCGAAAACGAACAGCGGATAATCCCATAATTAGCACGTCTTAAACACCTCATTCGCATCTCCAATCCCCAGTCGCGCCCTGCTCTCGTGCGCATATTTAGCGACGCCACCTGTGTGGCCCCTAAGTCTTGGTCTGTGCCCTTTGAAACAAATCTTGGTTGGACGAATACACTTATCCAAGCCGTCGCCCCGAGGGAAGTCACGTCGAAGGGTGGCTCGACAGGCTTCGTGGCAAGCAGGACTGAGTTCAAGGGCGCCGTCGCTGCCGCGGCCAAGAGAGCCCCGAGCGTCTGGCAGGACAACTGTAAAGGGCTCGTGGCAACGCGAACTCCGGGCTATCATGGATGGAACTACCTTTGCCTCTGTCCCGCTTCCTCCCCAGATGCTTCACTTGAGCTACGATTGTGCATTTACCTCGCCCTCGCTCAGGCACTTTCGAAGTCACCGGGCCGAACTGCACCCCCTAAAAAGCAGATCGCCGGGTCCGCGCGTCACTGGAGCATGACCGATTTCTAGGACAATCCGAAACCCAGTAAGCATTTGCACGACTCCTTCCTCCACAGCTGGCCCTGTTGCCCCGCCTCCACAGTGCTGCTGTTATCTTATCCATCTCTTCTTTGGGCACTGAAGGGAAGGGGATTTCCAACTGCAGTTTGAAAGGTTCCTGCTGCAGTGTGCCAAGAGGGTCTTCGTTCTTCGTTAAAATGTGACGCGCAATGCTGAGAAAAAACGTGATGTGCGTTGGCAGAAAATAATGGCGAAGTGGCTTCAGTTGATTGATGAGGGGCTGTCGTGGGAAATTCTTGGATGCCCCCCTGTGGAACCTGGAGTGTCGCGCAGCATCTTGCGGTCGACGGCGCGGATCATTCCCCCGGGCCTCTTCGTTCCCCTTGTCGGCTCTGGGGGTTCCCTTTCCTCACTCCGAGGGAATTTCGACAACTGGGGCTCGGGAGTGATATGCTCAAGGCTGTTGTGCTCTTTCTGCGCCTGGACTGGAAGTTGCCAGTTCCGTGCGTCAGGAAACACCCCGACCCTCGCCAGTCCAACGCCAACATCCTTTCAAGCCGGTATCTTCCTGAGTCGGCTTCCCTCAGGAAGTGCAGTCTGGGAGTCCCTCGTTGAAGCCCACGAGACTCTGAGCGGTATGCTGCCCCGCGTTCCGTGGGCTCGCCCCGTGGGCCGGTGGACTGCGGGCTCAGACGCGGTCGCTGCGGTGGCTGCAAGGGCTTGACGACAGGCGCCAGTGGACAACGGTGCAGGCGATGGCATACCCCGAACCTCTTTCTCGTTTGCTAGCCTCTGCCCCGCTCTCTGACGTGCACCGTGTCTCCCCATCCTGCCATGGGGCCAGCACTGATGGGGAGCTCCACGCTTGGGCGGCGGATTTCTTCATCCCGCTCGACCCTGACATGGACCATGGCATGGC
The DNA here is from genome assembly GCA_963575745.1 of Prorocentrum cordatum. Lineage (NCBI taxonomy): Eukaryota > Dinophyceae > Prorocentrales > Prorocentraceae > Prorocentrum > Prorocentrum cordatum. The sequence goes on from CAUYUJ010015738.1 coordinate 336,106, forward strand.
AAATAACTGCATGGCTCAAAGGATCACTGGACGATATAAGGCCCCCCCTTGCGGGGTGCGGAGGGTGTGCTCGGGTTACGGGTGCCCCTCCCCCCCCTCGCGTGCACGTGCAAATGTTTAACCTTTTCCGTCTTTTGCTCTGATCTTCTCCATCCGTGTACTGGCTACGAACGTAACGCCTTCCGACCGACCGGCCGACCGAGGAGGAGGATGAGGATGAGCATGATGAGGAGAGAGCAGGATGGGGAGGGCGGACGGGGAGCAGGAGGAAGAGGAAAGAACAGTTCAGACTATACTACGCTAAGACAGCGGCCTTCGCTCCAATCGCTTTCCCAAACAGCAGTCGAGGCCCAGAGATGCGGCAGCACTGCGATAGACAGAGCTCCTGGAAAGCGCCCAGGGCCCAGTCCAGCTTCTTGCTTTTCTTAAAGGGAATCAGTATACCGTAAAAAGTGACGCGTTCTCTTGAAATGACTTACAAGTAAAACAGGGCTAGGATCGGGATAAATCGCTCCAGAGCGTTCCAGAGCGATCTCAGAGCGTTCCAGAACGCTCTGGAGCGGCCGCGGCGCCCAATACATCCTCCAAGCCCGCCGATTCTGAGAGATTTCGAGTTATCCCGATCCGATTTTGTCCCGATCTTCGCGTCGTTTGAACGCCCATGGCCCAGTCCAGCTTCTTGCTTTTCTCAAAGGACATCAGTCTACCGTGAAAACCGACGTGCTTTCTCAAGATGTCTGACAAGTGTCTTCCTCTTGGGCCGTCAACCTGGAAACTGTTCCTGGCTCTGGCTGCCCTCTGGACGGGCTACCACAGCTTCAAGGGGCCCCAGGACACACTAATAAGTACACACAAATAAAAGGGTTCCCCATATTTTCCTATACTTTCTGGGTTTCTGTCTCCCCCCCCACTTCCCATATTTTCCTATTCCTGGGAGTCGACGATGAATTGTGTCTGTGGAGGAGGAGGAGGAGGAGGAGGAGGAGGAGGAGGAGGAGGAGGAGGTTCCCCTCCTGACAGCTGCTTGCCGCCCCCGCCTGCGCTCTGGCCGGCGCCCCCGCGCGGACGAGGGGCGCCGGCCCGCCTGCCCGCCCGCGGGAGCCGGGCGCTCGCGGGCCCCTGGGCGGAGCACCCTCGGCTACAGTCGGGGCGTCGACCTAAGGAACGATACGGCAGGTTCGTGTCGTGCCGACCCCAGCGTTGGTTTTTGACACCGCAGGGATCGTTCAACCTTGAACGATCGGCCGCTGCCGCAACGTCCGATCGTTCAACATCGATAGATTCTGGGTCGCCGGCGGCGTTCAACCTTGAACGCTCGCGCTGGGGTCGCCGCGGGTCGACACGACGCAAACCTACCGTACATAAGGAACGAGGCCCCTTTTTTCCCATATTTTTTTTTTGGGGGGGGGGGGGGGGCCTCAAGGGGGCTCCAGGGGCTTTCACGGGGCGCCGGCGAAAAGCTACACCGGACTCACTTCTATAGCGCTCACTTCTATAGTGCTCACTTTGAAATTGTGGTCCGGAAGGGGCCGCACATGCAGGCACATGCCGCACAGTCGCATGCACATGCCCATGCAAATATACAAAAGCCTCAACAGCATTGCCGCACATGCGCGCACATGCCACACCGTCCGACGCACAGTCGAATGCACGGTCAAGCAAAACTCTGAAAGCATAGACGCACATGCCCGCACATGCCGCAGAGATGTCGCAGGCGATAGTGGCCTGACCACCTGAGCTCGGGGCATTTCGCAACCCAGAGTTCCGAGGATGTCTCAGGCAAGCGTGGCCGGATCACCATGGGGCAGGGCATCTTGGAAACCAGAGTGGCGAGGATGTCGCTGGTCAAGGTGACCAGACGACCATGGGGCAGGACACCTCCGAGGTCTGAGTTGTGAGGATGTCTCAAGCGAAAGTGGCCTGACCACCATGGGGCAAGAGATCTCTGAGGTCAGAGTTGCGAGGATGTCTCTGGGGAGAGTGGTCTGACCACCTCAGCCCAGGGCATCTCGGAGCCCAGAGTTGCGAGGATGTCTCAGGCAGGACTGGCCTGACCACCTGCTCAGGGCATCTCAGAACCCAGAGTTGCGAGGGTCTCAGGCGAAAAAGGCCGAGACACTATGGAGCAGGGCATCATTGAGGTCAGAGTTGCGAGGATGTCTCAGGCAAAAGTGGCCTGAACAGCTCAACTCAGGGCATCTCGGGCGAGGATGTCTAAAGCGAAAGTGGTCTAACCACCTCAGCTCAGGGCGTCTCGGAACCCAGAGTTCCGAGGATGTCTCAGGCGAAAGGGGCCGAGACACTATCGAGCAGGGCATCATTGAGATCAGGGTTGCGAGGATGTCTCAGGCGACAGTGGCTGACCACCTCAGCTCGGGGCATATCGGAATCGAGACTTGCGAGGATGTCTCAGGCGACCGTGGCCTGACCAGCATGGGGCAGGAGATCTCTGAGGTCAGAGTTGCGAGGATGTCTCAGGCGAAAGTGGTCTAACCACCTCAGCTCAGGGCGTCTCGAAACCCAGAGTCCCGAGGATGTCTCAAGCGAAAGTGGCCGGGCCACCATGGGGCAGGGCATCTCCGAGACCAGAGTTGCGAGGATGTCTCAGGCGAAGGTGGCCAGATCACTTCATGTCAAAGCACGTCGGCCTCCAAATTGCCGACGACGTCTCACGCGGAACTGGCCGGACGCGAACGCGCCGGCGTCCGGAGACGAACGCCGGCCCCGGCATTCTTGCACGTCCCGCACATGCACTGCACAGGTACGCACAGTATTCGCACAGGCCGAGCTCGCCGGTGGCCGAGCCAGGCCAGCGATTCCGAGATTCCCTGAGCTCGGGCCGTCAAGCCACTTTCGCCTGAGACATCCTCGCAACTCTCACCTCCTCCTCCTCCTCCTCCTCCTCCTCCTCCTCCTCCTCCTCCTCCTCCTCCTCCTCCTCCCTCCTCCTCCTCCTCCTCCTTCTCCTCTGGCCGAGCCGAACAGGCAGGCGGGCCAGTGGCCGGGGGCGCCCGCCTCCTCCGCCCCCCCCTCCTCCCCCCCCCCTCCACCTCCCCCCCCCCATCCCTGCTTCTCCGGCCGAGCTGAGAAGGCGCGCGGGAGAGTATTTTATTAGGCGGGCGCGCCACCGCCAGCTCACGAACCGGGCGAAGAACCGCCCCCGCCAGCAGCGGGCGAGTCTAAACGCACAACAAACTCTTTCAGGAAGCCCTGGCACGCCCCAGGTTAGCTCTGCGAAGGCCAGGAGGCATTGGAGGCACAGGGGTCCCAGACAGCTCCTAGGGCATGAGCGTGCATGTGCATTGGGATGTGCACGCATGTGCGCCCGCGCGCTTCACCGCATGTGCGTGCATGTGCGGGCCCGCGCGGCCTCCCGAAGAGAGGTTGCACAGGCATGTGCGTGCATGTGCCGATGACAGATCTGCGATTCTCGAACACCTCCCGCATGTGCAGGCATGTGCGCGCATGTGCGTCGGACTGTGCGTGCATGTGCGTATGATGGATACATCAAAACACAGCGCACATGCCCCCGCACATGCCCGGGCACGACGTGCACAGTAGGAAGTCCATCCAAGAAGGACCGCACAGGCCTGGCACATGACTGGCACATGCCGCGCACATGCGCGCACATGACAGCGAAAAAACGGCCGCACATACACCCACCCAAGGGTATAGATGTGAGTGCGGTGTAACGGAAGACGGCGAGCGCCTAAGCCGGCCGGCGGCGAGGCCCCTTTTTCCCATATATGAAACTCCGACTGTCCATGGAAGACATCCGGAAGACATAGGGAAACCCGAGGAGCACTGCAAAGCAATTGAGGAACACGGAGCCCCTCCACAACAAAAAGGGTTCCTTCTTCAGGGCCCCGACTGTACACGCAAAAGCGACCCTGGGCAAGAGGCAAGAGTGACCTTTGCTGCGCGGCTGTTTGGGGGCCGCGGGGGGACCAAACCTGGGTGCGCAAGCAGCTGCCACTGCTTAGTCATCCAGCCATCTGGGTACCCATCCGTGCCCGCACCAACGGTCACTCCGGCGAAAGGTCACTCTTACGCCTAGTCGACACCCGCTGACGTCGGAGCCCCTCGCGATCCGAGGCAGCTCCAACAGGACGTGGCCCAGGGAAACATCGACCTGGAATCGGCGATACATCGCCGATAGCTCGGCGATGGGCCTCCGATGGTGAATCCGCACCCTCCTGGGCAGGTTGGGGCTCTGAGGCCCCTACCGGCCATCAATGGGCGACTGGGGTCGATTCCCCCCCCCTGTGCCCATCCCCCAGTATCGTTGCCCCCGAGGAGCCCCCGAGGAGCCCCTCGCGAGGAGCCCCCGAGGAGCCCCCGAGGAGCCCCCGAGGACCCCCCGAGGAGCCCCCCGAGGAGCCCCCGAGGAGCCCCCTGCGCCCATCCCCCCGCATCGCACGCCCCCGAGGAGCCCCTCGCGAGCCGAGGCAGCTCCGAGAGGGCGTGGCCCAGGGGCCTCTGCCCGGCGCGTCGGCCCGCGGCGGCCCCGGCGACGCGCTCCGCGCCGCGCGCGGGGGCCGCGTGCCGCCCTCTCCGCTCCTCGAGGCGGCAGGCCGCGGGGGGCCCGGGGCGCCTGCCGCTCTGGGGCCCGGGGCGCGGTGGTCTCGCGTGTCACGCCGAGGACACCCAGAGGTCCAGCGTGTTGAAGACATCCCGGCGGCGGTTTTGGTTCGCGAGGTTCGGCCTCTGGGGGGCCCTCGCCGGGCCGCGGGCGGCCGTCAAGAGACGACTCCGGATGAAAAGCCGGTCCTGGGGAGTTTATGGGTCGAGACTTCCGGGGTCCTCCTCCTCTTCCTCCTCCTCCTCCTCCTCCTCCTCCTCCCCGCATTGAAAAAATCACGGCGTCGGATCTCTGGGGAAGGGTCGGGCCGGTCCAGCAGCCCCGCGGGCGCTCTCGGCGCTCGGCCATGGCGCAGCTGCTGGAGAGCCTCCCCCGGGGCCTCCGACTCTCCTTATCAAGGACGGGGGCGCGCAAGCGTGGATCAGCGATCCATGGATTGGGCGCGCGGTCGCCCAATCCATGGATCGGGGAAGGCGCCCTCCCCAAATTTTGGGGAGGCCGCCCCAAAATGCGGCACCGGCCGCATTTTGGGGCCCAAAATGCGGCTGGTGCCGCCTCGCTCGGCGGCGGAAATCCGCGAGTTCTTGCGGAATCTGGACCCGCCACTGAGCCACGCCCCCTTGATCAATGTTTGCGATCGCCTGATAAGATCCTGCCCTCCGACGATGCCAGAATCGCTGGTCTCCCCCCCGCCATCCGGGCGTGCCGTGGCCGCGCTGGCCGGGACCTCGCCGGTCTCGACGCCGGACTTCAGCACGTACTTGGCCCCGCTCTTGCCCCCCACCTGCGCCGCGATGGGCGGTGCGGAGCCGCGGGCGCGGGTCGGGCGAAGACCGGGAAGGAATGACGACGACGACGGCGACGATGACGGCAGCGGCGGCGGCGGCGACGAAGACTCTGACGACGGCAAGCCGACGACCGAAGGTGACGGGACAGGAGGGGTAGAGAGTTGAGGGTCGCGCATAGGTGGAGGGGGTAGAGGAGTGGCATGGGGGGATGGGCGAGAGCGAAGTGAGGGAGAACATCTGTTTTACGGGGCAGGCAACATCATCATCCGCCTCTTCATCCTCACCATCATCGTCACCACTCACCATCATCATCACCATCATCACAATGGTGGTCAGCGTCACCATCATCACCATTATCACCACCATCACGATCAGCATCATCATGCTCACCACCATCATCACAAACACCAGCATCACCATGCCAATCATCATCATTGTCATCATCATCAGCAACATCATCGCCATCCTCATCCTCATCCTCATCCTTCCATCATCATGCTTCCCCGCCTCCTGCTTCTTCTCCACATCCGCCCCCGCCCCAGCCTCCTGCCGCTACTGCTCCTTCTCATCATGTGCCTCTGCACCTCCAAAGAATCATCCACCTCCCGCCTCTGCTTACGCCTCTTTTATGTCCCTCCCCATCCTCGTCCTCTTCTGCTGCCCTGTCTTCAATCATTAAAAAAACGGAGTGCCACCTTGATCATCATCATCATCAGCAGCAGCAGCAGCAGCGTCAGCATCATCATCAGAATCAGCATCATCATCATCATCAGCATCATCACCATCATCATTATCATCATCATCATCATCAGCAGCAGCATGACCATCATCATCATCATCATCATCATCAGCAGCAGCAGCAGCAGCATCAACAGCATCAGTTTCAACACCACTCATCGCCATCATCATCATCATCATCATCATCATCATCATCATCATCATCATCATCATCATCATCATCATAAATATACGCTGTGGATGAGGCGATGGATCTCTGTGACACGGCAAATCTGGAATCATGTCTCCTGTGAGCTGCTTGTTCCCCTAAGAAGCATTTACAACTACACCTGTGTCGCGCTGAACGCCACAGGCAAGGGTCCCCGAGGAACACTCCTCGACAATGGGCCCGACACAGTTGATGATCACCATCATCATCACCACCATCACCATCATCAGCATCAACTCATCACCACCATCAGCATCTTACACACCAATCAGCATACTCAGCATAACCCACCTCTTACTCAAGCACCACATCAACCACCGCATTAATTTTCTCCTTGTTTGGCGTTTCATTTTTATCCACCATCCTCGATTCTCCCATTCCTCATCATCCTCCTCCGCCTCTTCCGAATCCGATTCCTCCTCGGCCTTCCTCTCATGTTGCTTCTGACACTATTTACGCGTCGTCCATCCTCCTCTTGCTTCCTCGTCGCCGGTCCTCCTGATGCTGCTATCGCTGCTGGCAAATATGATCATACGTGTCCTCCCCGTTCCCATTCCGTCACTCTGTCTGCCGTCCCCATCCTCCCCCTTCTTTGCCTCCCCCTTCCTTCTCCTCAATCCTCCAAATCTCATCCTCCATCCTGGTCCCGCTCATCCGTCTCATCATTTTTCATGCAATGCTCGTCATCAGCCGTCCTCCTCCTCCTCCTCCTCCCCATCCTCCAGCTCGCCCTCCTTGCTCATCCTCCTGCTCGCCCTACGTAGGGCACAATCAAAACATGTACGCAGTGACTGAAGTGCAAGAGGTGTGCGTCGGCGTCGGCGTCGGAGACCTTCTCCTCCGCATCCTCCGCCTCGTCGTCTCCATCCGCATCTGTAACCGAGAAGGGTTGTTCATGATGCCCCCCCACTACGCGCCAAGCTCTCGGCCAGGAACAGTCGTCCCTCCCCTCCTGGCCACTCCCCTCATCACCCTCCTCATCGCTCTCCCTCCTCGCCCTCCTCCTCGTGCTTCCCTCCGCGCCCTCCGCCTCGCCCTCCCTCGCCTCGTCCTTCCCCTCCTCGCCCTCATTCTCGCTCTCCCTCCTCGCCCTCCTCCTCGTGCTCCCCTCATTGCCCTCCCCTTCGTCTTCCCTCTCCTCGTCCTTCCCCTCCTCGGCCTCATCCTCGTTCTCCCTCCTCGCCCTCCTCCTCCTCGTGCTCCCCTCATCGCCCTCCCCCTCGTCCTCCCTCTCCTCGTCTTCCCCTCCTTGCCCTCCTCCTCCTCCTCCTCGCTCTCTATTCTCACCCTCCTCCTCGTGCTCTGCTCCCTGGGAATCCTGAGGGAGTCCTCGGGACCCCCTAAGGATTATTAGGATCATCCTTCCCCGTATTCCCTGAGGGCTTCTCCTCCTCCTCATCTCGGATGTTTCTGACTATTATTCGCCTGCGGGTTGTTGTTATTGGGTGGTTATTTCTCGTGGCGGATGTTGCCCACTGGTCTACTCTGCGCGAGAAGAACATGCGAGCTTGTTAGTGCACGGGTTGCAGCAAGATGATCAGCTGCATTTCCAATCGAGTCAGCGAGTCGTCGTGGTCGTAGTCGCCGTCGTCATCGCGATCGTCGTCGTCTTCATATGGGGGTCGCGCACATAATCGTGAGCAGTGGTAGCTCGCCGTAGTTGTGGTAAGCTTGGTCGGTGTGCCGCGCGCACTATTGTTTGTCCATGATTGTTCGCCTGTGTATTGTTGCTGGGTGGTCATTTCCCCCGACGGGCGTTGCTCTCTGGTCGATCCTGCACGGCAAAGGGGGCGACCTCTTGTTTGCAAAGTACTGAAATAACACATTCCATTGCCAATCGATCTGGCGCCGTGTCCACGTCGTTGTCGTCGTGATCGCTCTCGTCATCGTGTCCACTTGGGGAATGGACCCTAGGAAGCAATAGAAACACTGCAGTCTTTGGAGCCCTCGGAAGCTTCAGTAATTCCGAGAAGTCCTAGAACCCCCTCGGACTCTCAAGGACTCCAAAGAATATTAGCCTGAGGAATCGCACAAATAACAAAATGTTAAGGGAACCCTGGGAATCCTTAGGAATCCGTATGCGCCCTAAGAAATCATACGAATACATCGCATGCCTACGGGGATCTTAAGGCTCTAAGGAACACCTGGCAAACCTAGCAGTGGCCGCCGCGGGAGACGAAATGTTCCCAGTATCGTTTTCGGTCCCAATCCGTTAATCATCCCACGCAGACAAATTAATAGCTTCCGTTATAAAAACTCCCATCAACGACCAATCTGGGTCATCAACCTCCCTCTATCCTTCTATAAACAGTATCGCCCGCTTCTTTCCCTTCCAGATTCTCATCCCCTCTCCTCCTCATCCACCCTATCATCCTCGTCCATTGTCATCTTATCGTTCTGACTCTTAAAAATAGTATGGCCCTGTTTCTCCTCCTTCGCCTCCTCCAGATCCTCCTTCTCCCTTATCGCTCTCATCCTTTAAATCGCCCACTCCTCCTCCTTCCTTTCATCCTCTTTCCTCACCTCCCCCCCTCAATCTCTCCCCCTCCCCCTCATCCTCACGTTCCGCACCGACCTTCCATATCTTCTTCCTCCCCTCCTATTCCGCACCCTCCTCCTGCCTCACCCTCCTCGCTCCCCTCCTCTCACGTCCTCCTCCTCCTCACCCTCCTCACCCACCATCGACGTCTCCCTCCCCGCCCTCCCCCATCGGCATCCCCCTCGTCATTCACCTTCCGTGCTCTATGTCTATGGGGAAAACAAACCTACCTCGCTTTTGACCACCCTCGCCTCCAAGAGATACCAAGCGATGCCAAACTACGGCCAGTACTGGTCAGGCCGCTTGACGAGGAGGCGTGTGGTATGACTTGGTTTTGCCTGGAAGCGAAAGCGGGGTAGGTAATTCACGCTCTGAATGTCGGCGTCTGTCACGCGGCTGCCTTTTTTTTTCCTCCGCGCGGGAGCCGTTGGCCAGACCGCGTTGGTGCGCACTGCCGGACATGCTGGCGCACACGGGCAGCGGGCCACCCGCGCGCTCCACGCCGCCCCAGCTCGCCGCCCTCCTCGCTCTGCCCCCCTCTCCGCTCCGAGCCCTCCTCGCCGTCCTCCCCCCCCCCCTCCCCTCGACGACGAGCAGAGCAAGAATGACCCTGGGTACCGGTGACCTTTTGGTGCGCGGCTGTTGGGGCGCCGCGGGGGGGGGGGGGGGCGCGCTCCGCCTCGGGGGCGTCCAAGACGAGGGCGGGGGAGGAGGAGGAGGAGGAGGAGGAGGAGGAGGAGGGAGGAGAGGAGGAGGAGGAGGAGGAGGAGGAGGAGGAGGAGAGGAGGAGGAGGAGGAGGAGGGGAGGAGGGGAGGAGGAAGAGGAGGAGGACGAGGAGGAGGAGGAGGGAGGAGGGGAGGAGGGGGAGGAGGAGGAGGAGGGGGATGGCGGAGGAGGAGGGGGGCGAAACACGAGCGTGCAGGAAGCCACGACCGCACCGTGCTCGGCGACCGCGGGGCCCTTGTGGGCATGCACCAGAGGCCACCCCGGCGAAAGGTCACTCTTGCGTCTGGTTGCTTCCCCTGGCGCCTGGTCTGGGAGGAGGAGGAGGAGGAGGAGAAGGAGGAGGAGGAGAAGGAGGAGAAGGAGGAGGGAGGAGGAGGAGGGAGAAGGAGGGAGGAGGAGGAGGGAGAAGGAGGGAGGAGGAGGAGGAAGGGGAGGAGGAGGGCCAAGCCTCGACGGCGCGCGGCGTGCAGGCTGCAGCTGCGTCCGCGGGGGGGGCCGCGCCCGCAGCTCACCCCTGCTTCAGCCAGGCCGGGACGCGCCCCTTCGGGGCCGTCGGCGCGGCGGAGCCGTCGCGCGGCGCGGCGGACGGGGCCTGAGGGCAGGGGGGCCGAGAGGCAGGCGAGGACCAGGGGAGGGGGGGGGGGATGATGCGACGCGCGGCTTGGACGATCAGGCCAAAAGAGAGAAGGGACCCCGTCGCCGAGATGGCGTCCCTCCAAGGCCGCCCCCAGACTCCAGAGAGGGGAGGGGGGGGCGAGGAGCGGGGGCGAGAGGAGCACGGGGAGGAGAGGCAGGGCGAGGAGCAGCAGGGGCAGGAGCGGGGAGGAAGAGGGAGGGGGAGTTCGCAGTGAAGGAGGAGGAGGACGAGGAGGAGGAGGAGTACGCATTGAAGGAGGAGGAGGAAGAGGAGGAAATCGGAGCACGGAGCAGCGGGATCGAACGCGATCCACGCCCGACCACAACAGCTGAACCCAGAGCGGTCGATGAGCCCAGCAGAGGTAGCGCGGCGCACGCCATTGATGTCAGTTGGCTCTCAAGGACCATGCGCACGTCGGCCCGAGGAGCCTGCCGGCCCGAGGCAAGGAAGCAGAGCATCCAAGAGTCGCGGAGACACGACGCCACGTTTGCCTCTGTGCGCCCGTCGTCCCGCCGACCTCGGTGGTGGAGGGCAGAGGCGCCAGCGCGACCGCAGACTCGAGGCAGTGCTCGCTGTCCGCAGCCGTGTCGCCCTCCTTTCTTTTCCGACTCGGGGGAAGCCATGAGCTCGGCACAAGCGGATTCGCGTCCTCAGGACGCGAATCCGCGGATCCCCGGCGCCCTGTGACTGCACTGGAGGCCTCCACACGGGGGAAGAAGATCCTCCACACCAACACAGGGGGATGCCTCCACAAGGGGGGAAGAAGATCCTGGATTCCGGTGTCGGTGGTCAGATTTCGGTCACCTTGAAGCCAGAATATTGCCACCATCGCCGAGATCGGGATCCTCGTTCCCCCGGTGGAGGCGCAGCGCCGATATCGGTGCTGATGTCAACCTGTCGGCGCAGCGCGAGGCCACCGTGCTCGCGACGGGATCGGCCCTCGCCGAGGTGCACCTCAGCCCTGTTCGCCTCGCGCGGCGGCCCGCGCGGCCTGTCCACTGAGCAAGCTCGGCACGCGCGGCAAGCGAGCAGCCGCCTGGGAGCCTGCCGTGCCGCTCCACGGCGCGCTCCCCCGAGGAGGACGACGGCGCTCCCAGCGCACCTTGGAGCCTGCCGTGTCGCTCGGCCGTTGCACACAGCGCTCACTGCGAGCTCCCTGCAACCCCCCCCCCTGGGACCTGCACAACCGGCCAGGTTGGGTTATTCTGGGGAGGGGGGGGCCCGATAACCTGGGTTATCGCCAGACCCGGGGGAGGGCGAGCCCGCTGGCCTGGGTCATTGCCGGACCCAAAAACAAACAGTCCCCAGGGGCAGCCCGTCCCGACCCATGCATGCGCCTTTGCGTAAACAAGCGCGCCTCGGAGCGACCCAAAGCGTGCACAACTCCGTAGCACGGAAGGGGGCACCACCTGGCTGCGCTCATTCGCGACGCCAGCATGCAGAGGACAATGCGCGCTTTGCCTGACCATCATGGACCGCACGAGGAAGGTCGGCCCGAGGGTGCTCCTCGTGATAGCGTAGTTTACCGTGCCGAAAACTTACTTGCATGCAGATCACCACCAGTCGGAATGCAACGATACTGCAGAGCTGCCGAATGCGAAAACAAGCTGCCCTGTATCAACACCATGAGAGGCAAGGACGCCAGGAACAGAATTAACATAACAACTCGAAAGGTTCTCTGAATTTACGCAGCAGGCGGGAGATGGTTCCACGCTTGGCGGCGAACAAGGGGGGACAGAGCTGCAGGCAGCTCTAGCAGGATTCAATATGAGGTGCCGGCAGCTCCAGCACTAGTTGTTAAAGCTGGCCGGGCTGCATCAGGGCTGCAGGCAGCTCGGGAGGGCATGTGTGCGAAGGTACTGCCAGACGTGCTTGAAGAGAAAAAGGGAGGACGACCATGAGAAAGAGGAGCAGGAACAAGATGAGGAGGAACCGAACAACGAGCCCCTCGGCCCCTGGCGACTCCATAACTCTCCTGCCTCCTGCTGCCTCCACAATCCTCTGGACTCGCTTCCTCCTCCTCCTCCTCCACCATCCCTTTCCCTTATAAATAATTTCCTCCCTATCGCAGCCCGAAGCGTGTCGGTAGAGAGGGCGGGTGGTGGTCAACATGTGGTTCACGCCTTGGCGCTACGCACATTCGTCTTAAAAGTGGGAAAGAGCTTCACGGATGGATGGCGAGTCCTTTTCAAACTGTGGCTCTTGCCTTAGAGACGCGCACAGTCGTCTCGAAGTTTGCAGCAGCTTCACGGATAGAGGGCGGGTGATTGTCAAAAATTCTCTCTCGCCTGAGCGCCGCTCGCATTCGTCTAAAAAGTGTCCAGCAGTTTCAAATATTCGCAATGTGTACGTCCCAGGAATGGTGTTCTGGCACGGCTAAGGACTGTCGGGACGCAACAGTAACCTTGACTCGCGTTATAAGCCCCAGGAGCGGTGTTCTGGCAAGGTTCAGGATCGTCGATTCGTGACCGTAGCGTTGATTCGCGGCGGTGAAATCCCAAGGATGGTGTTGTGGCACGGCCAAAGTTTCGCAGACGTCTGTCTTCCAGTGGGGCGCTTCCGCAATGAAAACACTTTCTTGAGGGCACTTCTGAAGAGGGAACTTCAAGGGAGGGTTGATTGCAACGTTGTTGATGCACCTTGTGTTCACACTGGTCCTCCTCCTCCTCCTCCTCCTCCTCCTCTTGATCCTCGTCCTACCCCTCCCTGTCCTTGCACGCATAGTCCTCTGCGCCCAGCCGCTTCCGCGTTCCCTCCCCGCCGGCCGCCCACAGCAAGTGGTGCCTCGTCGACCCAGACTGCGCCCTCCTGCGGACACGGTCAGACGTGAAGGGGCGCGAGCGGAGGGCGGGAGCAGGGGAGGGGGGAGGGGCAGGGGCGGGAAAGGAGCAACAAGGGATGCGTACGGGGGAAGGGATGCTGAGAAGGAGAGGGGGAGGAAGCAGAGACCGGCGGCGGCAGAGCCCAGGCCAGTGCGACAGGGGTCGCCTGGGGGATCACGAGGAGATCTGAATTGACAACCTTGGCGAGGGCAGGAAGGGCGAATATGATGAGACAGAATCAGAGGAGGCAGGTGAGAGGGATTCGACCGAGGATAACTAAGAAGAGGGGGGATGCGGAAGAGGATGAGGATAGGGAGGAGGCCGATGAGTGAGGGGAGAAGAGGGACGATAGAGAAGAGACGTGCGAATCCGAGGATCTCAGGGAAGGGGACGAAGGGAAAGGGAGGAGGACAATGAGGACGGGGACGAGGCTGATGAGCAGATGGAGAGAAACGGAGGCGGAGGAGTGGTGGGTCATCCAAGAGCGGCTCGGGCGAAGGGGCCGTCCCAGGACCGCGGGGGGGGAGCGCAGTAGCAGGAGCCAGCGAAGACGACGATGACGAGGGGCAGGCTGAGAGGCGCTCCTCCCACCCCCCGCCCCCCCGCGCCTGCGCGCCAGATCGCTCGGCGGTCTCCCTCGCGCCAGATCGCTCGGCTTTCTCCCTGGAGGGAGAGGGCGAGGGGAAGAGAGAGCGGAAGGGGTGGTGGTGGGGGGGGGGTGCAAAGGCGAGGGACGAGGGGGAGAGGGAGGAGGAGGAGGAGGAAGGAGGAGGAGGTGGAGGTGGTGGAGGAGGAGGAGGAGGAGGAGGAGGAGGAGGAGGAGGAGGAGGAGGAGGAGAGAGGAGGAGGAGGAGGAGGAGGAGGAGGAGGAGGAGGAGGAGGAGGAGGAGGGGGAGGAGGAGGAGGAGGAGGAGGAGGAGGAGGAGGAGGAGGAGGGGGAAGAAAGATAGCACTGTGCGGGCTGGGCCTCCACCTCCGCCTGCTCCTCATGCCCCTCTCTTCTGCCCTTTGAAGTCGCCAGCAATTATCACGGACTGTGCACCGTTACAACTGCCCCAACGGCAGCCTCCTCCCTGCGGGCGGCAACTGGCAACTGGCAGCTGGCTCCGCGTGCGCGGCGCTGTGGAGGCGCAGCGGGAGGGAGCGCCGAGGCGCCACAAAATGACAGCACGAGGTGAGCACAATGACAAGGGAAACAAGGAGGAGAGAAAGGAGGGGGGGAGGGGGCGGGGTGGGAAATCACTGTTGGATGTACAGTCGAGGCGTTGACCTAAGGAACCCTAAATAAGGAACGAGGCCCCTTTTTTCCATAAGTTAAGCTTCGACTTCCCCTCGACAACTGAAGGAAAACCTCAGGCAAGGTGTGGAACAATTAAGGAACACCGAGCCCCTTCCCAACGCAAAGGGTTCCTTCTTCAGCGCCCCGACTGTAGGCGCTCAGGAGGCCGTCCCACGCCAGTGTGGCGGTGTGGTAGCGACACGATGCCAGTCTGAATGGCCGTATGACTCTTTGACCAGCATGCGTAAAGCATCTGTCCATCGGGTTTTCTGGCGCCCGGGTCGACTGAGGTGATCCGTCTGGGCCGTGGTCGGGTCTCCACAGTAATACCTTCATTGCCCAGTTGTCAACATGTCCACAAACGACCTGTTTTGCCCACTGGAATTTACTTGTCCATTGCGTCGTTGTCCAGTCCTCGATGTTGAGTTGTTTGATCCTCGCGCGAGCTTCAGCAGTCCCTGCGGGCGGCGATAGCACAACAACATCGCTTGTTGGGGCGGAACCCTCAGTCGTGTACGGGCGACAGGCCAGAGGAGGGAGGAGGAGGAGGAGGAGGAGCAGAACGAGGAGGAGAACGAGGAGGACAACGAGAAGGAGGATGAGGAGAATGATGAGAAGGAGGAGGAGGAGAAGGAGGAGGAGGAGAACGAGGAGGAGAACGAGGAGGAGAACGAGGAGGACAACGAGGAGGAGGAAGGATGTAGTGGTGGAGACTTCGAGTTTCGACCTGATTCTGTTAGCTGGAACTCAGGCGGTGGAG
Organism: Prorocentrum cordatum; assembly: GCA_963575745.1. Taxonomy (NCBI): domain Eukaryota; class Dinophyceae; order Prorocentrales; family Prorocentraceae; genus Prorocentrum; species Prorocentrum cordatum. The sequence goes on from CAUYUJ010015738.1 coordinate 351,186, forward strand.
CGGAGGCAGCAGTTTTCGGGAAGTGTAGTCCTTCGTCGGCATATCCGGGGGCGATGTGCTCTCGAGGCTCTCCTCGGTCCACCGGCTCCGTTGAGTGCCTCGAGTGCTGGGCTTCGGCCATTATTGGGAAAAACGGTTTTCGGGAGCAGCATGTTCTTCAGACTTGGGCTTCTTCTTCTTCTGATGCAGATAGGCGGTGCCTGGGAGTTCGCATTAAGAGGGGAAGGTGTGGTCTATGCGCAAAGTGTATTTATTTCCCTCCGAAGCCGTCTCGTGTCACTTCGAAACGTCCGTGTTCTCATCGATTGGCTACGTGATCTTTTGTCTTCGCTGTCGCACAGGACCACACCTGTGTTCTTCTGCGACGCCAACGACGGCATAGGCGTGCCAGCAGGAGGGAATGCAGCGATGGACACTAATTATGGTCGTGCCAGCTCCTTCGCAGGAGCGTCTTCGAAATGGTGCAGGTGAGAAGCATCGTGAAGTGTTAGAATCGCATGTGATGGTGGCGACAAATGCTAGTGGTGATTATGATTTTCCAACGTGCCATGCGCAAGATGGTGTCAGGTTCAGAACTGATCATCTGTTCATTCCGAGGGGCATGGAGACTGTTACTGCGCATGAGTGTGTTCTGCGTCGCCTTGGCGCTCGTCTGCAAGAATTCAGAGGCCCGAGTCCACAGGATCATCTTTCTCTCGAGTACACACTGTGGTACGCGCAGCACACCATCGTTCCGTCAGATGCTCAAAATCGTCTTCGCTGAGATCGTGACAAGATGAAGTCGGCACTTCTTAGAGGCACTGGCAAGGCGAGCTTTCTCGAGTCGGTGCAGACCCAGCTCGACACATGTGAAGCGCATCACAACTTGCGAGATTATGGCCCACCTGGTGCAATGTTTGAGCTGCTTGAGGATTGCATCACGACGGCAGACGAGACTCATTTCGGCATGGACTTTCCAGCTCGGGATCCCGATCGGCAAGCTGAATGTACGACGACTCTTTCACCAGCGCGCTGATCCTCGAGAGTGGACAATGGAAGCCCCAGTAGAGGAATCCCAGCTGACGAGGAGCTGAAGCGCATCTCACAGCATCAGCGGCTGCTCCGACGCACGGCTGCACGCGCCCTCCAGTCTCAGCTGGTACCGGAGGCCTCGGATCTTTTGAACCAGTCACAGCAGGCGGATGCCACGACATTGGCGAGGAGGGCGGCGCGGACACGCATCGGACCAAGGAAAAGAGATGGTCGTCTGGTGCGTTCAGCCCCGCCAGCGTCACAGGCACGGTTGGATGTGTGGTCTCTCGATTGCGCCCCGGGCGGCATGTCAGTTCACCCACAGGATTGGTCTGGCTGGCGCGCTGAAGGGGATGGCCAACAATACTTTCGGGAGCATGATGAAGAAATCGCTGACTCGTGTTAGGAGGATGTTTGTCAAATGATTCGATGGATGAGACACGCAGCAAAATGATGGGCAGTTTCAGACCGTTCGGCGCCTCTGGAGCCATGGCTGCTACTGTTCCTCCCGGTGGAAGTTCTCACACAGCAGCGCGTCGAGGGCTCGGGCAGTGAGATCCGTGTACCAACGAATTCGGGTGTTCGTTTTCTGGTGGAAGTGGGCTTAGCTGATACAGGCCTCGAACAAAAAATAGCAAACACTCATGCCACATTCATCTGTGAACGCCTCCCCCTCCCCCAATGTTCCGAGTTGGCGGTGGGTCTGACGAGTTGCACCTCGACCGCAGTCTCCCCCCCGCGTGCCAACTTTGAGTTTGGGGGGCAGGGGTGGTGTTCACTAATTGTTTCCCTCTACCGTACCAGGGTGTATGACATAACCCCGCTGCACTGGCACCGCGCAGGACGGTGCTGGCCTGCGCAAATCTAACATTGCTGGTCCTTGTGGGCGCAGAATGGCACACGTGATGGCAACGTTCGGGAAGGCTTGGTATTGCACTCTTCGTCGGCCTCCCCCTGCTGTTCAGGATCACGGCTACTTCCGCCACTTGCGACGGGGGGATGCTTCCATGGGCGCGTCGGCAACTTCTCGGCGGTTGCGAGCTCAAGGCTTAACGCGGGCTGTGACGCTGAAGGGCATGGCCAACGCCGTTGGCAACTCCTCTTGGGGCCAGCTTGACACTTCCCCGCACACCCTAGGCACTTTGCCAACAATGCTACAATAATGCAACTATTTCGCTGGAAGCTCTGGAGGGCTCTCTCAAAGTTCGACCTACTCAGGGGAACACAATAGGGGGATCAATTTGCTGTCCGAGCTTCCTCGGGAATCACGCCCCGTCTTCTGGGAGATATGGTGAGTCCCAGGCCGACTTGCAGTCAAAGAAGCTGCGAGCGTCGTGGTTGGGATGTCAAACAGATCTTAGTACGTACGAGTTTCCTGATGACATCAACAAATTATGCACTGGCGGATCCGCAGATGACGCTGAAGGACTTCACCGACAAAATTGCGATGTAGATGCACGGTTGGATTCTTATCGCGTGGGCTACGACTATGGCCAGAACGCTTCCAAACGAGAATACCTGATGTTTGTTTCGCTGCGCGCGGCTATCAGTGTAGACAATTACTCCAACCAACCCCCCGCGTTCTTCAAGGCTCTCTGAAGGAACAAGCTAGGTATCTTGGGCCCCATTTGCATCTTTGAGTTTCGGCCACGGCTGAGACTTCTAGGAGATGTCGACCGGCTCGTTCTGGCTTCTTCTCCCTGGGCAGGGCCTGGAGTCTGGGAGTCCCTAAGAGATAAAGAAACGCAATCTTTCCATGGGTTCGTCCGGAACGCTTTACTGGGTGGTCCTTAGAGCTTCGTGGTCTCGGAGACGGATACAATACAGGATGGGTGTCTAGCTCCTCTGGGGCGCATAGCTCTGCTCGGGAAGGCAACCTCTTGGGAGGGCTCGCGCGTGAGGTCATTATCTAACGAACAGGTGCTTGAACATTGGAAGCTGGTCCCCTCCTCGCTGGGGCTGCTGACTCGTAGAGTTAAGTTGTATCAATCGTGGAGCGCACATCTGGAGGAACATACTCAGATTTTGCGCGCTCTGTCCGGGTCGTCTCCCATCGAGCCGATGACGCCCCAGCTGTGCTCAGGCAGACAGTCTGCTCAGGCTACGCCGTGGACAAAACCGGTGGCATCAAATCTAGATCGAGTCTACAGGCATCTTCCGTACGAGGGTGTGAGAGATGTTGCAGGTGACCTGCGACGACTTGCAGATTCTGGGGCTTCAGAGGATTTTCAGAGGGCGGGTCTGACAGAACTGCGTAGTCAAGTTCTTGTCGCTCTGTATTCCTCTTCCTGGTGATACCCCTCCTGCAGAGCCCCCAGCAGAACCCGAAGAACACGTTGAGGATGATCTGCCCTTTCAGTCTCCGATGGACCTCGACGGAGAACCCTGCAAGAGTGCCCTCAGTGACCGCAGAAAGCTACTCGAACACCTACGTCACTGTCAGAATCTAAGTAGTTTGGCACATGTATCTACGCCGAGCAGCGTGTGCATACACTGCCTCCAAGCGCTCGCTGCGCCCGTCACAGCAACCCGTCATCTATTACGTTCAGTGCATAAGGAAACGGTATGCCATGTGGCCCCCACACCCTGAACCTGCTCGTGACCCCGTCCTCCTGCGAATGCCTGTGCTGTGAGTTCGTGAGGGTGGACACGCTTTCACTGTGTCGTCATCTCCAGAGCCATCTCCCTGTCGAGATCGCGCTCCTTGTATCCACTTCTCGTACCGTAACCACCGACGCTCGCTCAGGGGTTCTATCATGGAAGTCCAGGATCTCCAAAGAGCTTCTTTGTGCAGCGGTGTCAGCGCCCCCTTGCAAACGAAACCCAGCCCGACCCCAAGAAGCAGAAGAAGGAGTCGGGCGGCCAGGGAGGTCGAGTCCCAATCGACAAGGTTATGCTGGCAATTTGCAAGCTCATCCTCGCCAACAGTCGAGGGCTCGCAGACCCCGGAGCAATGCTACCTGCGCTGCGAGCTGGACACCGGCCAGGGTATGATCGCGGCCGCAGTCGCGGCAGGGGTGGCCCACAACGGCCAGAGCAAACAGATGAAGAAGCGCGCCGAAGGTGGAGGGCAGGTGATCCACAGAGAACGCGGCGCTCCACACCTCATGATATTCATGGCGGTCTGGGAGTACAGGGCAACCAAAGCAGTGGCGAAAGAGGGAGGTCCCCCGATGAAGCAGCGAGCGGAGAAGCTCAACACATATATGCACGAGTACTGGGACGAGAAGCTCAGCAAGTCGGAGATGTCGGATGTGACCCGAGCAGTTCAGTACTTTCGCGTCCGTCTTCATCGCAAGGTATAGGTCCAGAAATGCAAGTGCACGTTTCTATCCAAGATGGACCTCCGCTCAGCGATCGTCTCCACTGTGGGCCCGATGATAGAGACGCTCATAGCAATGGAGGGGGGCTCCTTTCTCTCCAGGGGCAGCAACGAGAGGGCCGCCGGGAGGGAGATCTCGAAGTGTCTCGATCGCAAGGCCTCGGAGGAAGCAGTGGTGTGGGCAATGAAATAACTGAGCGTAGGCGTCAGATTATGCAAGGCAATGCTCAAATCACATCGTCGGTAACAGCAGGCAGACTCACCCGTGAGAAGTTCGATCGGGCAGCGAGTGGACCCCCAGCTAATCTTCCAGAAGGTTTCGCAGTAGTTAGTGCTCCTGAGAATTCCTGCATTTGATATGCCTTCGAATCGTGGCCAGGGCGGCCGACACCCTGGGAGGGGGAGGCGAGGGGTGAGCTCTGGTGGGCGGGGGGCGGAAAGAGGTCGTCGCGCCTGATGTACGGGCCCCTTCTGAAGGCTACGTGCCCGTGGATGTGCTCGCCGGCCAGTGCAGTTCGTGTGCTGTGAGCCTGAGATGGGCTCGCATCGAGAGCCGTCTGGTTTCGAAGGAACTCTCTGAAGTACAGTCAACATATTTTGGGCGCCGAGTTTGTTAGCTTGACAGGGACTCCCTGAGGATCTGCTCTGCTCTGCTCTCTTCTACTCCTCGCCCTCCTCTCCCACACATCTCGTCCTGGAAAGAGGCGAGCCCTCCCCCCCCCTCACCCTTCATCCCTCTGGCTTCTAGGTTACGGTAACTCCTCCCTGTCGCACACCCAGACATGTCGGCAGAGCGTGCCGAACGCTTCGCCTCGGACTTCACTTCCTCGCCGGCTGGGACCCTGGGGAAGCGCGGAGCGCCAAGAATTTCAGCAGGGCGCGCCGAGGTGGGCGCGGCTCGCCGGAATAGACTATTCTCGCAGATGTACGCGAAATTCTGCCGCCAGCTCAGCCGGAACACAGCCAGAGCGCGGCGGCCGGCGAGCCCCGAGGCGAGGCCGCCGTGCTCGTGGCATCCTTCGGGCACTGGCAGGACTGGCCCCAGGCTATGCCTTGGGACCTCGGGGCCGAAGCGCTGCAGTCGGACTCGATTGGAGAGGACGCGCGGGAGGACACGAGACCCTTCCGCTTGCCACGTTGCCGGAGGAATGCGAGAGGGCATGTGTCGCGAGACACGGGACACGAGGGCGACCTTGGTCTGGCAGGGTCGACCTACCAATCAGGGCCGACTGTATCAGGCTCCCCTTAACCTTCGGTCGGGCATGTCCTCCTACAGGCGGATTGCGGACGAAAAATCAGAACATGCTCAACACTACCCAAAAAAACCAAAACATCGTCCGCTGTAGAGGGACATGCCCGACTCAACCTTATCCGGGGTCCTCGCTATGCCCGAATCCTGCGCACGGGGGCAGCTCTGTCGGGGGCGGCCAAGAGGGGGGCGTCTAAGATGGGGGGGTGCAAATCATGACCGGCGGCATGTGCGCGGCCGAGGAGGGGGGGAGGGCAGGGACGCCATGAAACAAGAAGAGGCGGCGCCATGAAGCCTGAGGAAATGTCATACTATCATGGCCCGCGCCACGATGTCCACCCCCCCCTAGTCATCACCCCCCACCTTGCCTAGGGGAACAAACAGTGACATAAACATAAAAACTCGGAGGTCCGCGCGGATTTCTCGGATCGGCGCTGGATCCCCCCTCCCTGGCGCGCGGAGCGCGCCAGGGGCGGCGCCGGAGGCGCCGCCGGGGGGCCCCAGCGCCGATCAGAGAAATCCGCGCGGACCTCCGAGTTTGTACGTTTATGCCACTTTCTGTCCCCCGGCCCTTTCTGCTAGGTTGCTGTTTGCTCCCCTGCCCCCTGCTTGTTCCTCTGGTCCGAGTTTTTATGTTCATGTCACTGTTTGCGTGGTCATGTCTATTTCTGTTGTCCTGTCCTTTTTGATAGGTTGCTGTTTGCTCCCCATGCCCCCTGCTTGTTCCTCTGGTCCGAGTCTTTATGTTTACGTCACTGTTTGTGTGGTCATGTCTATTTCTGCTGTCCTGTCCTTCTTTGTTAGGTTGCTGTTTGCTCCCCTGCCCCCTGCTTGTTCCCCTCTCCGATTTTTTATGAGGAGAAGGGGGAGGAGGAGGGGGAGGAGGAGGAGGCGGAGGAGGGGGAGGAGGAGGAGTGGGGGGGAGGAGGAGGAGGAGGAGGGGGTGGAGGAGGAGGAGGAGGGGGAGGAGGAGGAGGAGGAGGTTTATGTCACTGTTCGTATGGCTGTGTCTGTTTTTGTTCCCCTGTCCCTGGCCGCCCCCGCCTCCGAGCTCTGCCAGCGGCTCCGCCGGAGCACGGCCGAGGCGACGGCGCCCCCCCGCCGCCACGCGCGCGGCGGGGCCGCCGCGGCGGCACGCCGGCGGGCTCGGCCTCACTGCTGCAGCGACCTGCACACACACAGACACAGTCAATATGGGAAATATCCTCCTCGATCCCTCGATTCGCCAGAAGATGTGGAAGAATATGGGGAGGAGGAGGAGGAGGAGGAGGAGGAGGAGGAGGAGGAGGAGGAGGAGGGGAGGCCCTGGGGAGACGAGGCAGCGGCGTGAGCGTACGCTTTTTCTGAAAGGGCCCTGGGGCACGCAAGTCAATGCAGGGCCAGGTTGTAACACCTGGGATTTTTTTGATATCGGATTCGTAATGCATGATTCCTTCATGAATAAGTGAATGCGTAAATCATCCCTGCATGTATGAATCAACCATCTATTTTTAATACATGGTCCGCACGCGGAGCATATATTAAAACGGCACTGCACACACAAAAAATATATTCCCCATATTTTCCTATAGTTTCTGGGTCTTCGTCTTCCCCCCCACTTCCCGCATTTTCCCATATGTTCCTGGAAGTCGACGATTACTTGTGTCTGTGTGTTTCTTTCCCTCCTGATTTTTGGCGGCGCGCACGAGGGGGTGGAGGGAGGGGGGAGGGCGTCCTAGAAGGAGGCCGCTTCTCACAAGGCGCCGGCCTTACATCTATATAGATGGGGCCCGCGCCTTCTGAGAAGCGGGGCTGCTTCTGAGAAGCCCTCCCCCCTCCCCCCTCCCTCTGCGCGCGGCTGACTCCTGGCGCTCCGCGCAGATTTCTCTTGGATCTGCGCTGGGCCCCCCTCCCTGGCGCGAGGAGCGCGCCAGGGGCGGCGCTGGTGGCCCCGCCCCTTGCGGAGGGGAGGAGGAGGAGGAGGAGGAGGAGGAGGAGGAGGAGGAGGAGGAGGAGGAGGAGGAGGAGGAGGAGGGAGGGAGGGAGGGAGGGAGGGCGGAGGAGGAGGAGGGAGGAGGGAGGCGGAGGAGGAGGAGGAGGAGGAGGAGGAGGAGATCCAAGAGATCCACGCGGAGCGCCAAAAGCCTATGCCAATGGCGTGTTTTCTTCGTCGAGGCCTGCGGTAGAGCCCGGGGCGGTGGTTCTCCATCTCGCACCAAGCGCGGCGCTTCTGCCCCTCCGTGAAGCCCACCATGCACGTGTCCGGCGAGTAGTCCATGAAGTTGTGGACAGGGTCGGCGCCCTTGCCGCAGGAGGTGTCCCAGACGCAATCGTAGTGCGGCATCGCCTCGCTCTCCGTGTCGTCGACGAAGTCGCCGTGGCCGCCCCCGAGCTCGCAGCTGCCCTGGAAGGTGTGGTACAGGCCGAGCTGGTGCCCCGCCTCGTGCACGACGGTGTCCCCCTCGTCGTACATCATGTCCCCATTGTTTCGCTGGGCGTCGCCCCGGAACCCAACGGACGACACCACGACCATCTGATCCGGGTCATCCTCCGACAAGTCGTGCGGGAACTCCGTCTGGCCCAAGACGCCAGACTGATCGTTCGTGATGATCACGATGGTGAAGTAGTCCCCCGCGTTCGTGTTGTACTTGTGCAGCAGGTCAACGTTAGAGAACCCCTCGTATGCACATTTGGCGTCGGTCACGATGGATATGTTCACAAGCTTGAAGCTGATCTGCATGTCTACGGAGGGCGGGCGCTCCCTGTCGAAGTCCATCTGCTCCCATGGGGACTTGCCGCTGAAGGCATTGTTAGCCCACCGGTTCTGCTCCCTCACGTGTTCCTCGGTGATGCTATTGTCCTCGTCGGACTGCCTGCACACGACGTACCTCGTCGGGATCTCCAACCTGGCAGCCTCGGGCACCATAGGCAGCTCGCGACCGCACTTGCTCTCCGAGGCGGCAGAGCTCCTCTTCACATGATGCCGCTTCGCGTTGTTGATATGGTAAGACCACTTGTCTGGCAGCCCGACGTGGCCGTGGGTCTCGAAGACCTCGACGCCAGTCAGCTTGCCGAGGCTTCTTACGTCGAAGCAGCCCCTGGAGCCTCGCAGGGAATCGAGGCCACAAGAGGACGGGAGCCTCAAGCCAGACAGTGATGTCTCGTTGCAGCTGGGGTAGTACGAATTGGCAATCATGTCGACGAAAAGCGGCGGGAAAGGGTGCTCCACGTGCTGATAAAACGACGCCCAGACCTTGTCGCTGGGGAGGTACAGGCACCCGCCATGGGGCAGCACTGGAGCCCTGGGATGCGCCATGACAAACTGCAGGATGTGCCTCGAGTGGTGCATGCCCCGGGATTCGCCCAGCAGCTGCCCGGCCCTGTGGTAAACCTGCCTGTCGAGCTCGAGCTCGTCTACGTCGAGATCGCTATGCCGCTGATACCTGAAGACCACAAAACCAAATAGACATAAACTTTTGGCGCTCCAAGCGGATTCCTTGCATTCGCGCTGGACTCCCCTCCCTGTCGCGCGGAGCGCGCCAGGGGCGGCGCCTGAGGCGCCGCCGGCGGGTGGCCCAAACGCGGATCCAAGGAATCCGCGCGGAACGCCAACATCTTATGTTTTTGTATGGCTTTTTCTTCGTCGAGATACACAATGCGCTGCTCGGAGCGATCGTGCTCGGCCTGGTTCGTGGGCCCGACAGCGGCGTCGGCGTCGCCCTGCTGCAGCTCTGGGCCCGCCTCCCGCAGGGACAGCCCGGCGGCCAAGCCAGCCAGCAGTGCCAACCCCACGAGAGCCCGGCACGCCATAGCTGCAGTATCCCACCAGCCCTTCGGGCCCAAGGTGGTCTGGCGATGTCGTTTCCTCCTCTTCCCAAGCCCTCTTCCCTTCGGGGAGGGGTACTCCAGATTTCGTAATAAAAGAGAGGGGGTCTGGACCCTCCAAGACAAGCCATTTCAGACCTCCCCCGTGGGAGAACCCTCCAAAACATCGTCCCCAGACCCCCCAGGCCCTCCAAGATAGCCTGGAAGAACCCCCCCCGAAATGAGACCCCCCTTCCCTTTATTACGAAATCTGGAGTAGCGATGTCGTTCTCTCCTCTTCCCAAGCCCTCTTCCCTTCGGGGAGGGGTGCAATCCGCATCCCCCCCCCCCGGCGTTTTTTTTTTTGTGTGGGGGGGGGGGCGGGAGGCGTCAGGGCGCCCAAGATGGCTCCAAGAGGGCGCCCCATGCTCCAAGAAGGCCTTCCAGATAACAGAAGATGGCTCAAGATAGCTTCCGACATGCCTCCAACAGGGCCCAAGAGGACCGCCATATGGCTAGAAGTGCTCTCGGAGCCTCCCAAAGGGACCCCCCCAAGAAGTCAACATCCTTCAAAACCGACGGGGAATCAAGGATTGCTGTCTGCTCGCCTTTTCGCTTCCGATGCGGTTCGGGGGCTTCAAGATGGCCCCAAGATGGCCCGAGAGAGCCCCAATACGGGCTCAAGAGGTCCCCAAGACGGCCCCAAGAGCACCCAGGGGCGCCCCTAGAGGGTCCGAAGCGGCGATTTCGAGGGCCCTGGGGGGGGCAAGTAAGAGACCCCCCCCATCGCTTGATATACGGTCTCCAAAATGGCCCTAAGAGGCTCTCCCGGGCTCCCAAGGGATCCCCAAGAGGGCCCCAAAAAGGCCCTAAGAGGGCCCCGAGAGGGCCCCAAGACGGCCCCAAAAGCGCACAAGAGCGCCAAAAGAGCGCCCCACGATTGCCCCCGGAGGCGGCGCGCCTCCTCCTATTCTTTTTTGGCAGCATCGCCCAGACCCCTCGAACGGTGCATCTGCGTCAGCAAGAGGCGAACTGCAGCAGAAGATTAGGAGGTGCGAGGCCGCAGGACCACCACCTCGATCGAGGAGGCCGCCTTCAGGCCAAGCCGCTCGCCCCTCAACACTAGTCCGATCCCGAGCTCTCGCCTCCGCGAGGAATCGGGAGGAAGCCCGCGTCTTTCATATCTTCTCGAAGGATTGGAGATGCGCTCGGTGAAGCAGCGGAGGGGTCTCCAGAGACCGCAACGGCAGTCTCCTCTGCTTCCACCAAGGAGCGGGGCAAGGAAACGCCTTCCCCCGCCCGAGACAGGAACGGAGGACCTGGGGGGGCGGCTTCAAGGCGCTCGCCGAGCTCCCCCCCCCCCCGCGCCAGCGGATCCCGCCCGCGCTGCGCGATGCAGCGGCGCGATTCCCGCTCCTCGTGCCGACGGCGTCCTCCAACCCGGGATCCGCGGCCCTGCCGGCGGCAGAGCCGACGGCGACCCTCGATCGGGGGGCCGCGGCACTCGGAGGGCCCGCGGGCATCGCGACTGCCACTTCCTCTCAGGAAAGAAGAAGGATGAATGCGTCGATGTCGACAGACTCCCTTCTTGCCAGGGCGTCGGCCTCTGCGAAGACTGCGCGCGTTCTTTATGTCAGTCGCCGTAGGAGGTCCGCATCTGCGGCCGAGGCCCAAGACCTCAGCTCCAGAGCCGTAAGGCTTGCAGGACAAACACAAGAACAGGTGAGAGTTGTCTGAACATTGAACGCCGAAAACTTGTGCCCGAGACGCATCAGCGGTCCCTGGTCCGGCCTGCAACGGCCCGAGCACAGCGGCTTGGGCGCACTCCTGGAACCTTTCAAACACACTGTGCGCCCCCAGACTGAGCTCATGCGCTCCCATTCGTGCTCAATGAGAAGAACACCGGCGGCGCGATGTAGGCCGCGAACCTCAACCTTGGGCCGCAGTGGCAAAAATTGAGCCCCCCGCCAGCAGGAGATGGCGGGCAATGTTCAGAGTGCGCTTCAAATCTTCCTGTTCGGAGGGGTCCAGCGTCGGTGGAGGCCCACGGCATCCTTGGCGGCGACGAAGTTCCCGAACCGAAGGAACCTCTCCTCAGCGCTGATTCCTTCTTCATCGACATCATTGTGAGCAGCAACTGTGCTCAAGCACGCGCAAACACGTCCGAAATGGCCCCGGGCCTGCGTCGCGCGCCCCGCACGCAGACGCTCGGGGCCAACGGCTTCAGCAGAGCACAAGCTCTGCAGCGGCACGACATTGACACAATCTGAATAGCAATGCGAGGGCCCCTCGGAGCACGCCCCTGCCCGGGCAAACGCTCCGAACTCAGCGCCCCGGGGAGTCTGGGGCCACGGAGCCCAGAGAGCCCCCCAAGGTCCCGAGGCGTTCTCCCCGGGAAGAAACCATGGCAACAGCCCAACCCGCCCTGGAAAGCTCCCGCGCTGCGCGTCTAAGGCAGGATCCGCCCATAAAAAGATGCCTCAGGAGCCCGTCGCCAGGAGCGATACAATGGGGAAGGGGGGGGGTCAGCTGGGTCAGACAGGCTATCCGCGTGCCAGACAAGCGAAACTCCGCCGTCCGTGAGAGGCCGGGGTGCGCAATCTCCTGGACGTCGAAACGGGCCGAACAAAAAAAGAGCACGGTGTTCTGGATCTGTCCAGTCGCCTTCTCGGGTTGCTTCCTGCACCCAGGAGGGGGGCGCGTCGTTGCGCTCGTCCTGGACGCACGGGCAGACGTAGATCCTGTGATAGAAGCAGTCCTTCGCCTCGCCACACTGGCTGCATAAACTAGACATGGGGCAGCCGAGGTCGGCCGCGTCGCCCGCTGTCCAGCATGCGCTGGTGGGGAACGCGCGGGCCATCCCCAGCTGAGTTCCCGATCTCCTTCGCGGCCAGGAGCGCCTCCTGAACATCCCAACAGAGCCTCCTCTGAACCTCGCGCGCATCCCCGCTGCCCCTTCTCGAGGGACCTGAACACAGCCCCATTGCAATAGTATCTGACGATTCTAGGGGGGGAAAGGGCCAAGGGGATCTCGCGCCCGAAGTCGCTTATAATAATGTTAGAATTTGGGCATGGACCAGCCGAGCCGATAGAGCGACATCCTGAAGGCCGAAATCGGGCCAGACACTTCGGGCCAGGAATGGTCTTCAAATGGAAGACCGACCCCCGACCATCGCGCGCATCGCTCCAGCTCTGGGGCCAGGGAAACGCGCGGGGGCGTGCCATCTAAATTTCCTTGGCCCATCTGATGATGGGAGCGCAACTGGCCCTCCAAGTAGGGCCCGCCTCAAGGAGGCACAGGACCGATAGCGAACGGCCCTGGGACCTCGGTTTGATAGAGGACATGGCCATCCGACGAAGCTCCAGGAGTTCTCCATCAGAAACGCCGAAAATGTCGGAGCCGTAGACGGCCTCAGCCAGGGGGCCGGCGGCAGAAACTTCGAGAACTCGTCTCCCAGGAACACCGCTGAGCTTCTGCAAGCGCTTCGTCTTCCTGAAGTCGGCGGCCGGCCTCTGCTCGAGCTGAGCAGAGCGCTTGGCTCCTGGAGCACGGAGGGTTCGACTCATAGCGCTGTCGGCGCCTATGTTGGTGACTATGGTGCAAGCTCTGCCTCCAACTAAAGGTCCTAACTGAGAAACCAATTCGTCGGCCACGAACTTGGAGCTGGAGACCAGCCCAATCCTATCCATGGCGAGCTTGCACCTGATAGCCCTGCAGACAGCATCCTCGAGAGCGCGCGCGCCAACAATGAGGGGGGCGGAGGCAGCGCGGGGCCTTCCAGTGCAGCTCAGACTCAGATCGTCGATACACACAACAAAATCGCAAGAAACTGAGCTCGGGATGGCGTCGGAAGCCTCCATGGCGAACACCCTGATGAGGCTGGTCGCGAACGAACAACCCGCGACGATCCAATTGGACGAAGAATACGGCCCTTCGACAATCACCCCTGGGGTTGAGTATCTAGCACCAGAATATCCCTTAATCGCCAGACGCACAAGAGCCAAATGAAGACCATGCTGCTGGCACTTGCACCTCAGAAGCTTGAGATCGATGTGCTCGTAATACTTCCTGGGGTCCCGAACATGGAGGCATTGACTTCGCCTCGTCGGTTGATTGATTCAGCCCTCAACGCCCGGCGCCAAAGCGCATCCCCAGCCCCACGGTGGGCCCCGGAGGCCCAGTTGGGCCGAGCATGCTGGGGCTCCCAACGCAAAGCTTCAGGACGACGGCCCCTGCCCCACGCGCGGAACCAACTCGGGGAAATCCCGATCGGACGGAAGCCGCCCGCGGGCTTGCCCAAGAGAGCCATCAAAATCCAGGAAAGCTGCAGCGGGAGAGCGCCTGTCGCCTCCACCACCGCGAACCACAGGGCCGTGGCGGACAGAGCTCATTCGGGCAGGAGGCAGCAAACGTGACGGCAATGAAATCCGCCCAAGCTAACCGCACTGATGGTGCGATGGCGTCTTGAAGCTTCTCGAAGAACAGATGGCTCAAGCGGGGGGGGAATGTGGCAGGATATCGGGACAGACATCCTGGCCGCCACCTTGATCCCAAATCTCCGAAAACTTTTCCCATCCGATTTCAGGGGGCTAGCTGGGTCGCAGATAAAGACGCCAGCACGGGACAGCGTTGTAGAGGGGGTCCACGGTTCGGGATCTCTGATCGCCTTCTGGGCACGCTTGCCTCCCTTCTCGAGCCCCGCGCGCACCCGCTCTTGCCGCTCTCGCCGCGACGAAGCCGCGGCGGTGGCCTTATTAGACGCGCAGGCAATCGCCACGTCACCGATGAAGCGGTCAAAATCGGAAGCCAGCGTCGGATCCAGCACAGGGCTACGGGCCTGGCGCGCTAAGCCCGCGGCCTCGCTGAACAAGCGCGACCAGCTCGGAACGGCAGCCAGCTCGGCTGAGGCCGCAGGACTCGCCGGCGCCGCCAGCACCTGTCGGCCTCCGCCCAGAAGCCCTCGGTCCAAAAGCTAGCACCTCGCTGCTCTCATCTGGCTAGAGAGCCACAGGATGGACATGGGGTGGGGGTCTCCAGCTCGGCCTGAAGCTTTCCGAATAGACTTCCAATTCATATGGGGCCCCTCGCCCCTCATGCCCAGAGGAATCTACCCCCCTAATAAATTGGCAAGGTCGCGCTCGGCAGACTTCGCCAACTCTTTATAGCCTGGCGTGATCAAGCTACGGGCGCGTCTGCCTTCGCCACTCCCCACCGCCTCGTAAGCCTCCTGGGCCACGTCAAGGGCCCTGTCCCAAACGCCAGCCTGGGGCCAGGGGCCTACTGGAGGGGAGACAGGGAGGTCAGGGGGGCGACGGATTGCGAGAGCCTTGAGATCGCCCAAGGAGGCGTGGAACCTCAAAGAAACAGGGCGGTGGGGCGCAAGCGAGGCGTCGCCAACAACATCGACCGATTTTCAACACAGACTGAGGCTGTGCGAAACCGCGAAGTAGTCAAGACGGTCTGGCCCCCCGAGCTCGGGAAGTGGGCGCGCCCCGTTGCGGCCACCAGGGTGCCATGCAGGAGCCTCGTGAACTCGCTGGAATCCAGGGTCTCAGGGCCAAGATTCCAATCTCCTCCAATGATGAACTCACATTCAAGATGCCCCAACAACTCCCCAATGGTGTTCAGGATGTCCCCATGCTGGTTTCCGAGAGACCTTCGCTGTGAACAAAGTAAAACGAGATGACGCAGAACGCCGCGCATCCAGGCACGCGCGCAATGACTGCGATGGCCCTGCCCTCGACCTGCACGCGCCGACCCGTCGTAAAAAGAAAAAACGAAGACGTCCTTCGCGAGGACGCAGACTCCAGGAGATGCGCCTCCACCGTCGCCAACGAGTCCAGGGGCCCACAACGACTTCCATCCCAAGAATTCGGTGCTCGTGTCGGCCTGATCGAGCTCAGACTTCCACCTCAGCTGGCACCCCTGGGCCGAGGCGATACGGGCTTCCGTGGATCCCAGGAAGGATTTCAACGTGCCCCAACTGCTGGCGTTGATGGTCATGACGCATAGCCTTCTTCAAGGGCTGCTCGTTCAGGATAACTGTTAGATGCCGCTGGGCGCGCATGTGCGGGGGCGGATTTGTTTTTGGCCCCATCCCCCGGACGAAAGACTCTGACCGTGCTTGGCCCAGCAAAAATTACAGATTGCAGCGCTCTCCCGCTGCCTTGGCGGCGCGGCCCAAGCTCTGCATCTGACCGGCTGCCCTAGGGCCTAGGGGGCGGGGAGGGGCGAAGCTCGCAATCTCGGGGGCCTGGGGGGCGCGCAAATGTCACCGGGCGACGATGGCGCGCGGAAAAAAAAACGACGGTATCGGGGCCCAAAGCATCTCGAACCTGCTATAGCGTCGGACCCCCAAAGTGCGAGCGGAGGAGCCGATTGGGGACATCCTGCCGGGGAACAATTCGAAGAGGGCACGAACCTGGCTCGCGCGGGCGCCGACGCCGCCACTTGGACCCCGCCCCCCCCCTGCCGGGGGGCGGGGGGGGGGCGCGGGACAGAGCGGCGCCAGCACGAGCGCGCGCATCCGAGCCTGTCTCTGCTGACGGCTGGGCGCCTCCAGCGCCTGCCGCGGAACTGGGCTCAGAGGCTGCAGGAGCGACGCCGCCTGGCTCGGCGGCGGACGCAGCTTGAGCAGCTTGACCTCCTGCTGCAGCTCCTTCTCCATCTGCTCCAGTGCGACGACGGTTGGCAGCCATGCGCAGCTTGTGGCTGTCGCGCGCAATTTTGGCCTGCTCGGCGTGCTCCGAGATCTGGCCGAACAGCTGCTTGGCGAGATCGCGCACTCCTCTGACGAGGATGCCCGTGCGCTTCGCAACCTCGGCTTGGCCCTCAGCGGTGACCACGCCTTCATCAAGCCTTCCAATTTCGTCCAAGCAGTCAACCGGGAACAAATTCTCGACACGTCGAAGGAGCCATCAAGCAACTCCCCAAGCTTGATAGGCTGCGTGGCCACAGCAGCAGGGCCAGGTGGGGCCGACTCCGCTTTGAGCAGGTTGACCGCCTCCTTGTACTCCTTGTCGGCCTTCTCCAGCTCCTCTCTGGTAGTCTTGATCTGCTGCTCGAACGCAAAAACCTCCTCTCGCCATCTTCACAGCTTCGCGAACTCTGTGTCAAGCTTCTTCTCCCATCGACGAACAGCCGGATGCTGTTGCTGAGCTTCCTGGTGAATGTTGGCATCAGGCGCCCTCGCAGCATGCTCCAGGCGCTTTGCGATTTCAGCGTAATAGTATCCTCCTCTTTTGTCCCCCGCCTTGCAGGAGAGTGCAGACATCTGGTGCGGTTCTGAGA
>CAUYUJ010015738.1:372841-390341 GCA_963575745.1 Prorocentrum cordatum
GCGAGTGCGTTTTTCTCGGGCTGCTGCCGGGGACCTTCTGCCGCAGGGGCGCCAGTTACGAAGGGGCCCCAGGACACACAAATAAATACACCCAAATAAAAAGATTCCCCAGATGTTTCCCATATGTTCGGGGTTTCTGTCTCCCCGCCCACTTCCCACACTTTCCCATATCTTCTGGGGAATCGAGGATTAATTGTGTCTGTGTGTTTTTTCCTCTCCTGAAGTTACTCGGGGGACAAAAAGGGGCACCAGCATACAATCTCGGAGGTCCGCGCGGATTCTTCGGATCGGCGCTGGACCCCCCTCCCCGGCGCGCGGAGTGCGCCGCCGGGGGGCCCCAGCGCCGATCCGAGGAATCCGCGTGGACCTCCGAGTTGTTATGTTTGTGCCACTTTTTGTTCCCCTAGTTACGGTGAGGGCATCCAGGGTGTGGAAGCCCGTGGAGCTCCAATCGTGGAGTGGCCATGGGCATCACCGCCGCCCTCATTGGATAAGGAATCCTCCAAGGTCGGCAGCCTCCTGGGCGCATTCCTTGACCAACGCCCCCGCCGCAGTTTACACCGCATGTCTGATGGAGAGAAGGTCGGGATCCACCAAAGGGGGGGTGACCCTGAGGGGGGGTGGCATGGGTTCGGTCCGCTGGAGCACCGATCGGCCGCAAACAGATGCCCTCGCATGGCCCACCCTATCAGCCACTATCGGGAGCTGCCGGCGGCTGGGGGACATCTGTTTTGGGCGGCTCGGTGCAAAAACCGACCGAACTCTCACACAAACACACACACACACACGGGCACACACACACACACACCCATTGTGGGATCCCGAGAGGGAGGGGAGGAAACGAGGGGACGCGGACAGCCTAGGATCAACGTGCCATCTGTCTACTCTGGATGCAACGCCAGGGCTCCAAAACAAGCATGCAACCTGCAGCTTAAAACAAATCATGCAAAAGGCGCACGGTGGGACGCTCCGAAGCGAAGACGTGGAACTGCGCTGCAGATTTCCGCGCCCATCCCGCCGACACATCAACAAGAAACCAACAATGCCGCGCCATTAACAGGAGAGAAGAGGCCTAATTGGGAGGAGGGCAGGGGAGAAGGAGAAGGAGTCAGAAACACGTCGAAAGCAAATCTCAACGCACAATCCAACCTGCCGTAGGTGAGCCGTAGTGCGCATTTGCGGCCCTCTTGGGCCTCCCCAAAGGGCCTCTTGGACCGTCGCGGTAGCCTCGTAGGGGCTCCTCAGGGACCTCCTTGGAAACTCTTAAGGGACATGTCGGGCTCTCATTGGGATTTTCGAAGGTTGTTGGGGCAGCCAACATAATTCAAACCAGGTTGTCTGTCAGGGGCTCCTTCGGAGGATTTGAGCGATTAGAAACGAAAGGGCACCTCACCCTTTGGGAGCTGACCTGAGCTAAGAGGCTCCAAACATTAGGGATAAGGGGTCTTCTCCCCAGATGCATCGACACAAACCATACGGATCCGTTATCGCGAAGGCAGGGACGGGGGCCTAAGCTAGGCAACGTCTTGATGGTGTTCAGGTTTAGGGTTGTATTGTTCTCGATGTTTGAAGACTCGGGCATGTGAGCGTTTGCTTATTCGGAGTTTCGGGCGGAAGGGGGGGAGGGGTGGGGTGCAGGGGGGGAGGGGTGGGGTGCTGGCTCCGGACCTCTGCTTAACGCGGCTGTTTGCAACCGACTCCACCTGCTCGAAACAGGCGACCACAACAGCCAAAAGGTACTCCAGGGGGGGGGGGAGTGGGGGGTGCGAGGGCCCGCGCCGGTCGGCAAAACACGGAATAAAACAACGATCACCATTGCCGGCCGTTGGTGTTCTTGCTTGGGCCGCCGGGCAGAGCGCGGGCGCCCAGGTGACGGCCACTGGCCCGTGTACAAGGCTCGACCCAGCAGGGACGCCCGGGAAGTCTGGCGCCTCCGTGGGACGCTGTGCATGGGGCGCCCGGCATGCTCACGGCGTAAGGTCAGTGGCGCCCAAGAAGGGGGCGTCCAAGAGAGGGGTTCGCAGATCATGGCCCGCGGCATGTGCGTGGGCGAGGGGGGAACCGTATTCAAATAATAAGAAAAGGCCATGCAATCAGGGAAACGTCATAGTCCAGGCAATGATATCCACACACCCCTAGTCATCACCCCCCGCCTGGACGACCCCGACAAAAAAGGGAGACCAGGGAGGACCAGCTGCTTTCGCCAGCCTCCGCCGAAGGTGAAATGCGCACAAGGCGGATATGAGTATATGGATATGATTATCGGGAACTGCGGGGTGAGACCGACGCGACCGCCACCGCCGCCGCCAACGCCGCCGCCGCCGTCGTCGCCGTTCCCCTTCAGGGTCGGCGGCACAGGCCGTGAAATCTTCACGACATCGGAAATTGCAGGGGTGATACCGAAGCGACACGGAATACGAGAGGGATGGGGAGAGGGGGAAGGGGGTGAAGGGGGGAGGCGGGGTGGAGTGAGGGGAAGGGGCGGGTGGGGGGAAGAGGCACGGGGAGAGGGAGGGTTGGGGATGAGGGTAAGGAGGGCGCGTGAGCAGGAACACCGCGTGGATTCGACAGGTTGAGGCCAGATGGGCACTGGCCTCGCAGGCAGAAGCTGGCCACGCTCACGCGCGGAAAGGGTGCCGACGGGGCGACGGCAGGAGAGCGACAGCGCGGGGACTAGTGAGAGGCGGAGCAAGAACGGGGCGCGGGGAGGAGGGGGGAGGACGCGAGGGCGAGGGGCGCAGGAAAATGAGGGCGGCGAAGAGGACGGGGAGGGAGGGGGGGGAGGGGGCGGGCGGCGGAAAGGACGGGTTGGAGGGCGGAGAGGAGGTCGGGGAGGAGGAAGGCGGGGAAGAGCTCGAGGAGGAGGAGGAGGAGGAGGAGGAGGAGGAGGAGGAGGAGGGTGGCGAAGAGGACGAAGCGGAGAAAGGCGGCGAAAGGGACGGGGAGGAGGGGGAGGAGGAGGACCGGCGTAAACCAATGACGCATCAACGATGTTGCAAAAAAACACCTCCCAAGCTCCCTCTTCGTAGGTCTGACTGGCTGACAAGCCATGCGCCAAGCGGCGCGTGGGCATGAACGCTGGCTTAAAGAAGAGCCTGGGCATGGGCTACACGCCGGGCCACTGCAGTCGGCTCCCAGTGAGAAGCTGCAATTGCGCGCTGGAAGCGGAATGCAACGCGGGCGGAAACGGCGCGCAAGTGGGTCACACTGGGACGACCAACAGGAGGAGGAAGAGGAGGAGGAGGAGGAGGAACAGAGGAACAGAGGAACAGAGAAAAAAAGGCAAAAAGAGAAAATAAAAAATTGCGCCATTTGAAGACTACCGTTTCAGGATCCCCCTTCGTGCTAAGCCGCGACTCAACGGCGCGACTCAACGTGGCTGGCGCGTCCTGACACTCCGAAACCGAACCGGGCCACCGTTCCTGGGATTTCAACACCGCGAACCAGCGTGACTTACGAGGGGGGACCAAAGAGGCACCGACCCCACGACCCCACAGCTCCGCGGACCTCTCCTAGGGTGCGCCCTGACCAGAATCTCGAGGGCGGCGAATCCGGCCATGGCGACGAGGGCCTTCCAGGAGGCCCGAAACGACGGAAACGATGGAAGGGTAGTGGAAGGGATTTCCCTCGAAGGCCCCGGGGCAGAACATTACCGAACAAAAACCAAAACACAGCAGCAGCATCAGCAAGAGGACACTTTGGCGGCCTGCTCCCGCGCCTTGATGCGATCGGCGAACGCCGACATCCCCGAGGTCGGGATGAGCCTACTTCTCGAGGAGGTCGCCGTCGACGTCGACGTCGACGCAGCCTCGAGCAGGTGACGCAGCCTCGGGCAAGACTGTAATGGAAGGGATACCTCCCGGCGGAGCAGAGGCGGCGCCGCCCTCCTCATCGTCCACCCGGATCGCGCCGTGCTCCAGCGTGTCGGCCAGGTACTCCAGCGGCGCGGCCGTGCTCTCCCCGCAGGTCAGCACTGACCTTCGCACGGTGCACCGGCTCCTCTGGCCATGCCCAGCCTCTTCTCCTCCCCGTCCTTCCTCCTCCTCCTCTTCCTCCTCCTCCTCCTCCTCCTCCTCCTCCTCCTCTCCCTCCTCCTCCTCCTCCTCCTCCTCAGCTCCGCCTCCCTCCTGCACTCCTCCTGCTCTCCTCCGTTCCTCCTCAAGCCACCTGGGCTCGAGACAGACGGCGGAGCCAGCGCTCCCTGCCGCCTTCTCGGGCCGATCCCAATACCTTCTCGCGGTGCTTGAGGGACTTCGACCCCCGTTTGCCCCACAGCACTCGGTGCTCGACGACGAAAGTTGGGATTCAAGCCATGCCAGGGAATCGCCCGTGGACCCGCTGCAAAGCCTGCGGGACGTGCGAGTACAACCACAAGTTAGACAGCAAGAACCCGACTTGCCCGAGCTGCCAGCGTCGGGTCAAGTTACATCGTACACGATCTCGCTCGCCCTCAGTCACTTTCGGAGGCACAGAGATCGTCGAGCTGGAGGACCCTGGAGCCGCCACGAACTCCAGGAAGAGCAGCCGGCCCCCATCGCGGCGGAAGGCGACCGTCACCGATCATCTCCAGCTCGCGCTCGAACAGGCGACCGACCCCCAGCTCCAGGGCATCCTCCAGGCGCAGATCACCAGGATCGCCGCCCAGGACGAGGACGCGGGGGCCAAGGGGCAGGTCACCACCGTGGAGGCCATGAAGCAGGCCGACGGGGTTTGGCGTGCCGCGGTGAACAGGCACAACCAGCTCGTCGCCAACGTGCTGAAGCTCAGGGAGAGCCTCAGCGCCGCCGAGGCGAAGGAAGTCGAGGCGGCGCTCGCCGTCGCCAAGGCCGAGGCCATCAAGAAGAAGGCGGCGACGGCCCTCGCGCAGGCCGAGGGCATCGGGACCACCACCGAGGACAAGAGCGTGGGCGCCAAGGAGGCTGGCCCAGGCCCAGTCTTCTCCGTGCAGTGGGACCCGCTCCTGTTCCAGGGCCTCGAGGAGCTCGAGTTCGAGGAGCACGAGCGGCAGGAGCTCGCCAAGGTCCAGCAGGACCTGGAGGAGCTCAAGCGCGCGTTCGACACGAAGGAGCCGCAGGTCCAGGCGCTGATCACCCGCGCCCAGAACGTCAGGGCGCAGCAGGAGGACAGGCTCAAGAAGAAGAGGAAGGGCGCCGACGGCACGGCAGCCTCGGCACCGCAGCCGCCCACGGCCCCTGAGAAGCCTCAGGACGACGGCGGCGGCACGCCTGGGGCTGACGGCCAGGCCGAGGCCACGGCCGCAGCGGCAGCGGAGGCCGCGGCTGCCGAGGAGCGCGAGCTCAAGGCCGAGGCCGCCCGCCTCTCTGCCGCGAAGTTCGCGGCCCAGGCTGCAGCGGCCAGGGCCACCAAGGACAAGGATGGCAAGGGCGGCGGCAAGGGCAGCCAGCAGGGCAAGGGGGCCGTCAAGGCCGCGTGACAGGAGGCTGCGGCGCCTGTGGGAGGCGCCAGCGAGGCCACCGACGACCTCGCCACCAGCACCTTGCTCTACAGCAACGTCACTTGCATGGGAGATAAAGTTTGGAATTATTTGCTCGAGCGGGACGACGCCTTCTACGGCCTCGCCGAGACGCATGTCGGACCAGCTGATGTGGGCAGGTGGGCCGCCAAAGCCAGAGCAGCGAACCTCAGACTGTTTCACAATGCCGCTCGACCCTCGCAGTTGACAAGCCTTGAAGGGAGATGTGATTCCCCAGAATCTGAATCGACAGGGCGCGCCAACGAAGGCGGTGAGTGGATCCTAGCCCGGGGCCATCTGCAGGCCCACATCTGCCACGAAGGGGTGCAAGCGCCAACTTTGAAAGCTCGTCCTAGCTCCAGCCTCGACGGGTTCGTTCCGTGCACTCTGCACTTCCGTGGATATTCACTTGTAGTTATCATTTTTTACGGGATCTGTAGTATAGGCCTCACAGGACCCAACTTAGTTAGATTTAGGCGCCTCGGAAGCCTCCTTAGAGCCCTCCAGCTTCCGTGGGTGGTCCTTGGGGATTGGAATGTTCCCCCCCAGACCCTGCAGGCCTCGGGATTTTTGAAGGAGGTCGGAGGCATCATCAGGTGCGCAGACGTCGAATACACATGCGACCCAGGCGGAGGCAAGAAGGCCTCTCACCTGGACTACCTAGTTCTTAGCTATGCGGCTCAGCCTTACGTTCAGCGTGTGGAGCCACTGCACGATGTTCCATGGAAGCCGCACATTGCTCTTCTCACGCACTTCGTTTCCTCAGGCGAGCAGCTCCTGACCAGAATCATGGAGCTCCCTCGCCGTTTACCATCAGTTGCCAGGCCTGCGAAAGCCCCGACCCCTGGATCAAAATCAAGCACGGCCAAGGCCCTCCAGGCTGAGAAGGCCGCCAAGGTTCAGGAGCTTCGGGATAAGACCTACCAGGCCGTTTTTGGAGATCTTTGGGAGGATGAGGCCGAGGACGGAGTCTCCACACACGCTGGCGATCTGTCTGACGACGACCCTCACCCACCCGAATATGACTCAGAGGAAGAGGACCCCTGGGCCAGCGAGACGGTCTTTCAGGCAGCGGCCCCAAGTGCCGCTGCACACTCCGCTGCAGCCAGCCCGTCCGAGGCGAGCAGTGGAAAAACAGAGCCCGTCACATCGTCTGCTAATTCAGCCCAGCGTGTGAACCCCCCCTTAGCAAACTGCTCCCAGGGGTCGGAGTCCGTGCCAGCCAGTAATTCGGAGACGTCTCAGAGCTCAGCCGCAGGCTCACAAGATTGCCAGCAGAGTAGCCCAACCAGACAGCAGCCGACCTTTGAAGTGCCCCTGGACCTGTGGCAAGCCCATCGGGAACAAACGGGGATGCTGAACCCCGACTGCTGCTGCCCTGCTACTGCTGTTGCGCAATCCGTAGCATTTTGGCTCAAGCCTGACACCTCCACATACCTTGGCCAACTGTACGGTTCCTGGATTGCAGCTGTGGAGGCCACCATCTACGACCACCACCAGCAGGCCCACCTCGGGAGCACCAGAGCTCAGGGCCCCGAGTTTCGCGTCGTGACTGTGCGAGAGGCTCAGACCAAGCGCGCCACAGCGCTTCGGGACACGAGCAGCTCCTGGTGGACGCGATTGCACACGACTTTGCAGCACATCTATCGGCATCGAGCACGAGCCAACGGACAGCTCCAACTACGGCAACTGCACGAGGCCGTCGATAGGCTACGCCAGGAGGCGCCAGGAGGCGCCGCCACCATCATCCGCGACAAGGACGGCATCCCGTGGGATCGCTGGCTCCGCCTACTCGAGGCAGTCCGCACCACCCCCGTCGAGGAGCTGGTGGACTATGCAGCTGCAGCGGGTTTGCTGGCCAAGCGAGCTCAACGCCGAGCCCTCAGCAAATCTATGCATGAATTTCGGGAGTGGGCGGTGACGACGCCAGCTTTGAGCGTCCTCCACCGCACGCTCCGACCTCAACCACAGCCGGCTGACTCCAAGCTGGTGGGCACCACCACCCTGGTCCACCCGAAGGACCTGCTGGACCACAAGGTCACTTGCTGGCACCAGCTGTGGGCCCCAGCAGGACAGGACCTCAGTGGACTCGAGGACCTTTTCGACATGATCTTGCAGCGAGTTCAAGAGCGTGGACTTCCTCCCCTCGACGGTGCTGCAGTCCGACGAGCTCTTCACAGGCAGCGGGCCAACACAGGCCAGGGCGCTGACCGCCTCAGCCCCACAGACCTGCTGCGGCTGCCTGACGAGGCGCTCGAAGAACTCGCCAGCCTTTTCAATATTATGGAACGCACTCAGATGTGGCCTCATCAACTTCTACTTACGGTCGGAGTCATGAGGGCCAAGAAGGACAACGGCGACCGCATCATCGGACTTCTGCCCGAGATAGCACGCCTATGGTCCATGTGCCGTGAGGACACGGTCCGCGAGTGGAACCTGGAGTGCCTCGCCCCGTGGGATACTGCTATTCGCGGCAACTCCGCCCTCAGAGAAGCTTACGAGAGGGCACTCCAGGAAGAGATCTCGGCCCTTGTTCAAGCCCCACAGGGGCACGGACTCCTGGACATATCACAATTTTACGACTCAATTGATTGGATCGACCTGGGCAGAGAGGCGCTGGACCTGGACATCCCCGCGGAGGTCCTGGGCCTCGAGGTCCTCCAGTGCATCGCGCCCCGCGTCCTGACCCAGAGCGGCAGCTACACGCTGCCCTTCCAGCCGACACGATCGATAGTGCAAGGGCTTCGCTCAGGCACCCGCTTCGCGAAGTGCATGACGTTCAAGGCTCTGAATCGAGTTACTCAGGCTCACGCCCGATGTGCTCACAGAATTTGGATCGACGATTTATCTCAGCGACTTCAGGGATCGCATCAAGCAGTACGTCACGGGCTTCTCAAATGTCTACTCGACACGTGTCGAGGCCTGAAGTCCCGTGGCCTGAATATAGCCAAGAAGAGCATCATTCTCTGCTCCAGCATGGATGACGCTCGATATATCGCACGTGGTCTGGCACGACACGGTTTCAAGGTACAACCACGGCAGCAGGCCTCCTACCTGGGCACAGACCTTGGAGCAGGAGTACGACATGCGCGCGCGACGCGCACACAGCGGCTGCAGAAGCACAGGCTCATGCATGCCAAGGTTGTCCGCCTGGCACGTGCCACCCGTCGCTACAAGGTGACAGGACGCCTAGCTCAAGCTGGAGCTCAGGCGGCAGGCGGCTATGGCCACCAGTTGCACGGCGTCTTCGGCACGCAGATGGTCCTTTTCAGGCGCCGCCTGGGCGACGCCCTGGGGCCGCGCCTGCAGGGGCGATGCCTCACGACGCTGCTGGACCTCAAGGCAGCAGCCCAGGACCCTGGGCGGAAGTTTCCACGAGAAGCTGCGCACCTCTGGCTCAGCACGTGGATCCAGGCAGGCCCGCTTCAGAAGTCCATCGCCTTCACATGGCAGAAGGTCGTGACCCACCTGCGCTCATTACCAGCAGGCCAGCGAGCACGACACATACGTGGCCCACAATCAGCCATGATCCACTACCTCATGGAGCATGGCTGGAACCCGAAGGCGCCCTCTGAGTGGACTCTTCCACCCGGCCTGCAGGGGGCCGACGGGCACGACACTTGGGAATTCGATACCACCCGTCTGACGGGTAACCCAGCAGTTGACATTCCAGACGACCTGCTACACGACATCGACCGCAGCATCCAAGCCAAGTACTGGCTCCAGGCCAGTGCGCACTATGGAGGATCGGGCATGGAGCACGGGATCGACAATCGGTCCTACCGCAAGCTGCTGGACTACCTCTCCAAGATGAAGCAGGGCAACAGGCTGTCTGCACTGATGCTCACGATCGCCGTCGGGGCTACTTGGCCCAAGGAGCGAGTACGTGAGCAGACCAACGCCGTCACCGACGGCAAGTGCCCGCGCTGCAAGCTCAAGCAGGAGACCGCCTTCCACCGCACATGGGAGTGCGACCAGCACAAGAGCAGCCCAGCCTACGACGCCACCGAGCACCTCGTAGGTGAGGCGACGGCGCAGCAAGATATGTTTGAATGTTTTTGGACACGAGGGCTGATACCTCGGGCCTGGACGGCCGTGCCGCCACCTGCGGCAGCAGCCGACTGGAGCACGTTTGGCGTCGACACCTTCGCGCCAGATTGCTTTGAGGTCGGACGGCGAGGCCCGTCCCTCTACATCTTTGGCGACGCCAGTGGAGGAGCCGACACGGCTTCACCAGTCCTACGACGAGTAGGTGTGGCCATCACAGCTTTCACCGACTTGGACGCCAACGGCATGGAACTGCAGATGGCGCTTTGGGGACCTTTGGCGGGCACCCGCCAAACAGTGGTAAGAGGCGAACTTTCTGCCCTCCTCTTAGCCCTGCAGGTGACTTTCTATGACGTGATTTTCATCACCGACTGTGAAGGAGTATATTTGAATTTCCACAATGGCCACCCTGCCCATCCTGAAGGGCCCGATGCGGATCTCTGGCACCAAGTTGGGCAAGAGCTCCAGCGACGGACAGGAGACTTTGTGGTTCTACTCGTGCGCTCACATCAGACAGCTGATGACATCCAACGTGGACATGCGAATCGGTCTCTCACTTATGGCAATGCAGTTGTGGACGAGTTTGCCAGCATTGCCGCCGAGCAGCATCGCGTGCCTAAGCAGATCCGACAGCAGATCCAGTTAGTAGAGAATAAAGCTTACCTCGTTCGCATGCGCCTCCTGAGAAGCACCCTAGAGGCCCTGGAATTTGAGCGAGCCCAGAAACTAGCTGCCCCGATTTGCCCAGCAGGTAGTCGACAGTCACGTAGAGTCAGAGTACAGCCTGTCAGACCCCCTGCCCCAGCATTGTGTGCAGCTTTCGCCTCCGCCCATAAGCTGGATGAGACAGGGCGCAAATGCACGATTTGTAAAGGTTCCGCTACAATAGCCACTAAAGTAGAATTCTATAGATCAGAGTGCTTTAACCTCCTCAATATAGATGGCACTTATATGAGACCCCCCTGGGAAAGCAGGTACATGTAGCAGGGGGGTGGATTCATTTAACCCATCGTCCGAGGTTCCACGCTGGGCTGGGAGTTTGGTTCTGTTCTCAATGTGGTATGTTCGTCTCCCATAAGACGGGGAAACTTGCCTTAGAGTGCGAACCCCCTACAGCAACAGGGTTGGAATATTTACGCCGTATCAATTCGGGTCTCTGGCCTAAGGTTCTCAGCAGAGCTGAGAAGAACCAGAGGAGTGGGCACAAGCACCCTCAGTAGGTGCTGGCGGATTTTCATTCACATATCGCTACGCGATCAGGCAGAGTCTCCAGAGTCTCCTCCTTCTCCTCCTCCTCCTCCTCCATCCTCCTCCTCCTCCTCCTCCTCTTCTCCCTCCCCTTCCCTCCTCCCATTCCTGCCTGCCTCTGCCCACTTCCGTACACCACTCGCACGTCTCAAGGCCCCATGGGAAGCTCTACACGTATTGGAAGCGGAGGGGACGATTCGGGGGTGGGCAGACCTCCGACCCCGACACGTCGATGAATGAATTGGCCGTTTTCGGTTCGCGAGAGGGCGTCGCGGCCGTCATTTTTGCGGGTTCAGGTCCGTCGGTTTCGGTCCCAGGCCGTTTTCATTAAGGCGAGGTTTTGTAAAGGGAGGTTTGGCCACCGCCGAAAGATGAGCGTCCAGGAAATATGGAACATATGTTAAGTCGGGTTTGTCCTTCTACATGAGGGATATTCAAACACAGTCGAAACATAGTGTGGGGACCGTTGTTTGATACTTGTTTTCGCTACGTTACTGCATATTTGTTGAATATCTTCAGTTTTTCATCGAAGCTCCGCCTGTACCGTTCAATTTGTTTGACATGTCCTCGGGGGTGGACAGACCTCCTACCCTGACACGTCGATTGGTGAATTGTCCGTTTTCGGTTCTCGAGAGGGCGCCGCGGCCGTCGTTTTCCAGGCTTGCGCCCGCCAGGTTTGGGCCCGAGGTCGTTTTCACTAAACCACGTTTTACTAAAGGGAGGTCCGTCCATCCCCGCTGTCCGACCCAGAACATGTGGGGGGTCCTGGGAGCTGTGACCACTTGTCCGTGTGCCCCCGCGCCCCTTGCGAAAAAACGCCCCCGGGGTCCGGGGCCCGACCCCCCTCTCCGCGGCCAGCCGGCCGGGGTGCCGAGGGGAGGGCGGCCCGCCCAAACGGGGCATCGCATTGGGATCCAACTCTCCCGGGGGGGTCGTCGTCGTCGTCGTCGTCGTCGTCGTCGTCGTCGTCGTCGTCGTCGTAATCATTAACATTGAAGTTGCCGCCGACGGCGCCGTCATCGAAAATGGTCGGCCAAGGTCGGCCCTCCTTCCTCCTCCTCCCGCGCGAGGCACGATGCAGGCCTGGGCTGTTTGAGCGTTGTTCTTTCGAAGGAAACGGCGGAACATATCGGTTTGTAATCAGCCGCACAAAACATTTATCTTCGTCGAAGAAATGTCGAATTCGGCATTATTCAGGCGATGGCAAGCATGGATTCAGGGGGCGTGGACTTTCGACGGGTCCCGTTTCCATGGGACATCGCGGATTTCCGCCGCCGAGCCAGGCGGCAGCGGCCGCAGTTTGGGGAGGGCACCTCCCCCGATCCATGGATTTGGCGACCGCGCGCCAAATCCATGGATCGCTGACCCGTGTGTGCGCGGCTCCGAATTTTCCCGCCGGCTCGTTCAACCCCGCCTCTTCTGGCCCCATCGGGCGTCACCATAGAGACCTACTCGGGGCTTCTCGGGCGCACTGGCCCCGGGATCGAACAACAAAAACACGTGGCATCACTGTACACTTTTGGCGCTCCGCGCTGATTTCTGGGATCTGCGCCGGAGCCCCCCCTGGCGGCGCCTCCGGCGCCGCCCCTGGCGCGTTCCGCAGCGATCCGCGCGGACCGTCCAGAGTTTATGTTTACGCCTTGTCTTGTTTCAGGAGGAAAAGAAACACACAGACACAGTGAATCTTCGATTCCCCAGAAAATAATTATTTTATCGCATTCAGATCTTCTTTTTTGCTTATTTGTTCTAAATTTTTGTATCACGTTGTCTCTTTCTCTTGCTGGATGCGTTTTGTTCTTTTTCCTTTTTCTTTATCTTTTTAGATATTGTCTGCACTTTGTATGTTTTTCTTGATATTTTTTTTTCTATTTGCATGTGAATTTTATGAATTATTTTCGCTGTTGCTCGGCCTTTGTTCTCTTGGACCTTATGGATGTATGTCTTGTGTCTCTCTATATTAGTTAAATACTTTGTGAATGTTTTTTTTTATCGCACTTGTGTATTATCTCTATTGTATATTTTTGTTGTTAGCTTGATATCATTTATATTACTTTTTTATCTTGCTCTTATCTCGGTTTCTCTTATTCTGCTTATTATTTTCTTCATAGTTCTTAGGAAAAGTCCTTTTTCTATTTCTTCGTCTGCTTTTCGGTGTCATCTGAGGGACAAGGGTTCCTAGTTAGATACCATTTTTTTTCCGTATTTGTATAAATCATTTCTGGATGGATAGCTCCTAATCTTCCGTTAGCTACTTTCCGCTGTCTGATTCTAATTGGTATTGATCTTGGTAGGCCTTTATGGTTTTTCTCACTGTCTATTGATTGCCTATCTGTTAACACTTAAACGAGATGTTGCCCTTTTTTGGCAAATTGTTATTTCAATTTTTGTTTTTTTGTTCAATTATTTTTGTTTCATATATGAATAATGGGAAGTTGTTTGGGGGGGGGATACATCACCCAGAACATGTGGGAAAAGATTGGGAATATTTTTACTTGTGTGTATTTATTTGTGTGTCCTGGGGCCCCTTCATTGTTGCTCTACAGGACCTTCCTCGCAGAGTGTTTTTTTGGGGGTCCCCGCGGACTGCGCGGGCCAGCGCTGCGCTCCCGTCCTCGCGCCCCCTTCCCCGGCGCGCGGAGCTCGCGGGGGGCGGCGCCAGCATCGGGGGCGCCGCAAGGGGTACGGATAGGCTGATCCAGTGCCGACCCGAGCAATCTGCGCGGACCTCTGGCAGATGACGCTTACCAGAAGAAGAAGAAGAAGAAGAAGAAGAAACGTATGAAGAATGATACTAAGAAGAAAATGAATACTGATACATATGTATAATGATACTTAGAAGAATAATAAGAAACATCTGAAGCGGCATAGGCAACATTTTGGTGCTCTGCGCGCATGTCTTGGATCTGCGCTGGTCCCCTACCCCCTGGCGGCGCCTCCAGCGCCGCCGCTGGCGCGTTCCGCGCGTCAGAGTGGGTGGTCCAGCGCAGATCCAAGAAAGCCGCGTGGAGCGCCAACAGTTTATGTTTATGCTTGTTTTCGTTCCTCTGCTTGTGGGATCTTGCTTTATTTCTGTCGTCGGGGTGGCCGTGAGGAGCTGGGAGCAGCTGGACTTGAGCCTCGGGATGCGCGTGCTGCGCCTTCCAAGATTATCCGCCCTCGTCGCAGTCCTGGGGAGCCCCGCCACTCCCTCATCTTCCTCCCTTAAGGGCTCCCGCAATGGGGTGTGCAGAGGGGGGGGGGGAAGGCGGGGGGCCGATGACGAGACGAAGGAGGAGGAAGGGAGAGGTGGAAGACATGGAGGAATAGAAGGAAGAGAAAGAAGGGGGGCGTTGGAGGAGGGACGGGAGGATTCAAACAGCGCGAGGAAGCGGAGAAGGGGAAGAAAGCATGATGAGCAGAATGCCACCCCTACTTCTCTTGGCCTCTCTGGTGGGCTCGGCATCGACCCTTCATTGCACTTTGCTTCAACGCCGCGGTGTGGAGACAGCCGCCCACGGACCACGGGTCAAGCTGTTGAGCTGTGGCGGATCTCGTTAGCAGCAGAGTCACGCCAAGAAGCTTCGACCCGCAGATGCAGCCACGCTGCATCCCTGGCTACTGAAGAACTGGTGCGAGTGGCTTGTTCTGCCCGAGCGTCGGTCCGCCGCTGTGGACGTACAATCGGGGCGCTGAAGAAGGAACCCTTTTTATTGGGGAGGGGCTCGGTGTTCCTTACTTCTTTCACAGTTTGCCTAAGATGTTCCGTAAGTTTCCCATGGGAAATATAAGGTTTGCTTATTAAAAAACGGGGCCTCGTTCCTTATTAAGGGTTCCTTAGGTCAACGCCTCGACTGTACATCTGCACCCACTGACACCCTTCTACGCTCGGTTGAAACATCAGGTCGGCACGCAGGGGCAGCGAACAGCAATCGGGCCGCTACCCTCGACGATGCAAGCGCTGTTCTGGCGTCAATTCGGAGAGGAAAAACACACGGACACAATTAATTGTCGATTAACCAGAAAATTTTGGAAAACATGGGAAGTCGGGGGGCCCAACAAAAACCCAGAACATATGGGAAAATGTAGGGGAATCCCGTTATTTGTGTGTGTTTATTTGTGTCCCATGGCTCGCACAGTCAGGTCGTGCGGCTGGGTATGCTTCTGCCGTGGTAGCCGAAAATGACACCACATAATACGAGGATCGATCTGTCATGCCATTGCCTTGTGGCTACACCCTGGACGGGCCACGTACGTGGCGAGTCTCTCCGCTCACAGCGGGTGTTGCAACCGCCGAGCTTTCGAGATCGACGGTGGGCGTTTCAACCAGCAAGGAGTGGTTTCCATGTCCGCACCCGTTGCCAGGAGGGCAGGGGGTTCGTGAGAGCATCGGGCTCTCCTTGCCCTGGGGCTCTCTCGCGGACCAGTTCTCACCGTGCGCCGATTTCAACCGTCCTGCAGGCCCGGGCAGGGCCCAGGGTTCTTGGCATTGCTCGGGCGTGTGCAAATTTTGCCCGGCGGGGGCCATCGAGGAGCATGTTTGTTCAGCTTGCGAAGACATGCGCACGCGAAACCAGAAGCATGCACACGGAATGGACGTCCGAGCGTCACCACCCACCAAACCACCCCAACCCAACCCGAAGGCTCAGATCTACCCTCGATTTCCAGTGGGGGGGGGGGGGGAAACGTCGAACAAAACACACGTGGAGCCCTTACCCCCCCCAACCCGAAATTCGGGCCTTCGGGTTGGGTTGGGGCGGTCTGGTAGGTAGTCGGAGCGATGGCGAGGGGCTGGGGCTGCTCTCCTGCGTGCTGGGCCGCCCGGCTCGAGCTCCGCCCGCCCGCCACGCCCGTGCAGGCGGGGGCTCCAGAAAGGGGAGGCCCTGGCGCACGCGTGGCTGGAGGAGGAGGAGGAGGAGGAGGAGGAGGAGGAGGAGGAGGAGGAGAGAGAGAGAGGAGAGGAAGAGAGGAGGAGTAGGAGGAGGAGGAGGAGGAGGAGGAGGAGCAATGCGCCGGAGTGGATCCGAGCGACGGCCGAGGGCTGGGGCTGCTTCGCTGGCGTGTTGGGCCTCCCGGCTTGCCACTCCGCCCGCCCCGGCCCGCCGCGTGCAGCGAGGGGCTCCAGAAGGGAGCGCTGGCGCACGCGTGAATGTCTCGGTTTGGTAGGGAGGAGTGAGGAAGGAGGAGGACAGGAGGAGGAGAGGAGGAGGAGGAGAGGAGGCTCGAGGAGGGAGGACGAGGGAGGGCAGGAGGAGGTGGGGAGGCGGGGGGGAGGTGTATGGGGGTAGGAGGGGGAGGAGGGGATAGGAAGTAGGCAGAAGGAGGAGGGGGAGGAGGAGGAGGAGGAGGAGGAGGAGGAGGAGGAGGAGGAAGGGGAGGGGGAGGAGGAGGAGGAGGAGGAGGAGGAGGAGGAGGTCTGGAGGAGAATCGGTTGTGTAGGGGATCTTTTTTTGTCCGTCGGCGGCAGGGCCGATCTGGCTGCGCCATCGATCGAGCCAGACGGGGGCACACCGAGAAGCGACTTGGCCAGCGTGCAAGAGCGGGACGAGGGCAGAGGGGGCGGCGGCGGCGGAGGGGGGCGGGAAGAAAAGGCCACTCGGAGGCAGAAGGGTTCTCTCCTGAGTGTGCTGGCGCGGCCAGCCTCGTCAGCGTGATCCATGGCAGCTGCCAGGCCGCAGCGCCGGGGCGCCCACGGGCGATGACGGGGCCCGGTGCGTGTAAAGCGAGTAGATGCTGCGGTGACGCTGCCGATGAAATAGGCGAAGTACTTGGGGCGACATAATGAGGGTCGCAGGGCCGCCCAGGTGGGTGCTCTGTGACAAGTTACGGCATGTTCGCGAGCAGTCCAGGTTTGGACCGCAACTTGCAAAATATCGGGCCCGCGGTGGGGAATAAACAATGACATAAACAAAAATTCGGAGGTCCGCGAGGATCCCTCGGATCGGCGCTGGGCTCCCCCCCCTGTCGGCGCCTCCCGCGCCGCCCATGGCGCGCGCCAGGGAGGGGGGGTCAAGCGCCGTTCGGAGACATCCGCGCGGACCTACTGTTTGTTCCCCTATGGGTGTAGTGAGATCGCTTCGCGGTCGGACCGAGACACGGAGGACGGTACACTGAAGCTCTTCGCGTTTGATGGATCTTGTGCATCTTGCGATGGTTGCCCTGGAATGTTCTTCGTGTTGGCTGGCGGAGGGTCTCGTGCTCTTTATTGCCTGCATGCACCATGCACAGACTGCTGCGCCCAAGCTGCAGTCATCCGGCGATGGTCCCGCGGTCCCGGGCAGGGCCCCCAGAGGCCGATGGCGGCCAAGCCATGGACGTCGTGATTTTTTTGCGACGCGTGGATGCAAGGGTAAGCGCCCTGCCGGGCCCGTCCCTCCGCAGGAGGAATATTTTCAAACATAGTTTCAAACATGGGGATTATTGTTTGAGTATTTTTTACCGTTTTCGAATATTTGATTATTTTTTTATTTTTCGTCGAAAATTCCCCTGTAGGGGGACACGCCCGACTTAACCCCATCTGTGAGAGGCGCCCGGGCTTGCGGCCAGGCTCTGGTTTTGCAACAGGCCAGTTCTGATGCGATCACCTCCTGGGACTTAATCTTCAGCATCGGCGCTGGTGTATTCTTGGTCGGAGTGGTCCACGCCCGGTTTGACCCGTTCTAATATCGACTAATACGGCTTAGCCGCCCAATCCGTCCTCATTTGGTTGCATGGCCCGTTTACTCGGGCTTAGTCGCCGTTGATCGTTCTCATGGA
>CAUYUJ010015738.1:395341-443575 GCA_963575745.1 Prorocentrum cordatum
TGGTTTTGGTGTCGGCACCTTGTGGGAGGATTGCAGGCAGGTGCGCCGGCCCCACTGAGTGGCTTCCGCGAGTGAGTTGCGACCACGGATGTCCACTGCTTGGCCAGAGGGTAGTTAGACTGCGGTTCGCGATGCGGACCCTGGTTGCTTCGTGCTTTGGAGTTCGCCCCAGACTGCAGAATTTCGATTATAAAGACGATTAGGGGAACACGGCATTCCCTCATAATTTAACGCAGTGGCATGGACCTTCCCTTCTCAGCTTGATGCCTTTCTCCCATCATGCTCTCACATCTTCCCTCATTTACACTTTTTAATAACTACTCGCTCGGTGCCGTCCCGGGTCGCTAGATTGCGGTAAGTGTATTCTCGCATTTTATACGTCGCATGGGCGAACAGAATTTTCGGGTTGTTGGTTGAGGCCTCCAGACTAAGAGAAATAACAGGTGGGGAGGAGGGCACGCTGATTGCCGCAGCAGCGATCGCACCATTGATCTCGCGCCTCGCGCAACGTTTGAGATCTGACGTTGATTCCTAGATAGCGAAGCTTACGAGCCAGGGCCGCGATCCCTCCGTCTCCCGCTCTACCCGCCCTGATCCCGACAGACTGGGATGGTCTCCTTTTGCGCTCCAAGAATCGCTCGGGCGCTGAGCCATCCAGCATTCTCCCTGGCGCCCGCCTCGGGCTCATCTCTCCCCCCTCCCCCTCCGTTCCCATCTCCTCGCAGCCCTCGTCCAACTGTCCCACGAGCTCGGCCAGCAAGCAATAGACCAAGCCTCGTCGCATGAGCGGAGGCATCCCGAGGTCGGCTCGGCAAAGGGGCACGGCCAGCTCGCACGGCCTTGCACACACCCCCGAGCCATCAGATTTTTCGCATGGGGACCGCGGAGCGTCTGAGGCGAGCGACCCGAGCATATTGCAAAGGTCTGGAAATGAAAAACCGCCCTGATGGCACCCCAAGAGGGCTCCAAGAGGCGCCTTTAAGCAAGCTCCGAGATGGCGCCCAGAGGGCATCCAGGGCCCCCGAGAGCGCACCAAGATGGCCCCAAGAGGTCCCCAAGAGGCCCCCAAGTGGCCCCCAAGTGGCCCCCGCGGTCGCTAAGAGGCCCCGCGGGCTTGTGCCCCCCCCCCCCCCGTGGGTTGTGGATCCCCGCTGGGCTTGTGGAAGCCTCCCCGCGGGGTTTGTGGCCGCCTGCCCCCCCCGAGATTGCGGAAGTCCCACCCGGGCATGTGGACTCCCCCAGGCTTGTGGAGTCTCCACGCGGGTTAGTGGAACCGCCCACGGGGTTTGCGCCCCCCCCTTGGGGGTTGTGGAACCTCCTCGTCCTCTGCGCCAGTGGGGGATCCTCCGCGGATCTGTGGAACTCTCCTGGGGGTTGCCGTCTTGCATGTTAGGGCTGTCTTAGGGCCCTCTTGGGCAGCGTCGAGACTCTCCCGGGGGGGGCTTGCTGGAGCGTCTTGGGACGATTTTCGCGGCCTCGTGAACCGTCTTGCGCCGTGGAACAAGCCACTTTCTTAAACCATCTTCGGCACCCAGGGCCTCTTAGGCTGTCTTGGGCCCTCTTGGGGGGCTATTGATCAGGTGCCCGACACCCTGGCCACACCAGCACTGCAATCTGGCCTGCAAGCCGGCCAGCCCAAGGTCGCCCCAAGAGGCCCCCAAGAGGCGCCCAAACGGCCCCCGCGACCGCCAAGAGGGCCCCAGGACACCCGAAGCGGCTTCCAAGAAGCTCAGCGAAGAAACCCGCAAGAGACATCCCAAGAGACTCCGAGAGGCATCCGAGAGGCCTCTGGCCCTTCACCTCGCACACCTCCTCCTCCTCCTCCTCCTCCTCCTCCTCCTCCTCCTCCTCCTCCTCCTCCTCCCTATAGCCTCGGGCCCGAGGGGTCCCCCCTTTCAGGTCACAGCAACTCTTCTCCGATGTGAACAGGTACCCTTCGGCCGCGCGGCCGATTCGCTATGGAACGCCGCTGATGTCACTGCTGCGTGTCCTGGGATGGCATCCGCAGTATGCAACAGGAGGTCGCTCACAGGACATCTCGTTGAGCACCATGAATGTGGATTTTGTCTTACGTGCAGGAACGCAGACTGCATGCAGAGAGCCGGCAGAGGTATTGCAGAAGAAAGTTTCAGGAAGAGTCGTCTTGGAAGCGGCAGTGCAGCGAGGTCATTTCACACATCGGAGCGCAGTTGTATCCATCATGATGGGGAAAATGGTTCAGCGAGAAGCATGTCAGACAAATGTTCGCCAGCCCTCCCGAGCTCTGGGGTCGTTCTGTTGCTGCGCATGTACGGCGTGGGCTCTTGGACATTTGTGTCGGAGTTCTGTACTTCCCACCGCAGCCGCACAGTAAGAGAGTGGTCTGGGGCTGTTCTGGGGTGGTATGGGGCTGCGCTGGGCGCCTCTTCGGCAGTCTTGGAGCCTTCTTGGCCTGTCTTGGGGCCGTCCTGAGGGTCTCTTGGGCGGTCTTGGGCTGGTCTTGGGAGGCTCTTCGGCGCTCTTGGACCATTGGAAGCTCACGCGAGAAACCAAAAACATTGAAAACGCAATTGAACATATACGACGTTGGCCTCTTCGGGCCGTGCCGTGATACTTATCAGACTGTTTGGGGTCTCTTGGAGGCCACCTGGGAGACTCGAGATCTTTTTTTCAGCGCGTTCCGGGAGCATCTTCCCGGAACGCGCTTGTGGCAGGGCGCCCGCGTCCGAGGACGCTGGCACGGGGAACCGCAGCGCGTGACCATTCCAGGCGTTCTGGCGGACTCCAGGAAGACTGAATGTCTTGTGAGGATGGTTTCCGCCTCTTGCCCCGAGCATCCCAAACTGCCTGGACGGGTGTCATTCGCCTTCCCCAGACCCAGCGCTTGCCCAAGCGCGTTCCGGACGAAAGACCGCTCCAGGACGCCCAATATAGGCCCAAGACGGCCCGAGAGGCCCCCCAAGGTTCTCCGCGACGCTTCAAGACGCCTCTCCAGAGCGCTTCAAGAGTCCGATATCGTCAATTTTACAAAAAGTTTTCGAACGATTTTGGCCTTCCAGCCTTTTCGGCTGTCCGACGTTCCAACGCGGCTCAATAGGCCCGGCCCAAGAGGGCCCCAAGAGGGCCCCAGAGTCGCCCAAGACCGCCCAACAGAGCCCCCAGACGGCCCCAAGATGCGCCCAAGAAGGGGACGACGACTCCCAAATTCGCCCCTCCGGCTTGAAAAGCGCCCCAGGAGGCCCCAAGGTGCCCCCAAGAGGCCCCAGGAGGCCCCCAAGAGGCACCCAGGAGGCCCAAACGAGGTCTAAAGAGGCCACATAACAGCCCCGAGGAGGCCCCACAACGGTCCCAAAACGGCGACCGAGAAACTGCGAAATTGCCTTCACGACGTCCCCGACAGGCCAACCACGAGATCCAAACCAACACCCGTAAGGCCTCTGACCCACCACCCAGGGCACGGTGACGGGAGCAGTGACAGCACTTGTGCACAGCATGTTCCGGCGGGGGCCATCCGGAACACGCTGCAGGAGGAGGAAAATCAGGAGGAGAGAGAGCTGGGGTGGGAGGAGGAGGAGGAGGGGGACGAGGAGGAGGAAGAGGTATCCAAGACAACTCCAAGATAGCCGAAGAGGCTTCCAAGAGGGCCCTGGGCGGCCCACGAGGGCCCCAAGGCGGTGCCTGAGGCGCCCAAGACGGCCCGAGAGGGCCCCAAAACGGCCCCAAGAGAGGCCCAAGGAGGGAAGCACGAACCGAGAATCCGAGCTTTCTACCCCGAGAGATTCTCAGGAAGTCGCAAGAGGCCCCCAATCGGATCCAAAAGGCCCCCAAGAAGCCCCCAAGAGTGCCGACGAGGTTCCAAGAGATCTCCCAAGGTGGGCCCAAGGGGCACAAGTCATTGTTTTTCGATTGGGCTTTGACAGGCTTTATTTTTTTCTGCCTTTTGGCATCCCGATGTTCCAAGACGGCCCAAGAGGCTTCCAATCCCGCTCCCATGTAAAGGAAGAGGCTTCCAAGAGGGCCCCAAGACGGCCCGCGAAGGCCCCAAGACGGTGCTTGAGGCGCCCAAGGCGGCCCGAGAGGGCCCCAAGAGCCCCAAGAGAGGCCCAAGAAGGGGAACGCGAGCCAACAGCAGAGCGTTCCCCCCAAAAGACCCACAGGAGGCCGCAAGAGGCCCTCAAGTGGTCCGACGAGGACGCCAAAAGCTTCCCGAGGGCCCAAAAGGCCCATAGGAGACGTCCAAGAGGTTTTAAAATAGCCCAAAGTGCCCTCGATGCGTCAAAACTGTTTCCAGGAGGCCCCCGGGAGGCTTCCGGATTGCGTCAATCTGGCCGCAGGTGGTCTCAAGTCGGGCCTCCACGCAGCCAAGACGGCCAATGGCGGCTTCAGATTGCAGAACCGATGCCCCCAAGGGGCCCTTAGAGGCCCCCCCCGGAAGCACCCAAGAGGTGCCTCCAACAGCCAGTTGACGAGGCATGCGGAACACCACAGAAGCTCCGCTGATGCCGTCGCGCGCCTGTGCTTGATAGCGACGTCCAAGATCGTCCAGCGCCCCCCCTGCCTGGGCTGGAACCTGAGCGCGCGCGAAGCGCGCGCGATGGTTTTTATTACATATATATATATATATACATATATATACATATATATATATATATATATATATACATATATATAAAAATAGATACATACTACGATTACTGTGGTGATCATGACTATTTGTAC
The DNA here is from genome assembly GCA_963575745.1 of Prorocentrum cordatum. Taxonomy (NCBI): domain Eukaryota; class Dinophyceae; order Prorocentrales; family Prorocentraceae; genus Prorocentrum; species Prorocentrum cordatum. The sequence goes on from CAUYUJ010015738.1 coordinate 400,040, forward strand.
CACTACTACGACCACTACCGCTCATTGCGCCCGCCCAACAAATTCTGCTCTCAGGACACACTGTTGCGACTATTCCTGTTGCCGCTGCTACCGCTCAAGCTAGCTGTATATATTATTACGACTGGTGCTACCACTTTCACGAGTACTACCAATATGCATATAACGGCGCACTGGGTCCGGGGGCCTGGGGCCGGGACCTCGACCACAAATGTGGGCTCCGGGGGGCCCGGAGGCTCGTCGGACCGCCGGACGCCGTCCAAGATCGTTCGCAAACGGCTTCGGAACGCGCTCCGATGGCTCTTGATGCCTTCCAAGACGCCTGTCATGACACCAAGAAGGTCCCAGAAGCCTCCAAGACGCTCCGAGAGGAAGCCCAAGAGAGGCCCAAGAAGCAAACATCGTGCCATTCCTATGGGAAAACGTATATTTTTCGCATGTTCGCCTCTTGGGCTTTCACCGCGTCCAAGACGGCCCAAGAGGCGCCCAACACGGTTTACGAGGCCTCCGGGAGCACTCCAAGGCTGCGCGCGAGTGGCCCAGGACGGCCCCAAGGCGGCCCAAGAGAGCCCCAAGACGAGTTCGAGAGGGGTCCCAGACGGAGAAAGCCAACCTCGAATTCCGAGCTTCCGGCCCAAGAGGCTCCAGGAGGCGCCAAAATGCCGCCAAGAGGCGCCAAAAGGCTCCCAAAAGCACCCCAAGACGTTCCGAGAGGCACCCCAAGAGATGTCCAAGAAACGAAAAACGTGCCATTCCTTTGGGAAAACGTATATTTTTCGCATGTTCGCATCTTGGGCTTTCACCGCGTCCAAGACGGCCCAAGAGGCTTCCAAAACGGCCTAGGAGGCCTCCGGGAGCGCTCCAAGGCTGCGCACGAGTGGCTCAGGACGGCCCCAAGACGGCCCAAGAGAACCCCAAAACGACTTCGAGAGGGGTCCCAGAAGGAGAAAGCCACTCTCGAATTCCGAGCTTCCGGCCCAACATATCCCAGGAGGCGCCAAAACGCCGCCCAGAGGCGCCAAATGTCTTCCAACATCAGCCCAAGACGTTCCGAGAGGCACCCCAAGAGAGGTCCAAGAAGCAAAAATGGTCCCATTCCCATTGGAAAACGTATACATTTCGCATGGTCGCCTGTTGGGTTTTCGCCGCGTCCAACACGTCCGAAGAGGCCCCCAAGACGGCCTAGGTGGCCCCCAAGAGAGTTCCAAGACGGTTCACGCGGCGCCCAGGACGGCAAAATTGGACTCCAAAATGGCCTAAGAGAGCCCCGAGGCGTGCCCGAGAGGGGTCCCAGAGGGAGAAAGCCATTGTAGAATTCATAGCTTTCGGCCCCAAGAGGCTCCAGCAGGCGCCAAGAGATCTCCAAGAAACCCCCACGAGAGACCCTGGACGCCCCAAGAGGCTCCAAAGGCGGCCCAAGAGAGCCCCTGGGTCTGTGACTCGACAGAACCTAAGCGCGCGCGAAGCGCGCGCGTGGTTCTAGTATTATTTATGTGTGTTATTATTACGGCTACTATTGCTACTACTGCCATTCCTAATATTACAACAACAACTGCTGCTGCTGCTGCTACTACTACTACTACTACTACTACTACTACTACTACTACTACTACTACTGCGACTACCACTACTACTACTACTACTACTACTACTACTACTACTACTACTACTACTACTACTACTACTACTACTACTACTACTACTACTACTACTACGACTACGACTACTACTTACTATTACTACTACTACTACTTCTACTGCTACTACTACTACTACTACTACAACTTATACTACGTCTACTACCACTACTACTACTACTACTACCCTCACTACTACTTGTTCAGTCCAAGACGTGTACGACTACGACCACTATTACTACTACTTGCTTACTGACTAAACCTACTACTACTAGTACTACTACTATTGCTAATTACTCCTACGACTACTACTACTACTACTTACTACTACTAGTACCACTGCTATTACAACTGCTACGACTGTACTACTACTTAATACTACTATTTATTTTTACCACTACTACTACTACTATACTACTCTACTTACTACTACTACTACTACTACTACTATACTACTACCACCTAGTACGATTACTGCTCCTACTACTACTACTTCCACTACTACTACCACTACTACCACTACTACTACTACTACTACTACTACTACTACTACTACTACTACTACTGTACTACTACTACTACTACTACTACTACTACTACTACTACTACTACTACTACTACTACTACTACTAATACTACCACTACTACCACGACTACTACTACCACTACTACTACTACTACTACTACTACTACTACTACTACGACTACTACTACTACTACTACTACTACTACTACTACTACTACTACTACTACTACCCCGGGTACTACTACTATTACTACTACCTCTAACTTTCGTGCGCACACTGCATCCGATACTAGCACCCCCCACGCGGGCGTTATCCCAGGGTTTTCGTATCCGCGGGTAATCCCCGAGATGGCCCCCCCCACCACTCACTCGAGGACTTGGAAACATTCCCGAAACAAGTATCTTTACACAACGAATTTGACACGTTCCATCTTTCAGTTTTCGCGAACACCTTCTCCGTCTCCCCGTTTCGCCCCCTGGTGCGATTAGCATTACCATTACGACCACTACTTTTACGAATGCTACTACGTTTTTGCAGCTACTACTACTACTACTACTACTACTACTACTACTACTACTGCTACTGCTACTGCTACTGCTAATGCTACTACTACTACTACTACTACTACTACTACTACTACTACTACTACTACTACTACTACTACTACTACTACGACGACGACGACGACGACGACGACGACGACGACGACGACGACGACTTCGACTCCGATTGCGACTGAGATTACCTCCACCACCACGACTAATTACTATTATTTCTGCTACTACTACTACTACTACTACTACTACTACTACTACTACGATCAGCTTTATTTCTCCAATTATCAGTGCCGCTACCATTAGTAATGCCATTAGGTTCAAGACTCATGTTAATATAGACTACCAGTCTGATTAAGGCTATTACGATTTTTTATTCCACTACCACCGCCACCAACACTATTATTATTAATAGTACCATGACCACGGCTACGACCACGACTAGCGAGTGCTATGTCTACGCGTGTGATTGCTACGACTGTTGCTACAACTACCACTTGCACTAGTACTACGACTATCACCACTACTACCATACTAATTACTAGTAGAATTACTAGCTCTACTATCGAGTTCTACTACTGTTGGTATTACTACTACTCACGCTGCTACGACTACTACTAATACTACTACTACGACTACGAAGACTACTGCTATTATTCCTACTGCCACTACTATGGTGAGTACTATTACCACTTGCACTTCCACTCGTACTACTAGTTATGCGAGTACCTCTCCTCCTCCTACTTCGGCTACTACTACTAGTACTACTATTATCATTACCACTACTACTACTACTACTACTACTACGGCTACGAGTACTACTAGTACTACTACTACTACTACTACTTGTCCTACTACTACTACTACTACTACTACCACTGCGACTACGACAAATGCGACTGTGACTATTACGACGACTTGTGGTGCTTCTACGACTACATTTACTATTACTATTGCTGCAACGACGGCTACTACTCTTATTCCTATTTCTGCTCTTACTACTACTCCGACCATTACCACCACCACTACTACCACTACTACTACTACTATTACTACTACACGAATACTACCAATACTACTACTACTACTACCACCACTACTACTACTATTACTACTACTACCAATACTACGAATACGGCTGCGACGACGACGACGAGTATTATTACTACTATTCCTACTACTACGGCTACTCTTATTTTTCCAGTACTACTACTACTACTACTACTACTACTACGATTACGAATACTACTATTACTACTACTACTGCAGCGACTACTGGTATTACTATTACTTCTACTACTACTGCTCCTACGATCACGGTTACCATATATACTACGATTCCACTCCGTGCACCGTGCACCCGTACACTGTACATCCGTATATCCGCGGTGCCAGGGGTAAATTCATGATCCCCCAGCAACCTCGATTTTCATCATCCCCAGGGGACTATCGGGGGCACAGGTCTAAACATACAACTTTGAGGTCCGAGCGGATTTTCGGATCGGCGTTCGAACCTTTTCTCTGGTGCACTACGCACCAGATGCTGGTGTCGCCGGTACTCAGAGTGAATTCAGCGTGGATTGGCGTCTTCGTTTTTCATTTTTATTTTCCTTTTTTCTGATATGCGCACGTCAATCGATCATGTGGCTCGGGCGTTCGTGCGAATGCCGCGTGGCCAGCGAATTTCGAATGTCTTCCGTGCCCTTGGTTCTTCCTCGTCGTATTCATTTATCTTATTCCTCTTGCCTGCGCTGTTTTTTTCTTCATTTCCCTCCCGCTGTCATTTTCTTTTGTCAGGGCCTGCGGCAGGATCCAACAGGGCGCCGGGAAAACTGCAAGTGAGCTCGAGGAGAGTCCAGCAGTTCCCGAGAAGGATTGCAAGCAGGCCCTAGGGTCCCAAGACAGGCTTTGTAGGGGTCCAAAACAACTTGCATACCTGTCTCCTCGCATATGTTCTGACGCGTTTCGGCCGTGGTCCGCGGGATTCTACTGTTCATCCGCCTTTTTGCCTTCATTTCCGACACCTCGCGTGTTTCCGCCAGCCAAGACGAAAGCAATCGCCAGGCGTGTTGCCTCGATCAGCATGCGTAGCAGCATGCGGCGCCGCAGCGAACCGAATGCGTTTTCACTGGTTCTGCACGGGAGGAGGAGGAGGAGGTGGGGGAAGCGAAGGAACATATCTGGTGGCGAAGGACCGGTAGTAACGAAAGAAGAGGAACAGCAAAAGGATGGGCGCGTGCTGGAGGAAACAGCAACATGCTAGAGCATCAGAAGGTCGGAAGGACGATGAGGGACCTGAGGGGGGGGGGGGGGGTTACGAGGAGCCAGGGGGAGGTAGCAACCGCATTGGTGATCCGCGCAGAACACCAGTGCGCCGCATCCTTTCGTAAACGAGGATGCAGGAATGTGCCCATGGGGAGGTGGGGGGGGGGGGGGGCATGGGGGAGGTAGGAGGACATGGGGGTAAGAACACTCAGGACGAAGCAGTTCCAGAGACGGTGCCCAGGCAAGTTGTGTTGATCAGAAACGCGTGCCAGCATGGCGCTCAACCAAGAGGGCGACGCTGTTGACGTTAGAAACGTGAGGACGGCGCAGGAGGAATCGGAGGATTAACAGAAGCGGGGAAGGAGGACAGGGAGGAGGATGACGAGGAAACGGAGGATGGGCGGGATGAGGGCGAGGAGTAGGAAAAAGGAAGGATGGGAGAGAAAAAGTCACGACGACGGCCCGAATCAATCATGGAGGATTTTGTTTGTTCGCAGACTACTACTGCTACTGCTACTGCTACTACTACTACTACTACTACTACGACTAGTACTACTACTACTACTACTACTACTACGACGACGACGACGACGACGACGACGACGACGACGACGACGACGACGACGACGACTTCGACTCCGATTGCGACTGAGATTACCTCCACCACCACGGCTATTTAGTATTATTTCTGCTACTACTACTAGTATTACGACTACTACTACTACTACTACTACTACCACGACCAGCTTTATTTCTCCAATTATCAGTGCCGCTACCATTAGTAATGCCATTAGGTTCCAGACTCATGTTAATATAGACTACCAGTCTGACTAAGGCTATTACCATTTTTTATTCCACTACCACCACCACCAACACTATTATTATTAATAGTACCGTGACCACGGCTACGACCACGACTAGCGAGTGCTATGTCTACGCGTGTGATTGCTACGACTGTTGCTACAACTACCACTTGCACTAGTACTACGACTATCACCACTACTACCATACTAATTACTAGTAGGATTACTAGCTCTACTATCGAGTTATACTACTACTGTTGGTATTACTACTACCCCCGCTACTACGACTACTACTAATACTACTACTACGACTACGATGACTACTATTATTATTCCTACTGCCACTACTATGGTGAGTACTATTACCACTTGCACTTCCACTCGTACTACTAGTTATGCGAGTACCTCTCCTCCTCCTACTTCGGCTACTACTACTAGTACTACTATTATCATTACATAACTACTACTACTTACTACTACTATACTAACTACTTACTACTACGACCTACGAGTACTACTACTATACTACTACTACTACGGACTTGTCCTACTACTACTACTATTACTTTACTTATAACTGCGACTACGACAAATGCGAAATGTGACGATTACGACGCCTTGTGGTTACTTCTACGACTACATTTTACTATTTACTATTGCTGCAACGACGGCTACTACTCTTATTCCTATTTCTGCTTTTTTTTTTCTTTTTCTTTTTTTTTTCTATTTTTTTTTTTTTTTTTTTTTTTTTTTCTCTTTTTTTTTTTTTTTTTTTTTTTTTTCTTTTTTTTTTTTTTTTCTCTTTCTTCTTGTTTTTCTTTTTTTTTTCTTTTCTAAACTTACTACTCCGACCATTACTACCACCACTACTACCACTACTACTACTACTACTATTACTACTACTATTACTACTACTACTACCAATACTACGAATACGGCTGCGACGACGACGACGAGTATTATTACTACTATTCCTACTACTACGGCTACTCTTTTTTTGCCCAGTACTACTACTACTACTACTACTAAAACTACTACTACTACTACTACTACTACTTCTACTACTACTACTACGATTACGACTACTACTATTACTAGTACTACTGCGGCGACTACTGGTATCACTATTACTTCTACTACTACTGCTCCTACGATCACGGTTACCATATATACTACGATTCCACTCCGTGCACCGTGCACCCGTACACTGTACATCCGTATATCCGCGGTGCCAGGGGTAAATTCATGATCCCCCAGCAACCTCGGTTTTCATCATCCCCAGGGGACTATCGGGGGCGCAGGTCTAAACATGCAACTTTGAGGTCCGAGCGGATTTTCGGATCGGCGTTCGAACCTTTTCTCTGGTGCACTACGCACCAGATGCTGGTGTCGCCGGTACTCAGAGTGAATTCAGCGTGGATTGGCGTCTTTGTTTTTTATTTTTATTTTCCTTTCTTCTGATATGCGCACGTCAATCGATCATGTGGCTCGGGCGTTCGTGCGAATGCCGCGTGGCCAGCGAATTTCGAATGTCTTCCGTGCCCTTGATTCTTCCTCATCGTATTAATTTATCTTATTGTTCTTGCCTGCGCTGTTTTTTTCTTCATTTCCCTCCCGCTGTCATCTTCTTTTGTCAGGGCCTGCGGCAGGATCCAACAGGGCGCCGGGAAAACTGCAAGCGAGCTCGAGGGGAGCCCAGCAGGTCCCGAGAAGGATTGCAAGCAGGCCCTAGGGTCCCAAGACAGGCTTTGTAGGGGTCCAAAACAACTTGCAGACCTGTCTCCTCGCATATGTTCTGACGCGTTTCGGCCGTGGCCCGCGGGATTCTACTGTTCATCCGCCTTTTTGCCTTCATTTCCGACGCCTCGCGTGTTTCCGCCAGCCAAGACGAAAGCAATCGCCAGGCGCGTTGCCTCGACCAGCATGCGCAGCAGCATGCGGCGCCGCAGCGAACCGAATGCGTTTTCACTGGTTCTGTGCGGGAGGAGGAGGAGGAGGTGGGGGAAGCGAAGGAACAAATATGGTGGCGAAGGACCGGTAGTAACGAAAGAAGAGGAACAGCAAAAGGGTGGACGCGCGCTGGAGGAAACAGCAACATGCTAGAGCATCAGAAGGTCGGAAGGATGATGAGGGACCTGAGGGGGGGGGGGAGGGTTGCGAGGAGCCAGGGGGGGGCAGCAACCGCATTGGTGATCCGCGCAGAACAGCAGTGCGCCGCATCCTTTCGTAAACGAGGATGTAGGAATGCGCCGCATGGGGAGGTGGGGGGAGCACGGGGGAGGTAGAAGGACACGGGGGTAAGGGCATTCAGGACGAAACAGTTCCAGAGACGGTGCCCAGGCAAGTTGTGCTGATCAGAAGCGCGTGCCAGCATGTTGCTCAACCAAGAGGGCGACGCTGTTGACGTGAGAAACGCGAGGACGGCGCAGGAGGAATCGGAGGATTAACAGAAGCGGGAAAGGAGGACAAGGAGGAGGATGACGAGGAAACGGAGGATGGGCGGGACGAGGGCGAGGAGTAGGAAAAGGAAGGATGGGCGAGAAAAAGTCACGACGACGGCCAGAATCAATCATGGAGGATTTTGTTTGTTTTTTTTTCGCACGAGGCTCTTGTTAGAAGCCCCTTGGGGTGATTGGTGGGCCATTGTGGAGCTAACTTGGAGCCATTTTGGGAGAGCCCACGGGGTCCTCTTGAGGCTGTCTCGGGCCTCCTTGGGATCCTCTTCGGGGTCTCGTGGGCCCGTCTTGGAGGCCTTGGGGGCCCTCTCGGGGCCATCTTGGAAACGCCGCCAGTCAAAGAGTACGGGGGGAGGGTCCTTGCAGCGCCCCCTCTCTGGAGCCGCCCACGTCGCCTCTTGGCGCTCTCTTGGGGCGTTCTTCGGCTGCTCTTGAGCGCTCTCGGCGCCGTCTTGGGGCCCGTCGGGTTCTTCTGGAGGGCCATCTCAGGCCAGCGCGGCCATCTCGAGGCCTCAAGAGCCCATGGGAAACGAAAAGGCGACGAGACATAACACATAGCGCGCAATGGTTTTCACTGTTTTTGTCTTGGAGGCCTCCTTGGAGAGTTCGAAGGGCACGCGGGGCCGTCGTGAAGCGGTCTTGACGACTCTCAGAGGCATGTTGGAGGCTATTCGGAATCGTCCTGGGATGCATTGAGCGATATTGGAGGCGTATCTGGGCTCCTTGCGGCCATCTCGAATACGTTTTGGGCCGCGTTGGGCGCTCCAACGACCCGCGGCTACCTTCCCGCGCATGAAGGATTGGGCGGGGAAATGGGGAACCGTGTCTATGAAGGGGAGGAGTGGGCTTGGATGAATTACTTCGTCACGCCGCTCACGCTTAAAGGGGTGCTGGGATTCCTGTCTCCCTCCGGCCCTCTCCTGCGGCGTGCCCCTCCACTCCCTGCGACTTCCCCCCCCCATCCCTCCTTCCAGGCTCCGCGCCCGGCCTAGTGGGAACTTCGGGGAGAAAAACAAAAACTCGCTTTGAATGCCTCTCCGAATTCTTGGTGGATTTTTCCTTGGGCGCGCGCATCGAAAAAAAACACGCGCGGAAAAATCCGGGGGGCACCCGGGAAAATTCGCGCGGCTTCCGGGGCAAATTCACATTTGGATTTGGAAAAATCCGGGCAGAATTCATTCGAGAATCCGGGATAGTATTCCCAGGCGGCCGTGGAAAAATCCCACCAGCCATGTAGAGCGCGGGTGGTGGTTTAACGGGCTAGTTTATCCGCGCGTTTCTCCCTGGCAGGGACGGGCCCCCCCCCCTGCCCTCTCGTCCCCGGGCGTGGGCAGAGAGTGGCCGCGGGGCGGTGGGGCGCCCGAAATGGCCGAAGATGGCCCCAAAGGAACCGCAGGCAACCCAAGAAGGATTTCGAGATCGCTCCAGATACTTGCAGATTGTACAATTTTGCTTCCAATGCGCCTCCAAGCCCCCTCAAGACCGCTTCGCGACAGCCCGCAATTGTCTTTCGAGCTCTTGAAGGAGGCCTCCAACAGGTTCAACTCCTCTACAATCACTGTGCGCTTCAATTTCTTCCGTCTCGCCTTTTTGCTTTCCGTAATTTCTAGAGGCCTCGAGATGGCTGCGAATTGGTTTGAACTTGCTTTGAGAGGGGGCCATCGGGGCCCAAGTCGGCTCCAAGAGCACCAAAGAGCGGCCCAACACGCTTCGAGGGCATCGCAAGAGGGCCGCATTTGGCGACCGGGGGGCTCGAGAGGGAATGGGGCGTTGCTTGGGCCCCACTTCTTTGACCGACGGCTTCAAGATGGCCCCAGGGGCCCCCGAGGCTTCCAAGAGGGGCCCAGGAGATCCCCGAAACGACCCGAAGAGGGCCCCGAGGGGCTCCAAGACAGCCGCCGAAGGCAGCCATAATTGCCCTAAGAGGGCGCCGCGGCGGCACTGATATGACGACGTTGATGGGGCGTCCCGCAGGCACCTAAAGCGAACGACTCGAGATCTTCGATGATTGATGCCCGTCGTCGTCAGCGTGTTTTTTTTCTTTTCTATCCTTTATATTTCCCTTCCTGGTCCTCCTCCTCCTCGCCCCTCTTCTGCGACCTCCTCCTTTTTTCTACTCCCTCCCCGTTCCTGTGCATCTTCCGATTAATTGCCCCTTGTGCCCTTTTCTTTTCCCTAATGCAACGGTTGTCCTAGTTTTCTCTTGCGTTGCATGTTGCTTCACTTCGTTTTCATGCTTAGCGCAACTTGCTTGGGATTCGAGTCTGCAAATGCTTTCTTCTGCATGTTCTTGCCCCTCCTATTTCCTCCTACTTCCTCCTGCTCCTGGATCCCCCCACCTCTTCCTGCACCCTCGCTGGTGAGGCCGCGCGGCGCGCGCGCTCGCGCGGATCACTGGTGCGCCTTTTGCCTCCCTCAGGCTTCTTGTGCTTCTTCCTACCTCCCCCGAAGCTCCTCTTCCGCGTTCCTACCTGCTCATGCTCTTGCGCGTTTCCAGTCTTTCCTATCGCCATACTCCCTCTCTTCGCCGTGCTCATTCTGATTTTCATTTTCCGCCCTCCTCGCCTTTGCTCCGCTTCCTGCACCTCATCATCCGCGAATACGGATGCGGCTCGCTATTTTCGCCGCTTGCCCGGTTACCCGGCCTTGATCAGGGCGACTCGCATTGTGGTTGTTCATGGATTGGCTCGTGAGGATTTGAGCAGCGCGTCAATGACTTCACCGGGCGTCTAGGTGTTATTGTTGGCGTCTGGGCGCTGCCGCTGGGGTTTACCACGGGCCAGTATGATTAGCAATTGCAAGCGGCGCGTTGGCAGGCATTCGCCTTCCTGGAGACATCTGTCTGGTTTCGCTGCGACCTTCTTTCGCGTTGCTCTTGTTTCTTTGCCTCCAGTTTGCGGTTGTATGTTTGTAGCCCTTGGCTGAGCTCCATCAGACGGCTATAATTCCGCTGCCCTCGCTCGATGTATGACCGCCCCCGCCGCAATGCTCGTGAACTTTCTGGTGGGCTGATCATGTGTGGTTTTGTCTGCAGTTGGACTGCGGGCGGAACGCGGGCGCTGCTTATGCAACATTCCATTGATCGTTTTCCTCTGAGGGCATCCGCAGTGGATTTTGCGCGCGCTTGTTTTTTGCTGAGCAGATCAGTTCAATAAGATCTGTCGTTGTTCGGCACGAGACCACTAAAGTGAAATTTGAAAAGGAAAAAATATCCACGCGTCCCTTCATAGCCCTTGGCGAATCCAGCATATGTGCCGCCAGGGAGTCTCAGCGCCAGTCCGATAAATTTGCGCGGACCTTCGAGGTTTTATGCTGATACAGTGTTGGTTGTTCCCCGATGCCTCGTTCACACTGTCGCACAGCCGAGGCGCTGAAAGAAGGACCAGCTTGTTTCCGGAAGGGGCTCGATGCCCCCTTGGGTCCTTCCATGGCTGCGCCTTCTGCCCTCCTCGTGCGCCCGGGCTGTATGCTGCCACGAGCGGGTTTCGTTCACTATCTGACGTTCCTTACTTCAGCAGCCACCGCCCACCAAACCACCCCAAGCCAACCCGAAGGCCCGGATTTGCCTTCCATTTCCAGTGGGGGGGGGGTGGGGAACATCGAAAAAGCATGCGTGGAACCCGCCCCCCCCCAAACCCGACATTCGGGTCTTCGGGTTAGGTTGGGGTGGTCTGGTAGGCAGTCGAGCAGCCGGGCTGCATCGCACCAGGCCGTCACCGGCCGCCCCTCCCTCAAGGGAGGAAAAACCACCCAGACCGGACAATTGGGGTTTATTAAACGTCCGTGGGCGTTTTTTTACACAGCCCTGCCCTGCTCGATTCCTTCAGTGGCGGCGTTTCGTAAAAAGGTTTCGCGTGTCGGGGCGGTTACTATCGGGGTGGATTTTCTGCCTTCTATTCTTCTCCTCCTCCTCCTCCTCCTCCTCCTCCTCCTCCTCCTCCTCCTCCTCCTCCTCCTTCCTCCTCCCTTTACTCCCGCCCGCCCGCCCCCCCTCCTGAGGGGGCAGGAAGAGGACGAGTCGCGCGGCGCCCGCGCAGGCTCCGAGCACCCCTGCGCGGCGCGGGCCGGGAAGAACACCGACGGGAAGGCCGGCGCGGCGCGCGGGCGCGGCCGCATTTCAGGAGGGAAAATGCACAGCCACAATTTCATGGTCGATTCACCACAAAATATACAAGAGAATATGGGAAGTGGGGGTGAAGACAAAGAGCCAGAACATATGGACAAATATCGGGAGTCCGGTTATTCTTCAGGCTTACGCCACATCCGCCGACCCCTTATGAAGAATCGCGCAGTGGTCTGGTCGCCTCTTTGGGTGGTCTGAGGCCCCTGGGCCATTCTTGGGGCATTCTTGGGTTGTCTTGGGGCCCCTTAGGCCGTCCTGTGGCAGTATTGGGCTGTCTTGGGGCTCTCTTGGGCTGTCATCGGCCTCTCTTGGGCTGTCATGGGGCGCTCTGGGCGTTCTTTTCGGCCGTCTTGGCCGTCGCCATCTGTTGCCGGGGACTGTGGTGTGCCCTTGGTGACCTCAGAACTGCTTTGCGGTGTCTTTTGGAACCGTCAGGGGCGGCCGTGGGGTGACCTTCGATCGTTTCAGGCCATGGTCAGAGACCCGCCGAAACGCCCTGCGGAAGCAAGTGACGAGCACGGCGGGAAGCGACGCAAGTTGCGAGGAATCTGACCGCGAGTCGCGCGCGTTGTCTTCGGGGCTCTCTTGGGCCGTCCTCTGCCCCTCTTGAGACCCGTCTTGGCGCCCTCTTGGGCTGTCGCGGGGCCCTCGTGGAGGCTTCTTGGACCGTTTTGGTGCGGTCTTGGGGGGCTCTGGGGCCGCCCAGGAGCGGGGAACACCCCAAAAGGCGCATGTGCGAAAAATATATAGCTTTTACGAAGGGAACGGGCGTTTTTGTGCGTTTAGAGGCCCTCTTGTGGCGCATCGTGGATGCCTCTTGGGGCGTCTTGAGGGCCTCTGTAGCCGTCTGGAGGTCGTCGTCAGTGTTGTTGATCGCTCTTGGACCGTCGGGGACCATGTGGAGCTCTCTTCGAGGCCACTCGGGGCGTTCCTGGAGCGCTGTCGGGGCCGTTTTCGGAGCCCTTTTGGGCCGTCTTGGACGTCTGTTGGCCCGTCTTGGGGCCCTCTAGGGCTATATGGGGAACCCTCTTGGAGGCGTCTTGGGCCGTCTGGGAGCGGGTTTGGGGGGCTCTGGGACCGTCCAGGAGCGGGGGGCACCCCGAAAGGCGCACGTGTGAGAAAAAATATACGTTTTACAAAGGGAACGGGGTTTTTTTTGCGTCTAGAGGCCCTGTGTGGGCGCATTGTGGATGCCTCTTGGGCCGTCTTGGGGGCCTCTTCAGCCGTTTGGAGGCCGTCGTCGATGTTTGTGATCGCCCTTGGACGGTCGAGGACCATGTGGAGCTCTCTTCGAGGCCACTCGGACCGCTCCTGGAGCGCTCTCGGAGCCGTTTTCGGAGCCCTTCTGGGCCGTCTTGGACGTGTGTTTGCGCGTCTTGGGGCCCTCGAGGGCTATGCACGGACCCTCTTGGAGGCGTCTTGGACCGTCTGGGAACGGGTTTGGGGGGCTCTGGGGCCGTGCAGGAGCGGGGGTCATCCTCAAAGGCGCACGTGTGAAACAATATACGTTTTACGAAGGAAACAAACGATGTTTTGCGTCTAGAGGGCCTCTTGGGGGGAATCTTGGATGCCTGTGGGGGCGTCTGGGGAGGCCTCGTGAGCCGTCGGGAGGTCGTCGTCGATGTTTCTGATCGCTCTTGGACCGTCTGGGACCATGTGGAGCTTCGGGGAGGCAACTCGGAGCGCTCCTGGAACGCTCTTGGGGCCGTTTTCGGAGCCCTTTTGGGCCGTCTTGGACGCCTGTTGGCCCATCTTGGGCCCTCTAGGGGTCTGTGGGGGACCCTCTGCGAGGCTTCTGGGGCCGTCTGGGAGCGGGTTTGGGAGCCTCTTGGGCCGTCGGGGAGCATCGGAAAATCCAAAGCTGAATTTTTTAAGATGTACATTTCACAGTGGGAATGGCCCAATTTTGGCGTCTAGGGACCCTAGCTCGTGGGGACCTCTTCTGCCGTCGAGGACGCCTCGTGGCCCGTCTTCGGGCAACTTGGACGTCTTGGAGCGCTCGTGGGGCGTCCCAAATCCATGTCAAAGCCACCAGACGCGTCCCTACACGAATTTCACGTGTTTTTTTTCCACGTTTTTCGTCACCCCCAAAAGCGCACGTGTGAAAAAATATACGTTTTACGAAGGAAACAAACGATTTTTTGCGTCTAGAGGGCCTCTTGGGGGGAATCTTGGATGCCTGTGGGGGCGTCTGGGGAGGCCTCGTGAGCCGTCGGGAGGTCGTCGTCGATGTTTCTGATCGCTCTTGGACCGTCTGGGACCATGTGGAGCTTCGGGGAAGCAACTCGGAACGCTCCTGGAACGCTCTTGGGGCCGTTTTCGGAGCCCTCTTGGGCCGTCTTGGACGCCTGTTGGCCCATCTTGGGCCCTCTAGGGGTCTGTGGGGGACCCTCTGCGAGGCTTCTGGGGCCGTCTGGGAGCGGGTTTGGGAGCCTCTTGGGCCGTCGGGGAGCATCGGAAAGATCCAAAGCTGAATTTTTTAAATGTACATTTCACAATGGGAATGGCCCAATTTTGGCGTCTAGGGACCCTTGTGGAACGCATCTCGGAGGCCCTCGGGGGAGCTCGTGGGGACCTCTTCTGCCGTCGAGGACGCCTCGTGGCCCGTCTTCGGGCAAACTTGGACGTCTTGGAGCGCTCGTGGGGCGTCCCAAACCCATTTCGAGGCCACCAGACGCGTCCCTACACGAATTTCACGTGTTTTTCCACGTTTTTCGGGAGCGGATGAGACCTCCGGGGGGTTCCGGCCCGTCCGGCCGGACCCCCCCCCCCCTCCAAATGGACCGGACCGGGCTCCCGGGGGAGGGGTTTGGGGAGGGGGAACATCTCACACGCCGATGAACCCCAAGGGGTCGGCGGATTTGTATTTTTTTTTGTGTGTCCCGCGGCCTCTTCAGCAACGGGCACAGCCCGGGAGCCTCGGGACGGGGGTCAGTGCTCCCCCTTCCTATCCTCCTCCTGATGGCGTTGGAGCTCGCTGCCGCGCGTGGCGCGCGGGCGTGCGGGAGGGGTGGCACCGCTCCTCCTGAGGCTCGCTCCTCCGCCTCCTCCTCCTTCCCTCCTCCTCCTCCCCCCTCGTCGTCCTCCTCCTCCTCCTCCTCCTCCTCCTCCTCCTCCTCTTCCTCCTCCTCCTCCTCCCCCCCGCCTCCTCCTCCTCCTCCTCCTCCTCCTCCTCCTCCTCCTCCTCCTCCTCCTCCTGCAAGTGGGGGTCAGCCAGAGCGCCAGATCTTGCAGGATCCTGCAGGGCCAGGGTCGTATGGCCCCGGGCTTGGGTGCAGGATCCTGATGGGTCTTGCAGGATCCTTCGCATTGGCTCGGGCTTCGGTGCAGGATCTTGTAGGATTTCGAAAGGCCTGATTGACCCGGGTCTGGATTGACCCGGGTCAACAGGTCCCCGAACAGCCAAGGCTCACCGAGCGCGTTCCAGTACTCGCAAGGTGCCTAGTCGCAAATGGCAGGAACAAGTTGCACGTGCTTGCCTCGATGTGCTGGATTGTCAATCCCCCACGGCGGATCCAGGCCACACGCGGATGTCGAAATACGCTGACACACGGTCGGCGGAAGCGATGAAGAGTTTGGAGTCGGCTGGGGAAGTGAGGTGTGCTTGGCATTGGTTTCAGCGAGCAGGGAGTGGAGGGGTCAGGTTCGAGGTTCTTGGTTCTGGAAGGCGTTTTTCCTTTTTCGCCACCCTTGCAATTCTCGGGCCCTGGGACCATCAAACACGGATCCTCAGCGAAACATAGCACCAGATGGACCCCAGGTCCGGGGACCGATTTTGAGCGGATTTTACTTCACATCTTCCCTCCTGACCGATTTCCTGGGGTCCCAACCAGTTCAGACCTCCCGTCCGCATCCAAGTAGGCGGAAGCAGTGAAGGAGCACCCCCCTCCCCTGAAAATCAAAGTGGGCGCGTAGGGGGGCGGTCGCGGCGAAGTGCAAATCAGATATCCCACCAACATTGATCATGTGGGGGGGATCTGATGCGGCACGAGTGTTCGCTATTTATGTCCGACGCCTGTAAGGACCCTCGTGGGTTCATCGAAGAACGCAAAACACCAAATGATATAAACATGCTTCCCTCAAAACTACGACCGGATTTCGTGGATCTGCGCTGGCACCCTCTGGGCGGCGCCTCCG
Organism: Prorocentrum cordatum; assembly: GCA_963575745.1. NCBI lineage: Eukaryota > Dinophyceae > Prorocentrales > Prorocentraceae > Prorocentrum > Prorocentrum cordatum. The sequence continues at coordinate 416,539 of CAUYUJ010015738.1, forward strand.
GCGCCGCCCCTGGCGTGCTCCGCGCGCCAGGGAGGGGGGTCCCTCGCCGATCCAAGACATCCGCGCGTGGCTTCGAAAGGTTGTGCGTATGCATTTGTTTTCCAACCATCGAGTGGTGTTGTGTCCTCGTTTTCAAGAGACAGCGCCCCGCGTTCCTTCCTCCTTCATCCTCGCCCCCTCCCGTTCCACCGCCCGCATGCGTCAGCCACCCCCTAGCACAGCGCTTCGAGGCCCCATATGGGGGCTCCACCGAAGGCCCCAGTGGCACAACCCGCATGCGTCAGCCACCACCCAGCACTGCGCTTCGTGGCCCCATAGGGGGCTCCACCGAAGGCCCCAGTGGCACCGCCCGCATGCGTCAGCCACCAACCTATGCAGCTCTTCGTGGCCCATAGAGAGCTCCACCGATGGTCCCAGTTGGACCGCCCGCAAGCGTTAGCCACCACCCAGAACAGCGCTTCGTGGCCCCATATGGGGCTCCACCGACGGCCCCAGTGGCACCGCCCACATGCGTCAGCCACCACCCAGCACTGCGTTCCGTGGCCCCATAAGGGGGCTCCACCGAAAGCCCCAGTGGCACCGCGCACATCCGTCAGCTACCACCCAGTACAGCGTTTCGTGGCCCCGTAGGGAGCTTCACCGAAGGTCCCAGTGGGACCGCCCGCATGCGTCAGCCACCACCCAGTACAGCGCTTCGTGGCCCCATGGGGAGCTCCACGGTTGGCCCCAGTGGCACCGCCGGCATGCGTCAGTCACCACCCAGTACAGCGGTTCTTGGCCCCATCGGGATCCCCACCGACGGCCCCAGTGGGACCGCCCGCATGCGTCAGCCGCCACCCAGTGCAGCGTCTTGCGGTCCCATAAGGAGCTCCACCGAAGGTCCCAGTGGTCCCAGTGGGACCGCTGGGACCAGTGGTCCCAGTGGTCCCAGAGCTCTTGCAGCGTCTTGCGGTCCCAGTGGGACCGCCCACATGCTTCAGCCAGCACCCAGTATGGCGCTTCGTGGCCCCATGGGGAGCTCCACCGACGGTCCAAGTGGCACCGCCCGCATGCGCCAGCCACCACCCCACCCAGTACAGCGCTTCGTGGGCCCATGAGGAGCTCCACCGACGGCCCCGGTGGCACCGCCCGCATGCGTCAGCCGCCACCCAGCACTACGTTCCGTGGCCCCAAATGGGGCTCCACCGAAGGCCCCAGTGGCACAACCCGCATGCGTCAGCCACCACCCAGCACTGCGCTTCGTGGCCCCATAGGGGGCTCCACCGAAGGCCCCAGTGGCACCGCCCGCATGCGTCAGCCACCAACCTATGCAGCTCTTCGTGGCCCATAGGGAGCTCCACCGATGGTCCCAGTTGGACCGCCCGCAAGCGTTAGCCACCACCCAGAACAGCGCTTCGTGGCCCCATATGGGGCTCCACCGACGGCCCCAGTGGCACCGCCCGCATGCGTCGTCCACCACCCAGCACTGCATTTCGCGGCCCCGTTGATTGGGATCTCCACCAAGCCCCAATGGCACCGCCCGCATGCCCCCCCCCCCGTACAGCGTGTCCGCTTGCATGCGACCCCCCCACCAGTACAGCGTTTCGTGGGCCCATAGGGGGCTCCACCGAAGGTCCAAGTAGCACCGCCCGCATGCGTCCCGCCTCCCAGTACAGCGCTTCGTGGCCCCATAGGGGGCTCCACCGAAGGTCCCAGTGGCACCGCCCGCATGCGTCCCGCCTCCCAGTACAGCGCTTCGTGGCCCCATAGGGGGCTCCACCGAAGCCCCCACTGGCCCCGCCCGCATGCGTCGGCCACCACCCAGTACAGCTTTTCGTGGCCCCGTAGGACGCTCCACAGAAAGACCCAACCAGTACAGCGTTTCGTGGCCTCATCGGGAGCTCCAGCGAGGGGCACCGCCCGCATGCGTCCGCCACAGCCAATACAGCGTTTCGTGGCCCCTAGGGCGCCCCACCGAAGCCCTCTGTGGCACCGCCCGCATGCGTCTCCCCCACCCATTACGGCACATCCCTCACGCGTTTCGTGGCTCCATAGGGAGCTCCACCGGAAGCGGTACCCACAACGCGTTATTCACAACTGCATATGGTTGGGTTTTTCGCCAGGAAAGCTGGGTCCGCTACAGTCAACCCGCATCATAAGTATGGGTCACCTTCCCAGAGGTATCCTTGCATCCTCGCATCCTCGGTTCATCATTGGCTGCTTTCGTCGGCCACGCCCCGCTCGCAGAGTGTCGACATGACATTCCGAGGCCCCTGCATCCTTGTCGAGTGTTTTCGTGATACGGGGCGCCTGTCGTACAGTTGCAGTTGCGATGCTCACAGAAGGACCACGCTGGGCTCAGGAAGGGCTCAGATTCTCGGGCAGTTTTCAGTCGGGCCTGTCCCTCCACAGGAGGAATATTCACAAAGGTTAAAAAGTAGTCTGGAGACGATTGTGTTGCCTATGTTTGATTGTTTTTTGGGTATTTGTTGAAGATGTTCTTTAATCTTTCCTCGGAAATCTGCCTGTATGGGGGACAGGCGCGAACTGAGGTCAGTTCCTTATACATCTCTCGACCAGGGAGGCGATTTGTGTGGCCAAGGCCGGCCGTGGCCGGAGGAGCCCCTTCGTTCCTGCTTTGGCCTCGGCACAAGCGAAAGAGGCACAGGAAGCACGGGGAGGCATACCAGTGGCGCGGCCGCAAGGAGGGTGAGGTGTCGCGGCCAGGGTACACTCTTGTCGGCGGCGAGCAAAGGGGGGAAGTGAGAAGGAAAGGGCCTTCTCAGAAGGCGGCGGGACTTCTCAGAAGCCCTCGCGCCTGCTCAGAAGTTGTTGGTCCCCCTCGCTCGCCGCCAAATTTTGAGGACTCCGTCATATCACCTCTGGCTTGCAGCGCGCTTTTTGTTTCAGTCCGTACCGGTCGCGGGCTTAGTCCACTATTTGCATTGTCTGTTCGCCCGAGAGATCTCCGACAATATGATTCTTTCAAACAGCGGGTTTTCCTCGATTTCGGCCCTCTGTGGGGCGTTCTTGGGCCCCAGACCATCGAAATGGATCTGAGACGCGAAGTTATTCCTGGGGCACGGATCTCGAAGTTTTAGACTTCCCAGATAGGGTCCGGGAAGGTGGTGTCGGAGGATCGCGCCGCATCACCGATTCATCAGCGATGCGGCTTGATGCGGAGCCCAATTTTCTCCGCGCCGTCGGCCCAGGTGCATCGCCGATGCTTCAGCTTTGCGGCTTGACGTGGAGCTGGATTTTCTCCACGCCGACGTCGCCGATGCATTGCCGATGCCGATGCATCGCCAATGCATCGGCGATGCCGCGCGATCTTACGACCGCATCTACTCGGACCCCATCTAGGAGGCCTCTACGCGGCTACGGAAACAGTGGTGACGATGATCAACAGCAGTCATTGTTTTTTGTTTGCACAGGGCTCGCTGTCGGTGTCGCCGCGGCTGTGGTCCCCTTTTTAGGCACCAGGCTCCATCACAGAAGCCGCTGTCGGTTTGGGACGACGTTTGATGGGCTTGTTTTCCACCACCACTACCACAAGTTGGAGGGGGGAAGGAGGAGGAGGAGGAGGAGGAGGAGGAGGGCGAGGGGGAGGAGGACGAAGAGGAGGAGGAGGAGGAGGAGGAGGAGGAGGAGGACACCCTCCCCCTCCAACTTGTGGTGGTAGTGGTGGAACACAGGCCCATCAAACCTTTGCTGCTGGCATCGCGCTCCATTTTCTCTGGACCCACCTCGGGCGTGCCCCCCGCGGCTCGCGCCGCGGCCGGCCGGCCGCTGCGGCGCGGTGGGGTGGCTGCGACAACGGCCCATGGACGACGTCGGTCAAGGGACCCAGACCCCCTCGCGTTGTGAAAAAATCACGACGGGAGGTTTTTCCCTATTTTCGGCATCCGGGGGCCCTTACCGTGCCTCGGGACCGTCAAAAAACGACTCAGGATGCAAAACCGGTCCCGGGGATGGAGTCCAGACCTCTGGGGGTCGACGTTGTGAAAAAATCACGACGTCGGGGGTCTGGGGAGGAAACACCACCTGGACCGGACAAGTGGCGTTTGCTAAGCGGCCCTGGGCGTTTATTAGACAGCCCTGCCCCGTTTGATTGCTTCTCCGGGCGCGTTTACTGCGCGACTTCGCGTGTCGGGGTGGTTATTATGGGGGGGGATTTGTTTGGCTTTTGGTTGGGGGGGGCCCTGGAGCAGTTTGTCGGCCTCCTGGGAGTCTCCCAGAGGCTGCTCGTCGCCACGGCCAGATCCGCGTCGAGGAACAGGTCAGGTCGGGGGTGGACATACTTCCTACCCTGACACGTCGACTAAGGAATTGGCCGTTTTCGGTTCGCGAGGGGGCGTCGCGGCCGTCATTTTTGCGGGTCCAGGTCCGTCGGTTTCGGTCCCAGGCCGTGAATGGGAGGTTTACTAAAGGGAGGTTTGTCCACCGCCGACTGTCGGGGCGCAAGAGACGAGGGCCAATGCAAACGGAGGTCAGCAAGAACGCCAGATCGTGCAGGATCCTGCAGGGCCAGGGTCGCGCTGACCCGGGTCTGGGTGCAGGATCCTGTCCGTGCAGGATCCTTCGCGTGGACCCGGGTCTGGGCGCAGGGTTAGGAGGGGGAGGCTGAGGGCGAGTGGGAGGGGAGCAACAGGAGGAGGAGGAGGAGGAGGAGGAGGAGGAGGAGGAGGAGGAGCAGGGAGGAGGAGGAGGGTGAGGAATGGTAAAGTGGAGGAGGAGGAGGAGCAGGGAAGAGTATGGTGAGGAATATTACTAGTGGTAGGGGGAGGAGGAGGAGGAGGAGGAGGAGGAGGAGGAGGAGGAGGAGGAGGAGGAAGAGGAGGAAGAGGAGGAAGAGGAGGAGGAGGGGGGGGGAGGGGGAGGAGGGAGGAGGAGGGGGAGGAGGTGGAGGAACCCGGGTCTGGACTGACCCTGGTCCGCAGGTCCCCGAATATTTTGAGTTTGCGTGTGTGTGCTGGGCGGGAGAGCCGCCGTTGTCACCTCCGGCTCTCCTCCGGACGTGGGGGCCAGCTCAGAGGGCGAAGTATTAAGTCGGATGTATCCCCCCACTGGGAGATTTTCGACGAAAAATAACAAGTAGTAACAAACATACTCCAAATGGTTAAAAATACACAAACGATAGTCCCCAGACTATTTTTGGACTATTTGTGAATTTTCCTTCTGTAGAGGGACGGGCCCGACTTCAGCGAAGCACCGACCCTCAATCGCCTATCCTCGTCTCGTTTAACCGACCCCCATCCCCAGCCTCGTCCCCTTCGAGACCCCCACCAAAGTACCACCCCAGTTGAGGATGCACCCCTCGAAACCCGAAGGGAACGGCCTAATCCCCATCCAGGAAGGTAAATCGGCCAGTGGGGCCCAGGCCACGCCGCTTGGGATGGGGATCGGTTAAACGATACTCATCCATCGCCAATCAGGGCCTGGGCCCTCCTGGTGTTGTTTCGCTATCGATGGCCTATCGTGGATCTGTCGGAGACGCATCGCCGATCCCAAGGCAACGCTGCCCCCCGAGCCAGCCCCCCAGGATGCAGCCCCTGGGAGTTGATTCAGCATCGGCGTTGCTAATAATGTCCGCGTTGGAAAGCTGGCCTTATCCTGAATCATCCCGCTATTTTTCAGAATCTGCTAAACATGGTCTTTATATGGCCTTCTCCCAGGTTTAGTGTGTGCTAGTCTCGCTGAAGAGCTTCTACATTGTGCATCGGGGGAAGTATCGGCAGGGAGACCAGGGGGGAACAGAGAAGGGGCGGGCCTTCTCAGAAGGCTCGGAAGTCCCCCGACGGCCCCCTGAGAAGTTTTTGAAGCCTTCCCTCAAGACGAAGAAACCATCTCAGAAGGCGCGAGGGTTTCTGAGAAGCTCCGCCGCCTTCTGAGAAGGCCTCCCTCGCTCACCAATAGTAGCCCGCGTTCGTCCTTACGAAGACCTCCCAGGAGTTGCTCCAAGCTACCGTTCGTTCGTTTGCAACTCCTGGGAGGAAACGTTTATGATTTTGCTCTGGTCCGAAATCCGGCTTAATCCGGCTCGATCCCGCTAAATCCGGTTTCATCCCGCTTACTCCGGCTTAGTCCGAGGCCATTCCGGCCTAACAGCTCCCACATGAGGTTCATTCCTCTTTCATCTTTCCGACGAAAACCTCCCAGTAGTTGCTTCCTAGCGTTCCCCCTCGACGACTGGGGTTTAATCCTCCTTAATATTTCCGGCGAAAACCTCCAGTAGTTTCGCAGGCCTGGAGGTTGACACCAACACCAAGATCGGCGGTGTGCCTCCACCGAGGGGAGAAGATCCCGATCTCGGTGGTGGTGGTAAGATTCTGGCTTCCAAGGTGGCCGAAATATTGCCACCAACACCGAAATCCAGGATCACCTTCCCTCCGTGGAGGCAACCCCCTGTGTTGGTGTTGGTGCCAATTTCCAGGCCTCCCATAATCCTCCTTAATATTTCCGGCGAAAACTTCCCAGCAGTTGCCTCCTGGCGTTCCCCCTCCGGCGGCTGCGGCCATGCGCGGCGGGCGCCGCGGGCACGTCGGGGGGCGGCAGCGGCGAGCGGCGACTTCCCCCATGGCGTCATCGCGCCGTGCAGCACGTCACGACGGAAGGCTTCTGGCCGTTTTGGGCCTGCGGGGGGCCCTTGCCAAGGGCCCCTCCTCCTCCTCCTCCTCCTCCTCCTCCTCCTCCTCCTCCTCCTCCTCCTCAGTACCCCGACCCCATCCAGGAGCCTAGACCAAGGGCCCCTTGGTCTAGGCCTCCTGGATGGGGTCGGGGTAGTGAGACAGGATAGTGTCGTGTTGCTTGCGAGGCTAAAGCAGCGCTGTCGGCAGGCAAGACGTGATGGTGTCGCAGCTTTCTGAGGGTGCAGCTCCCTCGCTCGCAAGAGACGTGCAGGTTCTGCCATGCACACTCAAGACCAGGAGAGAATAGAGCCGATTCGCGATGCACCACGCAAAAAGAAATGATGGGGTCGGGGTAGATGTGGTCGGAGGATCGCGCCGCATCGCCGATGCATCGGCGGCGCGGCTCGATGTGGAACCCAGAATTCTCCGCACCAGTGTCGGCGATGCACCGCCGACGTCGCCGATGCATTATCGATGCATCGTCGGTGCATCGGCGATGCGGCCCGATCCTCCGATTCCATCTGCTCGGACCCCATCTGGGATGCCTGTACTTGCGGTGCCCCAGGGTCGTCAAAAACTACTCAGGACGTTAAGCAGGATAGATCTCCCGGGAGGTTGGACTCACCATCGGCGCTGATGTGTCCGTGGTCGAAACTAGCCTAATCCGGCACAGTCCCGCTCAGGTTCACGCAGTGTTCGCTGTCGGTTTTGGGTGACATTTGCTAGCGGCCATCGTATCTGCTCTGTCCGTACCATCTCGGGCATCCTCAAGCGAACAGCAGCACCCCGAAGCGAGCAGACCATCAAGAACCGACGAAGATGCCCGAACGCGTCCGAGGCCGAACAGGCATCGGCGCGAGGATGCCAAGGGGCCTCCGACGGCGACGACGGCGGCCGCGCCCCCCGCGGGAGCCGCCGGAGGCGGCGAAGGCGGCGGCTATCGGCGAGGGAGGAGGAGAAGGAGGAGGAGGAGGAGGAGGATGAGGAGGACGAGGAGGAGGTGGAGGAGGTGGTGGAGGAGGAGGTGGAGGAGGAGGGAGGAGGAGGAGGAGGAGAGGAGGGGGAGGAGGAGGAGGAGGAGGAGGAGGAGGAGGAGGCGGAGGAGGAGGAGGAGGAGGAGGAGGAGGAGGTGGAGTTGGAGGAGGAGGAGGAGGAGGAGGAGGCGGAGGAGGAGGAGGAGGAGGAGGAGGCGGCGGCGGTGGCGGCGGCGGCGGCTATCGGCGGGCTGGCGGCGGCCGCGCATCCCCGGCGGCGTGCTGCGGCGCCCCCCCGACCGACAGAACCTCGGCGCCGGCGGCGTCACCGACTGGAGCTTCCGGGTGCGCCCCGCGCCGGGTACCAAGCCAGGGCAGTCGGCGTCTTCGTTGTTTGTTAGCAGTGGCGAAGCGTCCGAGTTCGCCTACAGTCAGGAGGGGAAAAAACACACAGACACAATTAATCGTCCATCCCTAAGAAAATATGGGAAAATATGGGAAGTGGGGGGGGGAGACGAAAACCCAGAAAATATGGGGAATCCTTTGATTTGAGTGTATTGATTTGTGTGTCCTTGGGCCCCTTCATCTTCGTCGTTTGTCAAGCAGTGGCGAACCGTCCGAGTTCGCCTATAGGCCCGCCAAGTAATGTTAGAAGAACCTTTTGTGGTCTGCGCGACGTGTTCTCAGAACATTTCTGGCTGATTCTGCTTTGTTTTGGCACATCGGGTCGACGTTCTTCTAAGAACATTGTTTAAAGTTCTTAGAACACTTCTGTGTTCTAGGAACATGTCGTGGTAGGCCTATAGAAAAACCAGGACGATCGGTCCCTGCTCAACGTTTGTCAGTATCTTTCAACCGACCCCCATCCCCATCCCCATCCCCTTCGAGACCCCCACCAAATTATCTCCTCCTCCTCCTCCTCCTCCTCCTCCTCCTCCTCCTCCTCCTCCTCCTCCCTCCTCCCTCCTCCCTCCCCCCCCTCACGACCTCTCTCCCCCGGGAGGCCGGTCAGGCGCCGGGCCGCCGCCGACCGCCCGGAGGGGGTCCGGATGCTGGAGACGGGGCGCCGCGCGGGGGCATGAGCGCGGACGGGGGTTATCGTTTAACCAATCCCCACTCCCAACCCCATCCCTTTCGAGACCCCCACCAAATCACCACCCCAGTTGGGGATACACCCCTCCTCGAAACCCGAAGGGAACGACCCACATCCCCATCTAGGGGGGTGACTCGGCCAGTGGGGCCCAGGCCACGCCGCTTGGGATGGGGATCGGTGAAACGATATTCATTTCGGGCGCGGATGAAGGACGAGTGAACGAGAATGCGCCTCGGCGGGGCTGTCCCCGGCCAGATAATAAGTAGAGATGCTTGGGCGCTGCGTAATGGGGGAGTCATAAATGCATACCAGTCCTCCCTGCGGCTGCGCGTCTTCCCTGGTGTCCCGGGTGCTCCGGGTCCGGGTGTCCCGGGTGTCCCAGGTGTCCCGGGTGTCCCGGGTGTCCCGGGTGTTCCGGGTGTTGTCCCGGGTGTCCCGGGTGTCCCGGGTGTCCCGGGTGTCCCAAGTGTCCCGGGTGTCCCGGGTGTCCCGGGTGTCCCGGGTGTCCCGGGTGTCCCGGGTGTCCCGGGTGTCCTGGGTGTCCCGGGTGTCCCGGCTGTCCCGGGTGGGCCGGGTGTCCCGGAGGTCCCGGGAATCCCGGGTGTCCCGGGTGTCCCGGGTGTCCCGGTTGTCCCGGGTGTCCAGGGTGTCCCGGGTGTCCCGGGTGTCCCGGGTGTCCCGGGTGTCCCGGGTGTCCCGGGTGTCCAGGGTGTCCCGGGTGTCCCGGGTGTCCTGGGTGTCCCGGGGCCGGGTGTCCCGGGTGTCCCGGGTGTTCTGGGGCCGGGTGTTCCGGGTGTCCCGGGTTTGCCGGGTGCCCTGGGTGTTCCAGGTGCTCACGGTGCTCCGGGTGCTCTGGCAAGATATGGGTGTTCTGGGTGCTCCCAGTGTGCTCGGTGATCACGATCCCACACGGGACGATGCACGGCCCACACGGGACGATGCACGGCACCGCAACGAAGGCCGCCATCTCGCGCAAAACGGGAAGGGGGCGAGGAGGAAGACGGCGACTCACTACTCCACTGCAGCAACGAAGGCGGAACTGAGGCAAAGAGGACGGGGGGGGGGGCGCACATACATGAAAGACAAGACGGGGCACTCTGTGGGGAAGAACGACACTGTGCAGACACAAATGGCGAGGCCGAAGGCCGGGAATATCACTTTTCTCCCGCGCGCCGTTCATAATGTGTCTCTACCAAGTCCAAGGAGGCATCGTCGCAAGTCCGACGCGGCTGGCAGGACGAGCTGCTGAGTTCCCTCTAAAAGCATCGCAAGCCAAGGAAGAGCGCCGCCGGGCGCCCTCATGCATCCACTTGCCTACTGGTATTGTGCGATGGGCGCCCCCTGAAGGCTCCGCGCGGCCACCGCGCGCTCCCTCTGCTTTTTGGCCAACCACTCGGCGTTGACCACGGCGGCCATCCCATGCAGGAAGAATGCGCCAGTCAAGGGGTTCATGGTACGCACGACGAACTTGTGCCTGCCGATCCGACCAAATAGCTGTTAGCACGCTTGGCTGTTGTGCCCCTCTATGTACTCTTTGTTGCACTCTGCCTTCGGTGAGCAGTTCGCCAAGCACCACGGGTCGACGCGGTTCCTGTCGCGTAGCCCATCCGTGATGTATTGCAGATTCGGGTGCGCCATCCTGCCAGCCAGAGGGCCGTCATCCTTGCGCTTGGACGTGTACCTCCGCAGGTGGCAAGCAGCATCTTGCCTGACCACGTGGATGGCGGGCGCGTTCCCCACCAGCTCAGCAAGGCAGAAATATCGTTGCGGTAAGCTTTCCGAACCGACGTATTCCTTCAGGTGGAGAATGTATCCCTCTGGGGTGCATGCGTAGAGCCAACCTCATCGCTTCCCCCCGCGGCGGGTCGCCTTCCCAGGCGTCTTCTGCTTGTGCGTCTTGCACGACACTGCCGCCAGATCCGCCTCTGGCAACGCGGTCGGGACATGCGCGCCGCTGCCGGCCTTGCTCCAGTAGTCTTGCAGCTGCCCCGCCGTCGCGTTGCAGGCTGCCGTCCAACGCTGCCTAAGACGCCGGTCTGGCTGCCCGTGCTCGTCTACACATTCTCAACACACATCGCAAGGCTCAGCGCTTGCGCTCGTCTCCAACACCCGCCGCCTGCGATGACCAACGATAGTTTCTGACTGCGGCGGCCCAGCGGCGTCCCCAAGGTGCCGAATCTGGTGCTGTGAGCAGTATTTCCGCCCGAACGACGGCGTCTCGGAGCACTGGGTCGCAGTGCACTTGCCCAGCGGCGAGCGCTGCATGAGCTCAGCCACGTCCCGGCCGCAAATCCGCCGCGCCAATTCGGCGTTGCCGTCGATAACTACCACGGAGGGGGCAATGCCGTTATCGGTAAGTCCTCGCAACCGTTCCTGGCGCATGAATCTGGGTACCACGTCCAGATATCCCCCAAGAGGCCTGTGGTGGGCAAAGTCAGATTCAGGCCGCCCAAATCGGACCTGCGCTGGCATGCTCGAACGACTACTCGCCATGCGACCCAAGCTTTCTCTAACATCAAGTCCGCTCTCTTCGGCACTCTGTCAAGATCCCCCACGCGGGCAGCTTCGCGCTCGTGGACGACAGCTTCACTTTGGAAGGACACGTGCTGTCGCGCCAAACGCTCTGTAAATTGCCGCAACCACGCCGTGGACACGCCCCAGCTGTTCGCCACGAAGAAGTAGTCCATCTTGTCAGAAGGGTCCCAGCGCCACACGTGTTTCTCTTTGGTGTCCGACGCGTAATTGTACCACGCTCGTTTCCCACGCATCTCACAACCACGACATGCATCTTAGCGGCGCGTGTTGTCGCAACTCCCACCCGCCCACAGTAAGAATACTAGCTGTTACCGCTTCCGAGTGGCAGATGGAAGTCATGGGTCCTCTACAATGGCCGCGCGTCCTCCTCGGGTGCACTATGGTGTCCCCTGTTTGCAGCTCCATTGCCAATTCGTACAGCTCTGGGTGCTAATCGGTGCGCCTCGCAAGCAGGACTGGATAGCGGCGCAATGCTCGCACCTGCCTCGCCTTTTGAGCCTACACCGTTGTACCGATGCACAATGCAGATGCGGGTGGGATGTGGTCGCGGAGGAGTGGGAAAGGCTGGGGGGCCCGAGTGCGATGCGAGGAGCCCCAGGATGGCCCAAGAGAGCCCCAAAAGGGGCCCAAGAGGGCCCCAAGTGCGGCCCAAGAGAGCCCCAAGACGCCCTTTTTGAGCCTTAGAGGGGAGGGGCTGAATTTAGGACCCCCCCTCTGTTGAGCAATGGGGCCCAAGACGTCCACAAGAGACCTCTCAGACCCCCCCCCCCCCCCCCCCCCCCTCCAAAAGACCCCCAAGAGGGCCCCAAAAGAGCCCCGAGAGGGCCTCAAGAGGGCCCCAAGAAGACCCCGAGAGGACCCCAATAGAGCCCCAAGATGACTCCAAGAGACCTCCGAGAACCTCTCGCACTAACACCTCAACTCGCCTGGGCATCGTCGTTGGATGGGCTGGTGGGGGCACGCGAAGCGTCAAGGGTTTTTCTTTCGCTGCTTTATAGCTCTTCCGCTATTCGCGCCGATGGCGCGCGTGCCCTGAGGGCCGTGCTTTTCCGAGGTCCTCGAATGGAAGTTTGCCGTGGGCGGCGCAGGCGGTCGCCAAGTCGCGCGAGCTGGAGGCGCCAGCGAGACGGTGGCCCCACAAACCACCGCTCCTCAAAATTGGGCGCTTATGCTGTGTCCGCTGGTGGCGCGCGGGCGCCCACGTGCCGATGGGGCCTCGCCCCCGCGGGGGCCCGCGCAACGCTGCCGCCGCACTCGCCACGCACCTGGCGCGATCACCACTCACCAGAGGCCTGGGATTGGCGCGCAGACGGACGCGGTCGAGGAGCTGCCATTGCGCCGTTGTTGTTGGTGCCGCCGCGGCGCGCAGACGGACCCGGAGCTGCCGCGGCCCCTGCCGCAGCGTGCGCACCGCTGCCGGCCAAGGCGCTCCCAGGGCCACTGGCCACTGGCTGTGCGCGGCCGCGAGGCGGCGGGGGCCCTGCCGGCGGGCTCCGCATCGGGTTTCCGCTTCTTCCCAGCCCCGGTCGCAATGGCTTCAGTGGACGTGCGGAGGGAGACGCCGCAAAGCATCATCAGGCGATTGTGGTACTCCTTCTTGAGGTCTGCACCTTACGTGCCCATAAATCGCGCCACGAGGATCCCGCCCTGCCCTCTCCATGGGGTCGCGGCTGTCGGGGGGGGCGCATAAGAACCGCACATTATGGTTTTGGCCAGCGTTGTCCCTGCGGGCAGGGCGGGGCCCGGCGGTGCTCTCTCCCTGGGGCCATGGCAACCCGGCATTCCAACAAATCTGGGCTCGGGGCATTCCTGGCGCGCCGCAGCGGGTCGGATGGGATTTAGAAGCAGGGGGGCCCGATCGGCCGACCGAGCTTCCTAAGGCAAGCGCGGTTGTCCGGCGGAAGCGTCAGGCATATCCGCGCGACGCCGGGGCGCTCCTCGGACTCCGCCCCGTCGCTGTGCGCCCCGACGCGGCACTGCTCCAGCCCTGCCTTCTCAGCATCGGCTGACCAATCCCTATCTCCACTGGCTTGGCCTCGACCCCTCTGGCCGATTTTCCCCCCTGGACGGGGATATGCGGCGCCCCCCTCGGGGCTCGCAAGGCCTATCCCCACCTCGGGGGAGTGGGCGGGGGGGGGCTGGTGGATGGGCCACTAGGGATGGGTATCGATTGGACGATGCTGACCTTCATCACGGCCTTCCAATGACCAATCTTGACGGACACAGTGCGCGCGTGGGCGCCTGCCTGGGGGATGTTTTCGCGAATGGAATCGCACGCGTCGGTCCCGTAGATGACTGCCTCCCCTCGAGGGATCGTTTTCTTCATCACCCCCCTGTCCTTGAACGCGACCTCAGCGATATCTTCCGACTGCGCGGACATCCCGGCCCCCCCGTAACCCGCGTCAATGGACGGCGCGACCGGATCGCCGAGCAACAGGAAGTCCTGCGAAGCGCCCGCTGGTGTGCCGCCGCTGCTTGCCGGCTCCGCGGGCGCTGCCTCCCGCGGTGGCTCCGAGCCATCCTCGCTGCCAGCAGTCGTGGGCCCTGCTTCCGGCGGCGCCCCTGCCGCGCCGCCGCCCTCGGCCGCCGCCTCGACCTGCGCCCTCGGCCGCCCTCGGCGGGCCCACCCGGCGGGTCATGTCGAAATCTGGCCACTCGGCGCGGGCCGCCAGCATGCGCGCGGACCCTGCTGCCCGGCGCGCGGCGGCGTCTCTGGCAGCCAGCCGGTCCTGCGTGGCCTCCCTGGCCTCTGGTGCTCCGTTGGTCATGATGCTCCGGATCTGATGGAAGACGCTTAGAACCTCCCACGCGCGCACCACGCGGTGCTCCTCAACGAGTGGATTTGGAACGGGAGGCACGGCCACCCCCTCAGCAGCCTCATGCGGAACCGGCAGGTCCCCCACTGCAGTCTCCAGGAGCAACAGCGCCACTGCCATCATGCCGAGCAGCCACGGGCTGGGTCCTGAGCTGCTCCTCGAATCGGCCATCCGATGAATCCCCAAACGAATGCGACGAATGCGCAGGGACCGCGGGCCATCGATTGTTGCGTCTCTCTCTCTCTCTCTTTCTCTTTCTCTCTCTCTCTCTTTCATCCCTCTCTTTCATCCCTCTCCCTCTCCCTCTCCCTCTCCCTCTCTCTCTCTCTCTATCTCTTTCTCTCTCTCTCTCTCTCCCTCTCTCTCTCTCTCTCTCTCTCTTTCTCTCTCTTTCTCTTTCTCTCTCTCTCTCTCTCTCTCTCTCTCTCTCTCTCCCCCCCACGTCTCGGGACCCGCATCGGGCGCCGACCAGGCGGACTCCACCCCGACCGCGGAGATCGCCCAGGTCCACGATCCCGCGGGCCCAGGGGCCCGCGCCAGGCTGACCGATGGCCTCTGAGGCCTCCGCCGAACAAAGCCGCATCGCCCTCGTGGCCCGCGCCCCGGGACGCGGCGCACTGCGCGTCCAGCGCCGTCTGGAAGCCCGTGAACGCCAGGCGCGCATCTTCCGCCCAGTCGATGACCTTCTGGCTCTCCAGGAAATGGCTCAGCACGCGGTCTGCCATGGATTTGATGTCGAGCCCGTTCTCGATCGGCACGCCCCGGTTGGCGGTGCGAATTTCAGGCACAGGTTCGCCGCCAACCACGCGGAACCGAAGTCTGTTGGGCGGGGCCGGGGATTCCGCCAAGCAGAGAAATCGGGAGAGAGCGCAGCAACGACCTCCCTTACGTTGTTCCCATACCCTCAGACTAGAAGGGGCCCAGAAGCCAGCCACGTGCTTCCACGCATCCGCGGATCTGCTGATTTTGCTCGACCACGCTACCTGTGGACACCCCAGCCTCCGGAGGCAAACCAATTCTACAGATCGGGAAGCGATCCTTCCACACTTCACAAGAACATCTGTAGAAGCAAAACGCAAATTCTACACTTGGAGACAACATTTGTGGAAGGGCAACACACCAACTGCCTTGACACGTCACAATAAGATCTGTAGAAGCAAAGCAAACTCTACACTTGAATACAACAACTGTAGAAAAAGGCAAAGCGCCAACTGTTTTTACACAAGTCACAAGGACATATGTAGAAGCAAAGCAAGTTCTACATTCCAAGACAACATCCGTGGAAGGGCAAGTCTCCGAAGACCGTAGATCTACACATCCGTTGGGCGGATGCCAGCGGAAGAGAGGCGGCCACAGGTGGGCAACCACAGAACACAGGCCGCACCCGCAGGTGGAGTACCGTAACTTCCACACATCCGCGGCTCTGCTGATTTTGCTCGACCACGCTTCTGGTGGACACACCAGCCTCCAGAGGCAAGCCAATTCTACAGATCGGAAAACGTTTTTTCCACACTTCACAAGAACGTCTGTAGAAGCAAAACGCAAATTCTACACTTGAAGACAACATCTGTCGAAGGGCAGAACGCCAACTGTTTCCACACATCACAAGACCACCTGTAGAAGCAAAGCGAATTCTACACTTGAAGACAACATGCGTGGAAGGGCAAAACGCCCACTGCTTCCACACATCACAAGAGCACCTGTAGAAACAAAACAAGTTCTACACTTGAAGACAACATCTCTGGAAGGGCAAGCCTTCAAGGAACGTAGATTTACACATCCGGGCATCTGTGGAATCCATTGGCTCCCCGATGCTCAGTTTTCTGAACAGAGGCGATCTGAGGCCCTGCTGCCAACCTATCGGAGGAGGACGAAGGCGGGGGGGAGGTGGGAGACGATGAGGAACAGGAAGACAAAGGACGACGGGGGGACGAAGGATGATGACGGAAGAGGAGAAAGAAACAATGATGATGTCGGAGGAGTCGGAAGCCAGGTTCATTCCTCATCTTGACGCCTGAGTTCATCACTCGCCACACACACACACTCCTTATCCCGTGTTGCTGCTGCTGCTGCTCCTCTTCCTCCTCCTCCTCCGCCTCCTCCTCCTCCTGTTCCGCCTCCTCCTCCTCCTCCTCCTCCTCCTCCTCCTCCTCCTCCCCTTCCTCCTCCCCCTCCGCATCCACACATTCCTTCTCCGATCCTCCTCCGATCCTCCTCCTCCTCCTCCTCCTCCTCCTCCTCCTCCTCTCCTCCTGCTCCTCCTCCTCCTCCTCCTCCTCCTGCTCCTGCTCCTCCTCCTCCTCCTCCTCCTCCTCCTCCTCCTCCTCCTCCTCCTCCTCCTTCTCGTCGTAACGTCCTGATTGCTCAGGGTGCTCCGGGTGCTCCGGGTGCTCTGGGTGCCCCGGGTGCTCCGGGGTCTCCGGGTGTCCCAGGTGTCCCGGGTGTCCCAGGTGTCCCGGGTGGCCCGGGTGCTCTGGGTGCTCCGGGTGTCCCGGGTGTCCCGGGTGTCCTGGGCCCCGAGGTTCGCAAACGCTTGAAATCAGGAGCAGGCGTCTGAAACCACTCACACGACCTTGAAAACAATATGAAAAGAAGGTCGAGCGCGTCTGATTCAAGAGAAACCAACCCTTAAAGCTTGCATTTCAGCCTAGAAAAAGAGTTCGTATCCTTATTATTTGGATTTCGTAGAGCGTGTCGTCTGTTTGCCTTTTTGAGCTTTGTTGTGGGCGGTGATATATGAAAACCTCCATTCCTCGTTCCTCCTCGTTCCTCCTCCCCTCATCCTCCTCTTCTTCTCATGATATTATATTCTTCTTACGCTCGCCTCCTCATGATGTTCCCCCTCTTCCTCTTATCCTTATTTCTTCCCTCATCCTCCTCCGCCTCCTCTTCCTCCGTCTCCTCCTCCTCCTGGTCCTCCTCCTCCTCCTCCTCCTCCTCCTTCTCTTCCTCCTTTCCCTTCGCCCTTTTCCCTGCTCTCCCTTTCCCTGGCGGGGGGCGGCCGCGCGCCGCACCGTGGTCAGCGCCATCTGGTCGACAGCAGCCTCCTTTACCTCCTCCCCCTCCCCCTAGGAACGCAGCATTAGTTGCGATGCTATGCTATGATGTGCCATGCTATGCTGCGTTATGTTATGCTATGCTGTGCTGTGCTGTGCTATGCTATGATATGCTGCGCTATGATATGCTATGCTATGTTATGCTGTGCTGTGCTGTGCTGTGCTAAGCTATGCTGTGCTGTGCTGTGCTGTGCTATGATATGCTATGCTATGCTATGCTATGCTATGGAGGAGGATGGAGAAGGAGGCTGACCACGTTGTGTTTCCTCTGGAGGCGACTCAACGTTTAAAACGTGTTGACCAACCATTTCTGCAACGTAACGTGACTAACTGTGGAAGGGTGGCATGAAACGGCACAATGCTTTACGTGGCCTTGCAAGTCCTCGTCGCTGTATGTCCATGTGAATCGGTGGTTAATCCATAGTTGCAGCTCGCAAGCGTGCTGAAATACATGGAATTTCGGAGAAAGCTTCCAAAATCTCAAAGACGCGTTCAATGCTTCTCGAGACAATGTGTTGTAGATGGCCAAAAAATGTGTGCAACAAGTCTCGATCCTCGATTTTGCTGAATCCGACATGAAACGAGGCTCTGCTTTTATGATTATGTAATACTCCGCAAGCAACTGGGCACACGCCAAACGTCGGTTATCATGCGTCGATCCTGAATTATGCTTAGCAGCAAACTCCGCTAACCACTGGACGAGGTGTCGGTTCGAAGCTGCCTTGCCTTTGAATTTAGGCCAATCGTTAGTTGACCTCAATCGTTCCATCGTGATGGCCCTTCTGATGCGGTACATGTTTGGATGGCTCTTGTACCAAGCGTCCAGATCATTGCGTAAGTTCTCGAGCTGCTTGGCTTGATTTGGCCCCAGTGCACCTGATGCCATTACCTCCAGAATGATATTTCCAATCAGATGCGAGCTCACCCCCAAATCTATTGCATGGAGTATGTCAATGACAACTCCCTCTAAGCGAAGCGTGCGAATTCTGCACAGCCCTGGTGGCTGCTTACCCTCGGCCAAAAGTTGTTCCATGTATGTTTGATGAGTCCGAACTGTCAATCTCCATGCGGCATCGGGCCCTGACTGGGTCCATACCAAGGGGCCAGAAGGGGATGCCCCGCACAACCAGCACATGTTTGGCTCCTGCGTGGACGTAGGGAACCCTAGAACTTGGTTGTAAAATTCCCAATCGCCGCGAATCTGAACTGCCGCAGCGAGCCAACCGCCGAGCAGCTCTCGTCCTCCGTCTCTTAGAGGCCTGCCGAGCCAATCGCAATTTGGCATTGTTCCATCCGTCAAAGCATTCATTGCCCATGCTAGCCTGTCCCATAGCGCCTCAAGGGTTCCCTTGACGATGTTGCCTTTCTTGATGACTGTGAAGATGAGCCTCGATTTCTTGGTTGCTGCACTCGGCCTGCAATGAAGGCTGTTGGTCGAAATCGTAAATAGCCCATCAGTTTTGTTGGTCGGAGCACCATCGCCATGAATACCCAACCCAATCGTATTACCAGGATTTGTGATATAGTCTCTGACGCCACCGAAAAGCTGCGTATCGTGAATACCTCGCCAAAAATCTCCAATGTCTTCTTTGGGGCCAACGATGTAATCGTAGAATATATTTCTGTCCTCCTTGTTCAAAAGAGCCTCAAGTGTATCAATGGGGCAAATTATTGGGTGCTGCTGCTTGGTGTTTCCTGGGCCAGGGATGTCAATCCAGCGAATCCGCGGGGCCTTGTCAGGCGCCCCGACAGCATTGGGCACGGAACGATGTGCGTTAGTCGGACAAAGGCCCGACCCCAAATTGCCGACACCTCGAGCTCCTTGGGCGGACGCTGCCTCGGACAATTCTAGAACGTCCTCGGCGCTAATGCGCCCAGATGACCATTTCTTCGTGACAAGATCGTTGAACGGCCTTGGCTGTTGCGCATCAATATCACTTTGGCTCGCCAATCTCTGACGAACACCCATGCCTTGAGCCTCGTCTGGCCTCTGGGCTTCCACTGCCCCAGCTGCCAACCTCTGACGAATGCCCCCCTGGCCGCTGGACGCTGAACTGGGGGCTCCGCCCGAGACCGCCAAGCTGGGTGAACCAGAAGCGCCGCGCGCAACGTCAAGACCCAAACGGTGCTTGACGCCACCTCTGCGCCCCGAGCTCATGAAACTCTCGAACCAAGAAACGCCTACATACAGGCTGGGGTTCTCGATGGGGATGGTCGCATGGAGGACGCTGGCAGAGAGCGATCACGGCCATGGTAACATCAATGGCCCAATCAGGTTTGCCTCAGAGACCCTCAGGGTTCTTACTACATCTTGTAGGTCCCACCCGATACGACCCAACCTGATTGGGCCCCACCCACAAGGGCCCCGTCGCATAGAGTCCCATCTGATAAGGTCCCACCCCCATAGGGCCCCAACCCACGGGGTCACACTACTCAGGGTCCCACCCGGCAGGGTCACGCCCGATAGGGTCCCAGCCATAGGCCATGGCATATTGGTAGGCATCATCCTAGACACTCGCTAGGCTTTCTAGGCCAGAAACCAGCGTCAATGCTTTATGAACTTTTGACGACCGATTTGGGGCTGCTCAGAGGCTCTTAAGGTCCTCTAGGGTGGGGCCCCGTTCTCGGATCGCACCTGAAATGCACATACACATGCATACACATGCATACACATACATACATACATACATACATACATACATACATACATACACACACATACATACATACATACATACATACATACATACATACATGCATACATACATACATACATACATACAACCATACATACATACATACATACATACATACATACATACAGACATACATCCATCCATACATACATACATACATACATACATACATACACACGCATACATACATACATACATACATACATACATGCATGCATGCATACATGCATCCATACATACATACACACATACACACATACACACATTACATACATACATACATACATACATACATACATACATACATACATACATACATACATACATATATACATACATACATACATGCATACATACGTACATACATACATACATACATACATACATACATACATACATATATACATCTATATATATATACATACATACATACATACATATATACATACATACACGCATACATGCATACATACATGCATGCATACATGCATGCATACATACATACATACATACATACATACATACATACGTACACACATACACACATACATACACATACACACATGCATACCTACACATGCACACGCGTACATCCCTTCAAACGCACATACACACAACTACGTACTTACATACGCATACACAATATGGATGTTGGTTGTGCTATCGTGGCTGGCCTTTCGAGGGCTTCTGGGAGGCAGTTTTGAGGCCGTTGAGTCCCTTGGGCCGTCTTGGGGAGGCCGTCGGGGGGCAACCATAAATGCGGAGTGGTTTTTTTTTCACAGCCCCGCAGCGTATGTTTTTTCACAGCCCCGCAGCGTATTTTTTTTCTGCGCGCCCTCCCCGTTCCCCACGCATCCTGAGGCATCTTGGCCGTACTGGGCCGCTCTTGGGGGCATCTTGGGCCGTCTTGGGGAGGTCTTGGGGGGGCCATGGCGTTGTTGTTGGCAGTTGTTTTTTTCATGTTTTTTTTTCCGCGAGGCTGGTGCCGTAGCAACGTGGCGTCGTTGCAAGCTTGGGTGTCCGAGAGCACCCCTCCTCGAGCGTTGCGGACGGCCAGCCTCGCAAGAAAGAAACGCTGGGCTGTGTGGCAGCAGGGCGAATCACTTCACTAGGCTTTGCGGCTCCTCTTCGGGCTGGGGTTCGAGAGCTTGGCGTGCCACTCGCTGAGGTGGTTGAACTCCGTGAACAGCGTGTCCATCTTCGTTGAGATGGCGAGCAACTCCTCGCATGAAATTGGTTCCTTAGCAAGGGCCGCCCTCTCCATGGTCTTGTACATGCTCGACATCTTCGGCAGCAGCTTGCCATTGTCGGAGTTGAGCTCCCCAGCGTACTTCTCCTGCTCGGTGGCTTGGAACATAGCCTTCAACTCCACAACGATGTCTCCTAGATGGCGCAGCAATTTCCTCGGGTCCTTCGAGATGCTCTTCATCGTCTCGGTCTCATGCACGGAGTTCCCGCCCGCGGCAGCGCTGGTCTCGGTGACAGGTTCCTTCTTGATGGGGACGCCCCTGAAGACGGCCGACGATCCACTCCCACTTGACGGGAGCCCCTCCGCGGCGAAAAACTGTGCGTTCTCGTTGAAGAGGTCGGCCGTTGCTTTCTTCAACTCATCGTCTGTCAACTCGGTGTCGCCTTGGATCTCTTTATCTTCGTCTTTCCTATCTGAGCGGCCACCTGAGTCGTTCCAGATCTTGTACTCCGCATTCCACTCGTCCATTAGCCCCGAGTCGGGGTCGGCCCTCAACCCGAGCTTGCCCGAAGATATCTTATCGGTTGTTTTCTTCTCGCCAAAGTGGTTGATCATCGTTTGCTTGCTCATCCAGGTGAACTGATGATGCGACTGAATGCTATGCTGCACCTTCTGGGACTGCTTCATCGTAGCCTTCGTTCTCTTCTCAGCGAGGTGCTGAGCGAACCATGCGCTCATGAACTCCTTTTTGACTTCGTCTGGTGAATGATCGTACTGCTCCTTCTTGTTGTGAGCCTGCAAAAAGTGCACCATGGAGGACCGAGCTCGCTTGCGCTGCTCGGCGTCGGCCAGCAGCTCCTTTGCCTTGGCTAACTCCGCTGGCGCCACTAGAGGCGGCGAGATTGGTTCCATGGGTGTCTCCGTCAGCTTTTTCTTCTTGGGGGCCATCGCATCCAATCTCTGAGGAGGCTGCAGCCTGGACTTCGGACTCCTACAAGGTATAGGGATTGGGCCAAAACGGCCACGGGTATTGGGAGGAGGAGGAGAAGGAAGAGGGGGGAGGAGGAAGCTCGCCCAAACAATGTTTTCCGCTCGCGTGAAGACGAGCCCACGAGGCCCGAATGGGGGAAATACTGCACAGAAGAGGGCCCAGTCGGTAGTAACAAATGTGAGAGACGAAGCCCTTAAACGCAACATGGATGTGACATTCAAAGGCTGGGATGTCGGAGGGGGGATGAGGACGACGGCGCCAATCCCCAGCGGTGTCTCCCGGCATCCGACGCTCTGTGCCGAGCCCGCGCCGTCGTTCACCAATACCCTGTGGGCGTCAACGCGACATAGAAATGACATAGAATAACATATTATGGTGCGCCTATGTTGCAATATGTAAAACTGTCTATAACATAGTACCGACATATTATGTTATTCTATGTCGGCTCTATGTTGCGAATCGCGTGCTTGATTTAATGAAACACAAAAATCTAATTTTTAGTCTAGTATAGTTTATGTGCGGTTGCCCTTCCCCAAGCAGCGCGGCGCCCTCGGGCCCTCGGGCCCTGTGACCTGTTATAGCCCCCCCCAGTCCCCCCCCTCCTCCTGCTCCTCCCCCCTCCGGCCTCCTCGGCACCAAACCTGAATGGGTCTGAAAGTTTCAGACCCAAAGGGGTCCCTCCTCATCCTCCCCGCCGAAAACTCTGGATTTGGAAAATACATGTTCGGAATCCTCCTTCGGAAAAGGCAACGGCCCGTCTGCCTCAAGAACGCTTCCTGGAAGGATCTGAGCTCCTAGAACACGAGATCGAAGTTGTTGAGGGTCGATGCGGTAGCTAGCTGCTCGGGCCGCCACCTTGGGCAGCATCGTTGGCATGAACGCTCGACGCGGGAACTAAACATGCGATGCGTCCTGCCGCCCAAGCTCACCTCTGGGGCGCCTAGCACGGCACCTGGCTGTCCTCGATGTGCTCCTCGCCGTCTGAGGGGCTTGCCTCGGGGCTCGACTCGAGGTCCTTGAGCGGCTCGGGGTCCCGCTTGGGCTCAGTGATCTCGTCGCTCGGGTGGCGCTTGACGACCTTGACCTTGGGTTGATGTGCCCCTCCACAGTAGTCTTGAGCTCGGTGCGCTTCTCCATGAGGTCCATCATCCTGACGCCGAATGTGCCGCACGAGATCGGATCATGCACCCTGCCCTGCTGGGCCTCCTCCCCGATGCTCGCCAGAATCGAAGATTCAAGAGCAAGTTCGTTGATTGCTTGGCGAAGGCTCTCACTGTACCGATGGTCTCCCGCTTGGACGAGCCACGCCGCGAAGATGGTCGCCATGCTCTCCAACTCGTGCAAGAAGCCTTGTAAGACAGTCGGATCTTCTTCAACAATGCTCCTGTCGAACTTGTCCACGTCTGGGCCATCTTGGGACGACGCCTCGAATGGTTGCGAGGCCATAGCGCGAAGCATTGCTCGCAAAGCTGGCTGCCAGGATGTGGTGAATAGTCGCCAGAGCCTGTTTGAGCCGAACTTGCTAAGGATCCGTTCGGATTGTTCGGATTGTTCTCGTTTGGATTGTTCTCGTTCGGATTGTTCTCGTTTGGATTCTCGTTTGGATTCTCGTTTGGATTCTCGTTTGGATTCTCGTTTGGATTGTTCTGTATCGTTTGACTTCGGTCGTTCGGATTGTTCTCGTTTGGATTATCGTTTCAGTTTTGGTTGTTTGGGTGTCGGTTGCGTTGTCTGGGCGCGGCCGTTCCCTCGGCTGCCAGCTTCACCGCTTTGGAGTTACATGGCATTTTTTCTGGCAGTGGCACGCCTCGGAGAGCACTCGTTTGAGCTAAATCTGGCCTGAAGGCTGACCAACGCATTACACGCAATGCAAGTTGTGACCCCAAACTGGGCCTGACGCCCGAGTCAGGCTCATGCCGTCTGGCCAATTTCCCCAGCCCCTCGACCCTATTCATGCTTGCTAACGTCCGACGTGCCCTGAGATCCCTTGCCCACCCCCTAAAGTAACCCAGCAAGCTCAATACACAAGTGACAGATCTAATTCGCCATTCAGCCGCTGCGCCCTAAGCTCGGCGACCCTAGCAGCAGCTTTTGCGTTGGCCGCTGCCAGCTTGGCAGCATCAGAGATGGTGTCATCGCCACGGAGTTCTTGGAGTCCAGCTGCGCGAGCCCTACTGTGCATGCGATTGAGGAATTTCCTCCAAACCTCTGGGTCGATCCTAGGCTGCGCCCTCTCACCTGCATCGGCTGGCTCAGGAACCTGGGCGGCGGCAGGCCTCTTCTTAGCCCTCGCCGACGGCTTCTTTGAGATCGTCCCGAGCTTCCTCTTCTTCTCCTTGAGATCCTTATTGAAATCTCTCCAGTCGCCAGGCGTGATATCTCCATCGCCTTCGCTCAACTTGGCCAGGGCTCCTGGAGAAAAGCTAAGCTCGCTAGTATCCCAAGCTCCCTGCACATGCTTCTTGGCTGGCGTGGCGCATGGTGGCAAGAGGGCGTCGATATCCTCGTCCCCTTGTTTCAAAAGGCTTGCCGCAACGGCGTGGTCGGACTCAAAAAGTTCGGGCCCGTGCCCCTGGCTGCTCTGGAGAAATTCGGGAGACAAGCACACCTGCAGAGCGTCGGTGGGAGACGCCATCTTGCTTGACGAACCCGCCATGGACATGACGGATGGAATAGAAGGACGTCTCGCAGTATCATCTTTATTGGGGGTAGGGCGTTTACGTTCCCTTATGCGGACCTTGTCGTAAATTGCCTCGAAGTACCGCTGCCAGCTGCTCGGCACACCTCGCTCGTGATGCTTATGGTTCGCCATCTGGGCGATCGCAGCGCGGATCGCATAGGAGTTGCGATCGCAATCTGATTTGCTCAAGTCCATTCCATTGTCAAGCGAATATTTCTTGAAACCGTTGATCATTGAAGTAGAAAGTATGTTATAGCCGCCAGACAGATCTAGAAGCCGATCGATCACAAGTCGGAACCCATGGGCTTGTGGCCACTTCGGGGCATGCTTGAAATCCAGGTCGTCGTATTTGATCCTGCCATGCTTGAGGGAAGTTACGGGTAAGAGGTTCAATGCATCGACGATTGCTTGCGCATCCAAATCAACAGCCTTCCTCCTGTCTGTCACCCTTGCTTGGGCCAAAATGGCTAAGATAGGTGAGAGGGCTTCTTATGTATACAGTCTCATGTCTGCCGTTTGCCTGGCGTCAATGCGGCGCTTTGGGGGTTCCTGGGGCCGCTTGGGGGACTCCTGGGGCGCTCGGGGGGGCATTTGGGGGGCCTCCTGGGGCCGCTTGGGGGACTCTTGGGGGCCTCCGGAGGGCCTCGTGGGGGCCTCTTGGGGCCTCTTAGGGGCCTCGTAGGGGCCTCGTAGGGGCTTCTTAGGGCCGAGGGCTCGAAATGTTGCTCTCTCTCCGTCTTTCTTTCTTTCTTTCTCTCTCTCTCTCTCTCCCTCTCTCTCTCTCTCTCTCTCTCTCTCTCCCCCTCTCTCTCTCTCCCTCCCTCCCTCCCCCCCTCTCTGTTGACACTCGCCCAACGCACGACGGCATCGAATGGCGCGCGACAGCATCAGGGAGCTCAGCCTCCGACGGTCAGAACGCTTCCCCACGGCTGAACCGATGCGACGAGGGACTTCAGGGATACCCAGAGCGCCCAAACAGATGGACCCCAAGCCCGACCAAGCAAAGCGAGCCAGGCCCAGCAACAGGGCGAAGCCTGCGCATGAAACATGCCACGCCCTACCTTATCGTAGGGCCGAGGGCTGAGGGCGCACAGTTCGATCAGGGCTTAGGGCACAGCGCATGGGGCCTAAGGCCGAAGGCGGGGCTCAGGGATTAAGGCCGTGAGATTAAGGCTTGTGGCTTACGGCAGAGAGCCCTGTATTTAGGGCGTGGGGTTCGGGCGGCTTCGGGTTCAGCGCCTAGTGCAGAGGGGCTAGATAAGGCTTGGGGCTCAGGGCCTAGGGCTTCGGGCTTAGGGCATACGGCTTATGTCTTAGGGCTTAAGGCTCATCTGTAAGAGCTTATGAAAAGGGTTTGGGGTTTAGGGCTTGGGGCGTAAGGCGTACGGCCCAGGGTCTAGGGCCGAACAATTGGTGCTTCTGGGGCCACCGTGGTTTGTGGTGTGTGTGTGTGTGGCTGTGTGAATGCGCGCGCGTGTGTGTGCACATGTGTGGTGGTGGTGGGTGGGTGGTGGTGGCGGTGGTGGTGGCGGAGGGCTTGCGGCTGGGGGTCGGGGCTGATGGCGCGGGGGTGAGAGCAGCTATGAGTTTTGGGCGTAAATTTCACGGCTGACATCTTAGGATTTATAGTTCGGGTTTTGGAATGTATGTCTTCGAGGGCGTAAGGCTCAGAGCGGGGCGGGGTGGGGTGGTGCGTGTGTATATATATACACATTATATTATATATACATATGTATATGTACACATGTGTGTGTGCGCGCGTGTGTGTGCGTGTGTGTAGGTGGGTGGGTGGTGGGGTGGGTGGGGTGGGGTGGTGCGTCTGTGGGTGTGCGTGCGTGCATTAGTGCGCGTGTGTGTGTGTGTGTGTGAGTGTGTGTGTGGTGGTGTGTGTGTGTGTGTGTGTGTGTGTGTGGGGGGTGCGTGTTGTGGTGGTTGTGGTGATGTGTGTGTGTGTGTGTGTGTGTGGGAGTATGTGTGTGTGTGCGCGTGTGTGTGTGTGTGGTGTGTGTGTGTGGTGGTGTGTGTGTGCGTGTGTGTGTGTGTGTGTGCGTGCGCCAGGGGGGCAGTATGATTCAAAGACTGCCCCCAAGCGGGCCCATTCCCAGGGACATGCTTGTCGGACAAGATCGCCTTCGCGCATGAATGCTAGCTAGCTCTTGCAACCCCATCATCAAGACTAAGAACACCCCTCTATTTTTATAAGACCGCGTCCGTGGACGCGTTCATGCGAGTTTGGCGGAACAGGCATTGCATACCCCCTCTTCGTCCTCTTGACAACCCTTGATGTGCAGTGCATTTTCCGTTGATCTTGCCCTCGCATGCGAAGGCGAATCTAATGGGCCCTCTCGGAAACCCCCCACACGCACACATGCACACACCACCACACCACCACCACCACA
>CAUYUJ010015738.1:443675-451175 GCA_963575745.1 Prorocentrum cordatum
CACCAGAGCTCAGGGCCCCGAGTTTCGCGTCGTGACTGTGCGAGAGGCTCAGACCAAGCGCGCCACAGCGCTTCGGGACACGAGCAGCTCCTGGTGGACGCGATTGCACACGACTTTGCAGCACATCTATCGGCATCGAGCACGAGCCAACGGACAGCTCCAACTACGGCAACTGCACGAGGCCGTCGATAGGCTACGCCAGGAGGCGCCAGGAGGCGCCGCCACCATCATCCGCGACAAGGACGGCATCCCGTGGGACCGCTGGCTCCGCCTACTCGAGGCAGTCCGTACCACCCCCGTCGAGGAGCTGGTGGACTATGCAGCTGCAGCGGGTTTGCTGGCCAAGCGAGCTCAACGCCGAGCCCTCAGCAAATCTATGCATGAATTTCGGGAGTGGGCGGTGACGACGCCAGCTTTGAGCGTCCTCCACCGCACGCTCCGACCTCAACCACAGCCGGCTGACTCCAAGCTGGTGGGCACCACCACCCTGGTCCACCCGAAGGACCTGCTGGACCACAAGGTCACTTGCTGGCACCAGCTGTGGGCCCCAGCAGGACAGGACCTCAGTGGACTCGAGGACCTTTTCGACATGATCTTGCAGCGAGTTCAAGAGCGTGGACTTCCTCCCCTCGACGGTGCTGCAGTCCGACGAGCTCTTCACAGGCAGCGGGCCAACACAGGCCAGGGCGCTGACCGCCTCAGCCCCACAGACCTGCTGCGGCTGCCTGACGAGGCGCTCGAAGAACTCGCCAGCCTTTTCAATATTATGGAACGCACTCAGATGTGGCCTCATCAACTTCTACTTGCGGTCGGAGTCATGAGGGCCAAGAAGGACAACGGCGACCGCATCATCGGACTCTTGCCCGAGATAGCACGCCTATGGTCCATGTGCCGTGAGGACACGGTCCGCGAGTGGAACCTGGAGTGCCTCGCCCCGTGGGATGCTGCTATTCGCGGCAACTCCGCCCTCAGAGAAGCTTACGAGAGGGCACTCCAGGAAGAGATCTCGGCCCTTGTTCAAGCCCCACAGGGGCACGGACTCCTGGACATATCACAATTTTACGACTCAATTGATTGGATCGACCTGGGCAGAGAGGCGCTGGACCTGGACTTCCCCGCGGAGGTCCTGGGCCTCGAGGTCCTCCAGTGCATCGCGCCCCGCGTCCTGACCCAGAGCGGCAGCTACACGCTGCCCTTCCAGCCGACACGATCGGTAGTGCAAGGGCTACGCTCAGGCACCCGCTTCGCGAAGTGCATGACGTTCAAGGCTCTGAATCGAGTTACTCAGGCTCACGCCCGATGTGCTCACAGAATTTGGATCGACGATTTATCTCAGCGACTTCAGGGATCGCATCAAGCAGTACGTCACGGGCTTCTCAAATGTCTACTCGACACGTGTCGAGGCCTGAAGTCCCGTGGCCTGAATATAGCCAAGAAGAGCATCATTCTCTGCTCCAGCATGGATGACGCTCGATATATCGCACGTGGTCTGGCACGACACGGTTTCAAGGTACAACCACGGCAGCAGGCCTCCTACCTGGGCACAGACCTTGGAGCAGGAGTACGACATGCGCGCGCGACGCGCACACTGCGGCTGCAGAAGCACAGGCTCATGCATGCCAAGGTTGTCCGCCTGGCACGTGCCACCCGTCGCTACAAGGTGACAGGACGCCTAGCTCAAGCTGGAGCTCAGGCGGCAGGCGGCTATGGCCACCAGCTGCACGGCGTCTTCGGCACGCAGATGGTCCTTTTCAGGCGCCGCCTGGGCGACGCCCTGGGGCCGCGCCTGCAGGGGCGATGCCTCACGACGCTGCTGGACCTCAAGGCAGCAGCCCAGGACCCTGGGCGGAAGTTCCCACGAGAAGCTGCGCACCTCTGGCTCAGCACGTGGATCCAGGCAGGCCCGCTTCAGAAGTCCATCGCCTTCACATGGCAGAAGGTCGTGACCCACCTGCGCTCATTACCAGCAGGCCAGCGAGCACGACACATACGTGGCCCACAATCAGCCATGATCCACTACCTCATGGAGCATGGCTGGAACCCGAAGGCGCCCTCTGAGTGGACCCTTCCACCCGGCCTGCAGGGGGCCGACGGGCACGATACTTGGGAATTCGATACCACCCGTCTGACGGGTAACCCAGCAGTTGACATTCCAGACGACCTGCTACACGACATCGACCGCAGCATCCAAGCCAAGTACTGGCTCCAGGCCAGTGCGCACTATGGAGGATCGGGCATGGAGCACGGGATCGACAATCGGTCCTACCGCAAGCTGCTGGACTACCTCTCCAAGATGAAGCAGGGCAACAGGCTGTCTGCACTGATGCTCACGATCGCCGTCGGGGCTACTTGGCCCAAGGAGCGAGTACGTGAGCAGACCAACGCCGTCACCGACGGCAAGTGCCCGCGCTGCAAGCTCAAGCAGGAGACCGCCTTCCACCGCACATGGGAGTGCGACCAGCACAAGAGCAGCCCAGCCTACGACGCCACCGAGCACCTCGTAGGTGAGGCGACGGCGCAGCAAGATATGTTTGAATGTTTTTGGACACGAGGGCTGATACCTCGGGCCTGGACGGCCGTGCCGCCACCTGCGGCAGCAGCCGACTGGAGCACGTTTGGCGTCGACACCTTCGCGCCAGATTGCTTTGAGGTCGGACGGCGAGGCCCGTCCCTCTACATCTTTGGCGACGCCAGTGGAGGAGCCGACACGGCTTCACCAGTCCTACGACGAGTAGGTGTGGCCATCACAGCTTTCACCGACTTGGACGCCAACGGCATGGAACTGCAGATGGCGCTTTGGGGACCTTTGGCGGGCACCCGCCAAACAGTGGTAAGAGGCGAACTTTCTGCCCTCCTCTTAGCCCTGCAGGTGACTTTCTATGACGTGATTTTCATCACCGACTGTGAAGGAGTATATTTGAATTTCCACAATGGCCACCCTGCCCATCCTGAAGGGCCCGATGCGGATCTCTGGCACCAAGTTGGGCAAGAGCTCCAGCGACGGACAGGAGACTTTGTGGTTCTACTCGTGCGCTCACATCAGACAGCTGATGACATCCAGCGTGGACATGCGAATCGGTCTCTCACTTATGGCAATGCAGTTGTGGACGAGTTTGCCAGCATTGCCGCCGAGCAGCATCGCGTGCCTAAGCAGATCCGACAGCAGATCCAGTTAGTAGAGAATAAAGCTTACCTCGTTCGCATGCGCCTCCTGAGAAGCACCCTAGAGGCCCTGGAATTTGAGCGAGCCCAGAAACTAGCTGCCCCGATTTGCCCAGCAGGCAGTCGACAGTCACGTAGAGTCAGAGTACAGCCTGTCAGACCCCCTGCCCCAGCATTGTGTGCAGCTTTCGCCTCCGCCCATAAGCTGGACGAGACAGGGCGCAAATGCACGATTTGTAAAGGTTCCGCCACAATAGCCACTAAAGTAGAATTCTATAGATCAGAGTGTTTTAACCTCCTCAATATAGATGGCACTTATATGAGACCCCCCCTGGGAAAGCAGGTACATGTAGCAGGGGGGTGGATTCATTTAACCCATCGTCCGAGGTTCCACGCTGGGCTGGGAGTTTGGTTCTGTTCTCAATGTGGTATGTTCGTCTCCCATAAGACGGGGAAACTTGCCTTAGAGTGCGAACCCCCTACAGCAACAGGGTTGGAATATTTACGCCGTATCAATTCGGGTCTCTGGCCTAAGGTTCTCAGCAGAGCTGAGAAGAACCAGAGGAGTGGGCACAAGCACCCTCAGTAGGTGCTGGCGGATTTTCATTCACATATCGCTACGCGATCAGGCAGAGTCTCCAGAGTCTCTCCTCCGTTCCTCACCCCCTCCTCGCTACGCCCTCCTCTATCCTCCCTCCCCCCTTCCTGCTCTCATCCTCCTCGCCCTGCGCTCCTGCAGGCCTGCGCTCCCACTTTGTCCTCCTCCTCCTTCTCCTCATTGCCCTCCATTCCGTCAGTGCTCTTCATCCTCCTCCTCCTCCTCCTCCTCCTCCTCCTCCTCGTCCTCCATATCCGGGGACACGCAAACATGGATCAGCGATCCATGGATTTGGCGCGCGGTCGCCAAATCCATGGATCGGGGGAGGTGCCCTCTCGAAAACGCGGCCGGTGCCGGCTCGCTCGGCGCCAGAAATCCGCGATGTCCCACGGACACGGGACCCGTCGGTAATCCGCGCCCCCTGTTATCCATGCTTGCCATCGCCTGACGTCAGTGCTCGTCATCCTCCTCCTCGTGCCGTACTGCACTCCCTCCCTCCCGCCCTCCATCCCTCGTCATCCTCTCCTCCTCGTCATCCTCCTCGTCATCCTCCTCGTCATCCTCCTCGTCATCCTCCTCCTCGTGCCTCCTCCTTCTCATCAGTACTGCACTCCCTCCCCCCCCCGCCCTCCCTCCCTGCCTCCCTCGTGCCGGCCGATCTCCGCCCCCCCAACCCCGTGCCTACTGCCTGTTTTGTCTCGGGTGTCTCGCCTCCCATCTTTCCTGCGCCCTCGTATACGAATCAGAGGCTGATCTCGAGTCGCACGTTATGGAAGCACGGCATGCATACTTACAGGAGGAACAGGAACTGCTCGAGGCAACTCCACCAGAGTGATCCTCCTCCAGCCGGGTCTCTTCCATCCCTTTTTGGCCACTTAGGCTTTGCCTGACTGGGAATGGGGTCTCACTTCTCAGTGACAGAGGCTGGTGTATACGGCGTCCTTCTCCCCCAGCGTTCCCCAGCGTTGCTCCTGTGCGTTGCTTGGAGATGGAGCCCACCAAGCGTTGCTCGGGATTCCTCTAAGTTCCCCGGCACTGCCAAGGAACGTCAATCAATGCCAAGCAGTGGTAAGCAATGCCTAGCAATACAGAGCAACTCCAAGCAATGCCAAGCAAAGCCAAGCTAACACCATACCAAGCTCTGCCAAGCAAAACATGCCAAGCAACGCCAGTCGATGAAAATAAATGCCAATCAACGCCAAGCAACGCCAAGCAACGCCAAGCAATGCCAGGCAATGCCAAGCTATGCCAAACCATACACAAAGCAACTCAAATCAACGCCAAGCAACGCCAAACAATACCAAAACAGGCTGAGCAATACAAAGCAATGCCACGTAACACCAAGTAATGCCAAGCAATGCCAAGCAGTGCTACTTCATGCCAAGCAACTCAAAGAAAAGCCAAACCAAGCAACACAAACAAATGCCAAGCAATGTCAAGCAATGACAACTCCAAGCAATGCCAAGCAATGTGAATCAACGAAAAGCAATGTCAAGCATCAATAAGCAATCCGTAACAATGCCGAGCAATAACCAGCAGTTCCAAACAACGCCAAGCAATACCAAGGCCAAGCAACAATTCCAAGCCGAAGCCACGCTTTGTACTGCATTGGCTTTGCGTTGTCCAGGGGCGCGTTGAATTTCCATTGGAAGAGAGAGCACCCCTTAGTGGGAACGCGCCGGTTTCATCTTGACAGCTAATTTCGCCCTGTCGCACCCCCACACGTGTTGGTAGGATGGGCCGTGCGTTTTGCTTGAGACCGCCTCACCACTTCTGGGAGCTTGAAGCTTGCATCGGTTAAAAGGATGGAAGGGAGAGGCTTTCCGCACGCTTTCGTCTCATAAGTTCGCGATACCTACAAAGATGGAGCACAGATCGTTTTCAACATGGAACTCTCGACCGAGCTCCGCGCACGTTCGTCTTAAAGTATGCGGCAACTTCAAGGATAGAGGGCGGTTCCTGTTCCAAATGGGGCTCTCATTTTAGCGCCTCGCGCATGTGATTCGACATTCGCAAGAGCTACAAGGATGGAGCGCACTTCCTTTGGAACCTTGGCCTCAGCACCGCGCACATGCTTCTTATGTTGACAACAGCTTCAGGACTGGAGGAAGGCTCCTTTTCAAGACGGGGCTCTTCGCTTGAGACTTTGTGTTCTGAAGACCAGAACCTTGAGCACATGTAGCAGCTGCGCGGATGGATGGCGGCCCCTTTTCAACATGGGGCGCCCGCTGTGACCCGTAGTGTCAACTTGTGCAACACCTGCAGACGTGGTGGCGGCAAGTCTTCAAAACGGTGATCCCAGACGGACACCCTCATGAACTGTACGATTCCCCAAGCAGTGCTCGCGGCCCGGGCACGCGGCCCGTCCTGGGCGCCTCGCGAGGAGGGGGGGAGGTGTGCCGTCCCTGCGGGCCCGGATGCCGCTGCCGCCCCTCCCGCTCATCGCCCCCGCCCCCGCTCCGCTCCTGCCAGGGGTGTAAGCTACCAGCGCTGGGAGATAGAGTGATGACGCTCCTGCTGCTGCTGCTGCTGCTTTTGATTTTGCTGCTGCTGCTGCTCCTCGCACGCCTCCTCCCCTCCCCCCTTTCCCTCCTCCCATGCAGATATCCCGCCCCCTCCGCGTGTTTTTTTTTTTTTTGTGAAAAAAGACCTAGGTTTTATTGCTCATGGTGTGTTGCAATCCAATTGTTTCCGTTGTTTCAAAATGGTGCTCCCGCTGCAGCGTGGGCCTCATTTTCGGATTGGCGCTATGCTCCCGTTGCTCAGAATGGCGCTCTCGCCCCAGTGCGGGCCACTTTTCCGGATCTAAATCTGGCTTCATTGTGGCCCCCCCTCATTTTCCCTCCTCCGCCTTCCACTGGTCCTCTTGTTCCTCCCGCTGCTTCTAATCCGACTCCTGCTGCTGCTGTTCGTGTCGCCACAGCGCGGGCCACTTTTCTGAATCCGAGTCTTTCTTCATCGTTGTCGCCCCCCTCATTTTCCCTCCTCTGCCCTCCCCTGGTCCTCCATTTCCTCCCGATCCTTCCGCTTTGGTTCCTGCTGCTGCTGTTCGCCCTCGTCCCCTTTCCTTCCGCTCATCATCCTGCGCAGCCGCCACCTCCTTCTCCTCCTCCTCCTCCTGCGCACACAGCTGCATTATTCCCATTGCGCATAACACGAAGTGGTCTTTCTGTGGGAGTTGCAGGTCGGCTATGACACGCGTCCGCGGATGGAGAAAAGTCAGCGCCATGGGAGGGGATGGGAGGGAGGAATAGGATGTCAGACGAGGCGCGAGCGAACCGAGCTTGCCCTCCTCCCCCTCTCCCTCCTCAGCCTCGTTCCTCCCCCTCCTCCTCCTTCTCCCTGCTCGCCCTCCTCCCCCCTCCGTCCTCCCCCTCCTCCCCCTGCAACTACTGCCCACGCCTCGTGCGATTGACGACTGCGACAGCCCTGCAGGAAGCTGGGCCCACCGACGGGGCCACTAAGGCGCCCCGGAGCCACCGCTTCAAGTCCTCCCCCGCCTCCTAGAGCGCCTCCCCGCTTGCTCCTCGCACTCCTCCTCGTCTCCCCCTTCCCACACCAGTCCGCGGCCCCCCTCCCCCCACATTCTGCGGCTGGGGCGCGCACGCGGTCACGGCGCACTCCTGCGCATCTCCGAGGTCCTTTGTCCATGGGTCCGCCGAGCCCGACAGGGTGGGGGGACTGGAGGCGCACCAATGCGGAGCCCTCTCCCTTCCTCGCTTCTACCTCTCCTCCTCGCC
>CAUYUJ010015738.1:456175-473675 GCA_963575745.1 Prorocentrum cordatum
GAGGGCGGATGGTATCTTCATCTGGACCTCGCCTTAGCGCCGCGCACATTCTTCTTTAAAGTTCGCCAGGTTGCGGGTGTTCAACACCTGGCTCTCGCGTTAGCGCCGCGCACATTCGTCTGAGAAAGGCGTAGGACTTCAACAGATGGAGGGCATGTGGTTTTCAAAATTTGGCTCTCGCCTTAGCGCCGCGCAAGTTCGTCTTCACAGTGTACAGCAGAGTCAAGGGTTCTTCTGGTTGACGACCCACAAGTGTTTGGTACGATTTGGGATTGTCAGGGCGCCACAGTCACGTTCATTCGTGGTGTTGGTGTCTTGGTGTCCCAGAAATGAGAGTCAGGAGCGATGTAGGATCGTCAGGTCGCAACAAGACCCATGATTCGCCACGATGAGATCCGAGGAATGGTGCTTTGACCAGGCTGAAGATGTTCAAATGATTGTTCCAACGGGGCTCTTCCCAGTAAAAACAAATCCGTATAGGAACTAATGAATAAGGAACTTGGAGGGAGGGTTTATAGCAGCAGCGTCGATGAGTCTTGGGCTTGCACTTGTCCTCCTCATCCTCGTCCTGCTCTTCTTCCTCCTCCCCCTCCTCACCCCCCCCTCCTCCTCCTCCTCCTCCCTCCTCCTCCTCCTTCTCCTTCCTCTCCTCCTACCCTCTCCTCCTCCTTCCTCCTCCCTCCTCCTTCCTACTCCTCCTCCTCCTCTCCTCCTCCTCATCCTCCCCTCCTCCTCCCCCTCAATCCTCTTCCCCTCCTCTCCTCCTCTCCTCCTTCCTCTCCTCCACTCCTCCTCCCCCCCCCCTCCCCGTCTCCCCCCCACCCATCCTCCGCGCCTGTCCCCGGCTCCTCCCCTGCCCGCTGCCGCCCGCAGGGGCGGCCCTGGCGAGAGCCCCGGCGGATCGATGCGCTCGCTGCTCAACGCGGAGTCGGTGGCGACCGGCACGGGCCGCGCGGGGGCAGAGGCCGTGCCGAGCGCAGGGGGGGCCCGCGCCACCCAGGGAGCCGTTGTCCGCTCGAGGGGGTTGGGGGGGTTCCTCCTCCCTGTCCTCCTCGGCCTCCTCCTCCTCCTCCTCGGCCTCGGCCTCCTCGTCGGCCTCGGCCTCCTCCTACTCCTCCTCCTGCTCCTCCTCCTCCTCCCTCTCCTCCTTCTCCGTCCTTTTTGTCCCCCTTCTCCTCCTCGTCCTCCTTGTCCTCCTCGTCATCTTCGTCCTCGTCCTCGTCATCGTCCTCGTCCTCGTCCTCGTCCTCCTCATCCTCCTCCTTCTCATCCTCCTCCTGCTTCTCCTCCTTCTCCTCCGCTCCTTCTCTTTCTCCACCTCGCCGACCTCCTCGTCATCGTCCTCTTGATTCTCCTCTTATTTGTCCACCTCCTCATCCTCCTCCCCCTCCTCTTGCCTCGTTTCCTTTCTCCTCCTCCTCTTCCTCCTCCTCCTCCTGCCAGATATCCTCCTCGTCGTCCTCCTCCTCATCCTCCTCCTTCTCCTCCTCCTCCTTGTTCTCCTCCTACTCCCTTTCCTCTTCCTCCGCCTCCTCCTTATCGTCCTCCATCTCCTCCTCCTTCTCCAACTCATTATCATCAGAAACATCGTCCTAGTCCTCATCGTCTACATCGCCAGCATCATCCTCACCACCAGCAGCATCATTATCATCAGCAGCATCATCATCATGATCATCATCATCAGCATCATCATCATAATCATCAGCATCAGCATCATCATCATCATCATCATCATCAGACTCAGCATCAGCATCCTCAACACCATCATCATGATCATCATAAGCATGATCATGATACTGATCAGGAAGATCATCATTAGCATCAGCATCAGCAGCATCATTAGCATCAGCATCAGCGTCGCCATCATCATAATCAGCATCATACTATGTCTCATCATGATCATAATCAGCATCATCAGCAGCATGGCCACCATCATCAACATCATCACCACCATCACCGTCACCATCACCATTGCCACCATTCTCATCATCATCACCATCGCCATCACCGTCATCATCATAATCAGCATCAACACCAACATTATCATCATCATACTCATCATCATCCTCATCGTCACCCTCATCTCTTTCCCCCGCATCATCATCACCAGCAGCAGCAACAGCATTATCATCATCATCAGCATCAGCATCGGCATCATCACCACCATCATCATCATCATTGTCACCAGTAGCATGAACATCAGCATCAACATCATCAGCATCAGCTACCATCATCCTCACCAGCAGCATCAGCATCATCATCACCACCACCATCATCATTATCATCATAATCGTCATCGTCATCATTATCACCACCACCATTCACAACAGCATCATCGTCATCACCATCATCGCCATCGTCATCGACATCGTCATTGTCATCATCAACACCCTCATCATCATTAGCTACATATTCACCACCATCCTCATCTCATCATCACCATTATCATCAACAGCATCATCTTCATCAACAGCATCATCTCACACAACACCATAATCATCACCACCGCCACCAACATCATCATCATCATGCCCCTGTTTATCTGTCTCGTCGTCCTCCTCCTCCTCCTGACACTGACGCAGTAGGCACTTGATCCCAGAAGGCGCTGCCTTCAACTTCATGACCCTCTCATTTCGGGAGCGGCCAAGAGGGGGGTGTCCAAGAGGGGGGGGTGCAAATCATGTCCGGCGGCATGTGCGCGGCCCAGCGGGGGGCCAGGGACGTAATGAAACAAGAAGAGGCGCCATGAAATCTGGGGAAATATCATGGCCCACGCCATGATATCCACCCCCCCTATATAGTCATCACCCCCCTCTTTTCCGCCCCCGATCATTCCTCTGCCATCTCTACATCCTTTCCCGTCCTCCTCCTCCACCTCCTCCTCCTGCACGAGACCCCAAGGCCCCACAGGAGTGGCCGGGAGGTTCAGCAGTTTCCGAGCACTCGGCGCGGACCAAAGGGGGGGACAGCAGGGGAAGGGGGCCAGCGAATCGGCTTCTCGCCACGTGCGCGTAGCTGCTTTTCCCACCACCTTCTGGCGACGGAGGTGGGCATGTCCAGAATGACTGAGGGCGGAGCCGAAACCAGATGCATGCAGCAACTTCTGCTCCCCCCGCCCCCCCCCCCGCCCTCCGCTCCGTGTGACCACAGACATTTTTAGTCAGCGGCCGCAGGCGAGCGCGCCAGCGGCGAGTCCAGTCAGAGCGGGGCGCGCAGAGACGAACTGATCTAAAGCGGACCACAGACACGCGGGCCCCCGAGCTCTCGTGCCCTTCCTGGACACCGGGACTTCATCCCCCGCCGTTCTCTGTCGGCGCCCCGGCGGGCCCGGAGCTCGGACTCTGCCCCCCGGGGCGCCGAAATCGCCAGAGCGTTGTCTCTCTGGGGTCGGGGCCCGCCCGCGTCCACCACGTTCGGAACCGATCCCCCCAGACCCGGGGATGCTGTGGATGTGGATCGATATCATTGCGGCCCCCCGGGGCCTCAACATATCCTCTTCGTGCACTTCCTTCCGAGGCCCTGGGGGGTTGGTTCCCAAATAGGTGAGCATGAACAAATCCCGCGCTCAGAATCCACAGAGACCCAACGCCGTGACTCGTTTACAACATGGACCGTGGACCCCCGAAGTCTTGACCCCTTTGCAGGGACTGGCTTTTCCACCCAGGTCGTTTTTGCTGACGGTCTGTGGCCAGGAAACGGCCTCCATGAAGCCGACGATTACCACATGCCTTCAGTCGTGACTCTGTCCTCACCGCGCGAGGTCTGCTTATCGGGTCACAATTTCGGGCCCTGGGCGGCGGTTCGGCGGGACAGTTCGGGTACCCTTGTAAAGCTCTGGGTAAAGCACAGCTGCTGGAACGCATGCCGAGGCGGCAGAATCTCCAGAACCCCCCGAAAATCCCCCCCTCCCTAAACCCTGGCTTCATGTTTTTTTCGCAAGGTCGACCCGCTGAGGTCAAGACCTATGCCCCGAGACTGACTCCTCGTCCTGAGTCGTTGTTGACATTCGCGGGACCGGGCGAAGACGCCCAGAGGCCGAAAGCTACGAAACAAACTGTATCGCTGTTTTCAGGACGCTGGATTCGAGCTGCCCCGATATGAAGCACGCAACACGTAGCATGTTGACACGGAGTTCAACACGTAAGCTGAAAAAGTAGGCCTGGCGCGAGAAGTCCGCCAACACGTGGACGAACACGTGGAGAGCCAACACGCAGCTCGCTAACACTTACGCTCTGAACACGGCACGCGCTGCGTTTCAAAACAGGCGCACTAGCGCAGCCAAGCTGCTCAAGTCCACGCCCCTCGCGGGGGCCACATCGACGCAGGAGGCTTGGAAGTGGGCACCGACACCGACACAGGGGGTTGCATCCACCAGGGGGGAGATGACCCCAGATCCCGGTGTCGGTGGTGACCTCTCGGCCACCCGGGAAGCCCGAAACGTACCACCGCCACCGAGATCGGGATCGCCACCTGTCGTTGGAAAGCACACCGCCGAGCCCCAGGGCAGCCGGAGGAGGAGGAGGAGGAGGAGGAGGAGGAGGTGGAGGAGGAGGAGGAAGAGGAGGAGGAGGAGGAGGAGGAGGAGGAGGAGGAGGAGGAGGAGGAGGGGACCTCCGGGCCTCCGACAACGGGCGCGACCGAGAGAGACACCGCCGCAGGTGGAGCGGGGGCCCGCTCGCGGCTCTCCCCCGGGGCCGGCGCTGGCCGCCTCACCTCCCCCCCCTCGGGCGCCCGGGAGGCACGCGTGGGGAGAGGCGGGCTGGGCGACAGGGGAGGGATAGCAAAAAGGCGTGTGAGAATCAGCTCTCACGTAGCTGATCTTCCCAGCGCCTCCCGGTGCCGGAGGCGCCCATGTATCGAGGAATGGGCCCCTCGGCGGGGCCGAAACCAGCTGCATGCAGCAGATTTCGTAACCCCCCTTTTCCCAATAGAGTAGTAGTAGTAGTAGTAGTAGTAGTAGTAGTAGTAGTAGTAGTAGTAGTAGTAGTAGTAGTAGTAGTAGTAGTAGTAGTAGTAGTAGTAGTAGTAGTAGTAGTAGTAGTAGTAGTAGTAGTAGTAGTAGTAGTAGTAGTAGTAGTAGCAGTTTCCTGCAACCCCCCTACTCTCGTTCGGCCCCAGAG
Source organism: Prorocentrum cordatum (assembly GCA_963575745.1). Taxonomy (NCBI): domain Eukaryota; class Dinophyceae; order Prorocentrales; family Prorocentraceae; genus Prorocentrum; species Prorocentrum cordatum. Next base: position 461,296 of record CAUYUJ010015738.1, read on the forward strand.
AGGCACCCGCTGCGCCCGGAGGGGGGGGGAAGGGGTCAGGGCCCCGCGAACCCGGGCACTGGACGCCCAGCGCCCCTCGAGACGAAGTGTTCCAAGCGGCGGCACGAACAGACGAGACTGCCCTGCAGCACTTAAACGGGCGAAGAACGGTGTAAAAGAAACCGTTTCGCTGTCGGGGGCGCCTGTCCCAGGGCGGCTGGAAAAATTGTACCCTTACGGTGGCACCGTAGGGGTATAAACTTTCCAGCCGCCCAGGGGCAGGCGTCCCCGACGGCAGGAAGTTTATGTTATACCGTTCTTCGCTCGCTGAGGCACTTCCGGGAGAGGCCCGGCCACAGGCCCCCAAAAGCCTGCGGGACCCCCCTTTTATAGACCCAGGCACAGACCCGGATCCTGCAGTGCAGCAGACAAAACATGCACGGGTGCTGGAAAAGGTGACGTTGCAGGAAAGGCCGTCGTTTCCATGGTTTTCCGTGTCCTGGTTTATCCGTGTCGTGGTCTCCGGGGGCCTGACGGGGGCAGCGCAGCCAGGCGCCAGAAGTCTGGTTTTTTTCGGGCAGTGCTGACTGGGACCATCTGGGAGGCGAGCGATCTACGAAGGGGGGGTCCCTGATTAGCGTTGGGTCGGGCATGTTCCCCCAGAGACAGATTTTGGAGGAAAAATCAGCCGTCGCCCTTGTGGGGCCACCAGGCTGCAGGGCGAAGGTTCGCAGTTTCCTGTGCCAGTTGCAGCTTCCACTTTCCACTGTTGCAGCTCTGCTCTGCCTCTTGCTGCTTACTGTTCCTTGTTGATGGACCGCGCGAGGGGGGGGGGGGGGGGGGGGGGGGGGGGGGGCGGCAAAAGGGTTATTTCTACTACGCCCTGAGCGTGTGCTCTGAATTGCTGGGGTGGGTAAAAATTCACACCCCTAAAAATTCACACCCCTCACGCAGATCGGCGGGGTCAGGGTCCAAAAACACAAAGGACTTGCCATATGTCTGAAATTCGGTGGCACCCCTCACGCAGATCGGCGGGGTCAGGGTCCAAAAACACAAAGGACTTGCCATATGTCTGAAATTCGGTGGCGCCCCTCATGCAGATCGGCGGGGTCAGGGTCCAAACGCACATGGGATGTGCTACATGTCTGACAAAGGGTGGCACCCCTCACGCAGATCGGCGGGGTCAGGGTCCAAAAACAAATGGTTTTGCCACATCGAAGAAGAGGATCGATGCCTAGTGCCCTCTCGCCGAGGCCGCCCTTCGGACGCTGCAGAGCGACCCCGCGGGGCGCCCCGCCCAGGCCCAGAGCGAGAACGCCGCCAGCTGTTTCGCTCACTACCACGCGAGCGTTCCAGGAGAGCCCAGAGTCGAATCGATGCTCGGAGCCTCTTAATGAGCGTCGGGGGGGGGGGGGCGTCGCCACCGCCGACAGCACCACATCGACCGCCGTCGCGGGCAGCCACCGCGCGCCGGAGGCGCTCCGACCCCGTCGCGGCGCGACGACGAAACGATATTGAACCCCGTCGGGGGGGGGGGGGGGCACGCTTATTAAGAAACCCAGAGTACGGTGATAGCATTTTTTATAGCACTTCGAGGGTGAACGGGCCCACCCGCGATTTGAATGTCACGCAGAGAGGCGCGGGCGGGGCCCCCAGGAACGAGCCCTCAAACTAGGGCTCGACGTCCTGGGGCCCGCTGTCCCCGCGCGCTGCGCAGCAGCAGCCCAAACAGGTCTCACACCGCGCCCCGCGGCGCGCGGCGGGGACCCGCCAGGGGGCGCAGTTAACTCCGCGCCCCGCGCCGCCCCTGGCTTTGGGGTCCACGCCGCGCCCGCGGCTCACAGCAGCTGGCGGGGGCCATCCTCCGCGCGGGTCGCGGCGGATTGCAACCGCTCGAAACCGCCGCACCAAGGTGCCCACGCGCGCCGCGCCCGCTGTTCCCTTGCAACTCGCCGTGGCCGCCACGGCGCAGCCGCTACCGTCGCTAGGGCCGATCCGACAGGTGGGCCAACTCAAGCGCCCCGACGTGGAGGCGGAGCCAGGCCTGCCGCCGCGGCTCCATCTCGCCCACCTGCACATGGGCAGATCGTGCGCCACGCCGCCAGGGAGCCCCAGCGCGTCGCGCAGCACGTCCGCCTCGGCCTCGTGCCCCAACTTGTCGCGGAAGTCTGTCTCGCCAGCCTCCACAGACCTTTTCGATCGCCGCCGCCCCCAGAGAACGACACGATCTCCACGGCATCTGCGGCGGTGATGCGACCTTCGCTGGCCGCTCGGTGGAGCTCCTCCAGGTAGTGCACGGCGTCAACGCTGTCCACGGCCAGCTCCATGGAGCACAGCCTCGCGCCCACCCATTCGTGCACCTCTCGCGCGTCAGCCAGCTCCCGCACCCGCGAGGCTTGGGCTGCTAGCTGCGCGAATCGCGCCTGGAGGCTCTCGGACGCCTTGGCCCTCTCCAGCAGGAAGGCCCGCTCGAGGCGCCTCCCGCACGGCTCCTCCTGCTGCTCGTCCGACTCCTGGTCCCTCGCTCCTGCGGCACCCTCGTCGCGCAGGGGCACCTCAGCGTCGGGCACGCCGAGCCAAGCGCAAGCCACGCGCGCCCGCGCACGCCACCAGGTGGCCCCCACAACGGCATCGCCGCGCACGGCAACTGCGACCCCCCCCCTCGCGCGGTGGGTCGCTGCCTCCGCCGCTTAGCACCGCCGCATCGTAGCGGACCAGGTACTCCAGGACGTCGCGGCTGGGCCTCGAAGAGGTGGCGGGCTGGCAGAGAAGGCCGTGGCCCCGTCCGCGTCTCCCGTACCAAGCCCCGCACCGAGGCCGCTCTTTTCGCTGCTGCAACAGTCGCCCTCGCAGTCCTCACAGCTGCTGGCCACGGCATACGGCGACGGCGCGAAGGCGCCTGTGGCAGGGTCCTCAGCACCAGCACCGGCATCCGTCGGCCCCTCGTGCTCCACCCGCACGCCCTCCATGAACACCTCGGAAGCGGCGTGCCCGTCCTGCGCCCCCTGGCTCCCTGGCTCGGGGATGAACGGCACGGCGTCCTCCTGAAGTGGGAAGGCCTGCAGCGTGAGCACGGACTCGAGGGAAGTCGCAGGGACGCCGCGCGGCATGGCGGGGGCCCTGCGGGCGCCTGGCGGGGCAGCGTGGCGAGACCAATTCGCCGCTTCCAACAGCGACTGCACCTCCCCGAAGTCGATCAGCAGGTCGGACTGGCCTGCGAGCACCTGGGCGGCGGCGAGGGCCTCCCCCATGCTCGCAAAGTGGGCGCCCAGCGCGTCGCTGACGGCCCAGTGCGCCACGAGGCCCGCCATCAGGGACTTCGTCCTCCAGGCGAGGGCGCACGCTCGGGACGCCCCAAGCTCGCCGCGCCTCCGCTTGCGCAGGCGCCTCGCCAGCGTGCGCGCCGAAGCAGCCGCCCACGCCGCGCCGCCAGGCGCCTCCATCGGCCACTTGCGCGCTCCCGAGGCGCCCGACGGGCGCGCAGCACGAGGGCCTCCCGCAGCCAGGCTCGCTTGAGCCAAAATGGCTACGGTCGGTGATGGCATTTTTTTATCCTATCACCCTGGGGCTTGTCATGCACCAACAAGTTCGGACGCCGTCTTACGGCCCGACAAACAGAGCTTGCACAGGCCCACGGCCGACCAGGCCCAGACCCCGAAGCGCGACCATCACTCCGCGCTCAGACCAACCACTGGCCTGGGGTCCGCCGTCCTGGCCGCTCTGACGGCCCTGCCTCGCCCCTGTGCGTCAGCAGCGCTGGCAAAGCCGAAGGAGCTCAGGGCTCCCTCGAGCCCTGGGCAGAACAACCTCCCAGGGGCAGACGGGGCGGGTGCCCGAACCCGCACCTCTGGGGGCACCACGGCGGGGTCACTGGAGCCTGCAGGGGCCACGGGGCCCCCCCTGCCCTCAGGGCCAGCGACCGAGCCTAGCGCCTCGGCCCATCTGGCACGGGTGGCCGCTGTGGGCCGAGCCAACTGGTCGATCGGCTGCTTGGATTTCCCAGGCAGGATCGACTTCGCGAAATCGTTTCGCGCCTGCGCCCTTGAGCCCTTTTTGGCCCTGGGGTCGTCAGCGCGCTGGGCCCCGCTGCAGGCCTTGGCCAGGCCCCTGCGGCAGTACTGGGGTTTCAGACAATACATCCAGCATGCCACACACACACGCACCAAACACTCAGGGCCGTCCCCTCCCGAAACGCGCGATTCACGAAGACGGTGGCCGTTGACCTCCCAGACACCCGACTCTACAGGGTCGTCCTGGGACGGGCCATCACGCGAAACACTCGAAAGAGAGGCTCTCGACCTTTGGCCAGAGGCTGGGGTCTCTAAAAGGGGCCTTGGGGTCCTCCTCTGACCAGCAGGGCCCGAGCGAGCACTCGGAGGCGGGGCGGCGGCCGCAGAAGCAGGGGAGGCCGCAGGGGAAGGAGGGGGAGGGGGCAGCGACGCGGCCGACATGGGCGGGCACGGTGCGCCCGCGGCCGAGGGCGCCGCCCGCTCCGCCTTCTCTGCGCGGCGGCGCTGGACCGCACGAAGCAGGGCCGCCGACGCGCTCGACGCGTCAGCGACTGGATCACTGGGCCCAACTGGCCCCTCGTCGGCCTCCTTCCTCTTGCGGTCCTTCGAGACGGCCTGGTCCTGGGACTGGGCTCCCTGGCTGGCCGCCGCTGCCGTCGCCAGCGCTGATGCCGCCCCCAGGGCCGCCAATCCACCTTGGCCTCGGGCAGTCGACTCCTCGGCCTCCAGCAGCAGCCCCAAGTCGGGCGGCGGAGCGAAGGGGTCCAGGTCGACGAGGTCCAGGGAGGTGAGCGGCCAGGGGCCCCTGAGTCCCGACTCAGTGATGTGCACCTCGAGGGCCGCCGCGCACATGGCCACCTCCTTCGCCCGAGCCAGGCAGCCCTCCAACATCAGGGCGTCATGCTCGGCGATGGCGTGGAATGCCGCTCCTTCCTTAGCCCTGGTGTCCGCGCGCCTGTTGCCCACGAGCTCGAGGAGGGTGAGATCCCCGTCCTGCACCGCGGCCTCCGCGCGGTGGGCGGGCACGTGGCGCATGATGACGCCCTCCGCCGCATCGCCCACCCTGGCCCACACGTGGGCGTGCAGGGAGCTGGGGCCGCAGGCCTTGGACAGGTTTGACGCAGCCTTCACCGTGCTCAGACAGTCGCTGAGCAGCGTGTAGTTCCCGATGATGTCGGCGAGGCCGATGGCGGCCGCGTAGTCTTCGCCCGCCTTGGCCGTCTGCGACGGGAGGTCGCTGGGGGGCACTGCGCCCCACGCCTCGGCGATGAGCCTCCCCTCGGGACCGTGCACTATGACCGCCCAGCCTGCGCTCCTGACGTGCGGGAAGTCCCCGTTCAGGCACGAGCCGTCTGTGAAGACGAAGGACCCATCGGGTACCACCAAGATGCCGCCCCCCCACCCGCAGGAACGCCGCGCCCAGCTGTCATCCCAGGCTGGCCTGGCCACCAGACGGCTGATGTCGACGAAGAGCCCCTGACTGAAGAGCTCGTCGAAGGGGGCCCCCATGCGGTGGGCCTGCTCCGCTGCCTGACTCACCTGACATGGGCAGTAGTCCCGCCTCCATGCCGCCCAGGCTGGGCACACGTGGTGTCTGTGGTGCATCGTCCCAGGGGCGGCTCCGCAGAGCTTGCAAAGCGGGTCAATCTCACGCCCATGCCTCGCCAGTCGGGCCTGGGGCCAGCTGGCCAGCGACGCCAATCGTCTCAGGCAGCCTTTGTGGTGAGCCGTCCAGGTTTCCGACTCTTTGGCTCCGAGGAGCTGGTTGATCGGCGTCCACCACGGCGGCAGCCGCCACTGCCAGAAGGTCTCGGGCCTGCTGACGTACTCCTCGAGCGAAGCCGCCTGACGCGTGTCCTCTTTGACCCTGGCGGCGAGGAAGGCTGGCGAGAACCTCATGACCTCGAACTCGCTGCCCCCCCTGCCGGTCAGGATGCTCCCACCAGCTCTGAGGCCCCAGCCGACCCTCCTTGGCGTGAGCACCAGCGCCGAGACGGGGTCGCGCACCGCGGCCCACGGCCTCTGCAGCGAGGCCAGACGGCTGCTGTCCCTGAGGCAGGCCTGCACTGCCGCAGGAGAGGCCTGGCCAGACCAGCTCATGGCCACGAAAGCCTGGACAGCCATGCCCGTCGCAATCACCAACGGATCCTGCCTCCAGCCCTGGGGCGCGCACTGCAGGCAGAAAGTCAGCGCGGCTCCCGTCGGCAGGTTGCAGGCGGCTTTCGCCGCAGATATCCTGAGTGCCCTCATGCGCCCAGGCGGGATCCCGCTGATGGCCGAGCCCCACAGGGCCTTGGCAGCGGGGCATGCCCTCTGGATCTTGGCCTGCCTCATCCCCGAGCCGAAGATCCTGGTGAGGTTGTTGCCCTGCCGCAGCGCCGCCAGCTCCCTGGCCACCTGCGCCCCGACCCTACGGTGGCTACCCGCCGTCGCGTCGCCTCCGAGGTCACGGTGGCCCGCGACGAAGGCTTCGTCTGCGAGGACCCAGTCGGCGTGCTGCTGCAGCTCTCTCCTCAGCTTCACCGAAGAGGCCAATACCTTGGTCTTTCCCCAGTTGATGGGGAGCCGCTTGTCGCCCAGCATGGTGGCAACGCCCTTCGCGAACCTGGCGATCTGCTCGACGACGAGCCTGCGCGCGCCGATGCCGTGGCCCGAGATGTCGTCTATCACATTGACCACCCTGCCAATCGGCAGCAGCTTCCTCGACTGCAGCAGGAGGTCGTATAGCATGATCCTCGCCATGGTCGTCGCACAGGAGCAGCCAGCGATGACGGTGTCGTCTATGACCAGCTGCTCGCTGAGGGCTAGGTCAGCCCTGGCCCTGCGAGGGCCCGAGTACAGCACGCACAGCGCCTGGATCAACCCCGTGTTGAACTCACAACCCCGTGCCGCTTCGAGTAGTAGCCCGTGACTGATCTGCTCGTAGAACTTGCTGGTGTCGAAGTAGACCGATGCAGCTTCGAAGTTCCTCTCGCGCGCTAGGCCGAGCAGAAGGTTGTGGATGCAGGCCGCCCTGTCACAGCAGGTGTCCGAGTCTGCCCCCCAGTATTCGGGGAGCTTGTGGTCCCTCTCCCAGCCCGCGCAGTACTTGCGCCTGATACGGCTCCAGATGCGCATCCACATGCATAGGAGACCGATCGGGCGTCGGCCCCCGTCGGGCTTCCCCAGGAAGACTATGATCGTGGTGAAAAGCTCCGACGGCTGAGGGTGCCGTTCCCAGGCTGTCAAGATCTCGGCCAGCCTGTCGGCGTACACCCTGCCTAAGCTGAGGATGAGCCTGAGGTGGAAGGCGTCCCATCCCAGAGCCGTCTTCCTGGGAAAGGTCTTCGCCGCTGCCAGCACATCCTCCGCCGTGATGGCGTCCAGCCCCAAGTGTTCGTCCCAGTTCTCTGGGCGGACGCTGGAGGAGCTCTCCTTGTGCCAGAGCGCCGTCCACTCCTGCAGGATCCTGTCCAGGGCCTGCTGCCCGACCAGCGGGACTGAGGGGGGCCTCGCCCTCCCCAGGGCCGAGGATGGAGCAGGTCTCGAGGTTGGCCTGCTTGATGATCGCGTGAGCACCCTTCCCGTTCCCACGTAGGGCCTCGGCCATGAACTCCTTCCAGCGCTGCCTGGCGAGCTCCACGCCCTCCTTGCGCTTGACCTCAATGGCGGCACTGATGGCCTGGAAGAAGATGCCGCCCTGCTGCGACCTGCCCGAGATCTCCTCCAGCAGCGTCGCCATCTTGGTGCAGCCGAACATCTCGCAGCCCGCTGCCTCAAACTTGGGGACCAAGCCCATTGCGGCCGCCTGCAGGCGCTCGACGTGCTTGTGGTGCCCAGGCGAGGGGTGAGGCACCGACGCCGCGGTCACCAACTGAGTGGCCAGGCGCCCCAAAGTGATCCAGCAGCGAGTGAGCGGGCTGGTCCTGCGCACCTCCTCCGAGCGCAGGAGGTGGATGAGCTGCTTTGGTGCACTCTTAAGCCCCTGCGCCCTGCCTCTGTACTTGGCGCCGTCCTTGAGGCCGAGGAGGTGTATCAGTCGCACCTCAGCCTGGTCAAAGAACTCGGTGATCGCCTTGTTCGAGCTCCCACTCTCGTCCAGGAGCGGCGCCTTCCAGTCCGTCAGCGAGTCCCCCTCCTCTGGCTCGGGCTGGATCCCCTCCTGCTTGGCCGCAGGCAGCTCGAAAGGCTTGGGGCCCTTCTGTACCCAGACACCTGCCTGGCTGCTCAGCTTCTCGAAGGTGAGCCTGACGGGGACGTGCGGGTGTGTAGATGCCTGTCTGAGCACCGTCACCTTCGGCCCTAGCCCCGCCAGGACGTCCGAGATCACGAAGAAGTCGTATGTGCTATCTCCGCAGGTCGGCTCGTCGGGCGCCACTATCACTGCCCCCACCGCTCGTGGCCACCACGAGCTGCTGAGGAGGCTGGGCTCCAAGTTCCAGTCAGCCCCCACGACGAAGGGCTCCCGCAAACTCAGGAGGAAACCCTGCAGTTCACTCAATAGGTCCACGTTGGTCTCATTGAGCTTGACCGAGCACTGCAGGTACATACTGACACACACCACGACCAGGTCCCCGAAGGCGACGCGCCTCGCCACGATCCTCGGGGCGTGCTGGCCCCAGGCCTGGTCGATCGCGGCCACTCCGCGGTGCTCACCGACCAGCACGGCGACCCCAGAAGAGACTGCTTGGACCGCCGCCCCTGTGCTGCGGCACTCTCCGAAGGCCGCGATGATGCCGTTCCGCTTGCACCAGGCACGGGCCGAGCCTTCAGCCAACGCCGAAGTGAAGCGGGTCTCTTGGATGAAGTACACGTCGTCCCTGACCTTCTCGTCCAGCAGCTGCTCGAGGGCCGTCTGGGACTCGGCCCAAGTGGAGCCGTTGATGCTGAGGAAGCTGGCGCCCTGCTGCGCCGAGGGCCGCACCAGCTTGGCCAGCTGGAGACATGCGGCCGCGGCGGGCCCCAGCGCGCCTGCCTCCTCAGCCCTGGGCTGGGGGCGGCGCTTCGCCGTGCAGACGAGATCCAAGGGGGGACTCACGCCCGAGCCTTTAGCCTCTCCACCCTGAAAGAGCAACCCACTATTGCATGTGGGCCCTCGGCTGGGCTGCGGACCGCCAATCCCTTGGCCACGCTGCTCCTCCAGGCCCCCGTTGGGCCTGGAGTCAAAGGTGCCGAGGCCGCTCGCCTGCTGCCCAGAGCGCGTCCAAGGCATCGCGCAGCTTTCGCTTGGCCTCCTCTCGCTGCTCTGGGGTCGCTTCACGGAGGGCTGCTGAGGCTGCAGCGTACTCCTCATGCTTCTCCTCCCAGCCCTCTCCTCCCAGCAGCTCCATGTCGATGTCGTCTGACTCTGACACAGGTTTGTGCTCGCCGCCTGCGCCGGAGCCCCCAGCAGCAGGACCAGGAGGAGCAGCAGCGGCCTTGGCCGCGGCAGCAGCCTTCTTGCTGTCGCTGGCTGCGTTCTGCAAGCGGGCCAGGACCGCGAGGGCGTCCTTGGCCTCCTGGCTGGCGGCGACATCCTCATCCAGTCCCGCTGCGACTGCCAGAATCGGGTCAGGGAACTCGCTGGCCTGCAACTTGACCAACTTGGCCTCCCCTTCTGCGAGCTTCTGGTTCTCGTCGCCGAGCGAGGCCCTGAGCTCCAGGAGCTCCTTGTCGAGTGCGGCCTGCTGCTCCAAGATGGCTGACTCGCGGACCTCGAGCTTCTTGATCTTGTCTCGCATGGCCTTGACCCTCCAGCGCTGCGTCTGAGCAGTAGGCTGCTTACCCTCCTGCGTCTTCGACTCCGCAGCCTTCTCTGCCTCCTCCACTGCGCTGGTGTCAAGCCCCTCCTTTGCCAAGAAGGTGCGAACGTCCTTGAAGGAGATGCCAGAACTCGCCTCGGCCGACTTCCTGGGCGGGGGCTTGCGTCCTTTCCAGGGCTCCGACGGGGGCGGGGCTTCGCCCTTGAGCACTGCCACCTGCTTCTGCAGCTGCTGCAGCTGCGCCAGAAGCTGCCCCTGTCCTGGCGGGCCCTGCGCCCAGGCCCCGCGCGGGCGGGACGAGCTGGGAGCTGGCCCGTTGGCTGCTGCTGCCGAGAGCTTGGCTGCCTGCACCACGTGGGTGGGAGCACCCTTCCAGCACCGGCGGCAGCACGTCCTGGACGCCCAGTTGCCATCGCAGCCGCAGGAGCAAGACCAGAGGGGTGTCTTGCGCGCGCCTGGGATGATGCCAGGGTCTGATGGTGACGGCGCCATGGCCCGCGGGCTGCCGCAGGTGGGGCCGTCGTCGTGAAGGTTGGTTCGTGCCCACTACGCCGCTTCGAAGTAAGTGGGCACAAACGCGAGCTGTCTCCAGCTCAAGAACACCAGCTCGCGCCGAAACGGCTTGAGCCAAAATGGCTACGGATCGTCGGTGATGGCATTGGATAAGGAACCCTTAGATAAGGAATCCAGGGTCTGGAAGCCAGTGGGAAGCCAATCGTGGACTGGCCATGGATATCACTGCCGCCCTCATCAGATACGGAATCCTCCAGGTCCTGGCGCCTCCTGAGACTATTCCTTAGCAAACGCCTCCGCTGTAAGTCGAATCGGCGATCGACATGAATCGAATCGGCGGAAATCGACAGCCAGGTCGGGATGGGGTCGAATCGGCGGACATCGGCAGAGTATAGCAAGGCCCCCTGGGGACATCGGAATCCAGATCGGAACCCGACATCGAATCGAATCGGAATACATCGAAGCCGAATCGGATCGAATCGAATGGGTCGAAGCGAACCCTGGCTTCCCCACTACATGGCGGATTCCGGAAGCCTTGAATCCAAAAACGGTTTCATATTTTGGCGGCGCATCTTTTACTTCCCCCGCCTTCCGCCGGCCTGCCGCAGGCTTCCGCTGGCAGAGGCGGCCTCGCTTACTTCCGCCGCCCTTCCGCCGCCTTCCCCAGCGGAAGAGATGACAACTCCTTACATCCTCGAAGGCAAGGCCCTTTTTGGAACGCCTCGTATGAGTATCGGCTACACGCAAGAGTGTCCCTAGGCAAGGGTGACCCTTCGTGCGCGAACTACGAGGTGGCCACATCCGAGCGCACACGCAGCCGCTGTCGCATCGCGGTCGGCGATCGGGCGGCCCCCGATGAGCCCGCGCCAAAGGTCACCCCAGCGAAGGGTTGCTCCTATGTGCAGTCGAGAGTAGCACCTGGGCATGTCCCCCTACAGGCGGAGCTTGGACGAAAAATGAAGCATAGCAAGCAGTAGTCCAACATAGTCAAGAACACTACAAGCAAATCGCACCCGGACTATTTGTTTGGCTATGTTTGATTGTTTCTCCTGTAGAGGGACAGGCCCGACTGAAGACTAGCGCCCCCACCCATGGAGCTGCTGCAAACTCTACGCTTCAGGATCATGAGTTGGTGGGCAGTCTTGCACGAAACGCCCGGGCCGCTCTTTCGACGGCCCCGGGGCGCGACAGGGAGGAGTTATACATCAGGAAAAGGAGGGGGAGGAGGAGGAGGAGGAGGAGGAGGAGAAGAGGAGGAGGAGGAGGAGGAGGAGGAGGAGGAGGAGGGGGGGGAGGGGGAGGGGAGGGGGAGGGGGGGGGGGGAGGCCAAATCGAGGCACCGGGCCACCCCCTGGGCCCCTCGCGATGCGAGGAGGCCTGGGCGGCGGGCGCAGAGGCAGGGAGCCGCCCGAGGCGCAGCCTCCTGCTGGGCGGCGCGCGGCCTCCCGCGCGCTCGGCGAAACCTCTCCCCCCTCGCGGGTGCTGGGCGTGCGGGAGCCACCGCTCGGGCCTCCGGGAGGGGCGGCGGCGAAGGAGGCTGGAGGAGGAGGAGGAGGAGAAGCAGGGAGAAAAGGTGTTTCTGTGTCCAGATGGGGGTTTCGGTGTCCTCGATGAGTGTTTCTGTGTCCAGATAGGGTGTTTCTGTGTCCCAGTGTATGTGTGTCTTGGAGTGGGTCTGGGTTGGGAGTTTCTGTGTCCCAGCGCGCCTCTTGGACTTCCCGAGCGCGCCTCTTGGACTTCCCGAGCGCGCCTCTTGGACTTCCCGAGCGAGCCTCTTGGACTTCCCGACAGAGCCTCTTGGACTTCCCGAGAGAGCCTCTTGGACTTCCCGACAGAGCCTCTTGGACTTCCCGAGAGAGCCTCTTGGACTTCCCGACAGAGCCTCTTGGACTTCCCGACAGAGCCTCTTGGACTTCCCGACAGAGCCTCTTGGACTTCCCGACAGAGCCTCTTGGACTTCCCGACAGAGCCTCTTGGACAGCCGAAGAAGGAGGAGGGGGAGCGGGGGAGAAGGAGGCGAGGAGAGGGAAGGTGGAGGAAGGAGGGCGTCTTTCGTCGTGGTCGTCGTCGTCGTCGTCGTCGTCGTCGTCGTCGTCGTCGTCGTCGTTGACGTCGTCGTCGTCGAGGTCATCGTCGTCCTCGTCGTCGTCTCGTCAGG
>CAUYUJ010015738.1:478675-496175 GCA_963575745.1 Prorocentrum cordatum
GAGGAGGAGGAGGAGGAAGGAGGTAGGGACGGAGGAGGAGGAGGAGGAGGAGGAGGAGGAGGAGGAGGAGTAGGGGACGGAGGTGGAGGAAGAGACGAGGACGGAGGAGGAGGAGGAGGAGGAGGAGGAGGAGGACGGACGGAGGAGGAGGAGGGAGGAGGAGGAGGAGGAGGAGGAGGAGGAGGAGGAGGAGAGGAGGAGGGAGAGGTAGGTAAGGAGGAGAAGGAGGAGGAAGAGGTAGGGACGGAGGAGGAGGAGGAGGAGGTGGAGGAAGAGGACGAGGAGGAGGAGGAGGAGGAGGAGGAGAAGGGAGGAGGAGAAGGAGGAGGAGGAGGAGGAGCTCGGCAACGGCTAGAAAGATGGCACCACATTCACATGCATACAATCTCAGCTCCAGAGGAGTTAGCGGTCCAAGACGTCGGGCGGCGGCGCGAGCGGCCTGCGGGAGCTCCCGCGCCCGAGCCCCAAGGGACTCAGCCTCAGCCCGAGGGCTGAGCCCGAACCGTGCAAGGCCACGTGAAGGTCGACCCCAGTCCTAGCCCAGCCAGGTGGGGGGGGTCTGGCTCCGGACCTCTGCTCGATGCGACTGTTTGCAGCACTGGGTCCTAGAGGGAAGACTCCACCTGCTCGAGACAGGCGATCTACTCCATAGGGGGGGGGGGGGGCGCGCCGATCGGCAAAACAATGAGTAAAAAAAGACCACCAATCCCACCACACCCTCCCGACGAAGATGCCATATCAAACTGCTTACTGTCACCAGCCCTCGCTTCCTGCCCCGCCGAAAACTCACAGAGCAGCCTGGCCAGCTCGAAACATCCATCGACGACGGCCCGCTCGGCCTCAAGAGGTCCCACCAAGGGCGGCGCCACGCTTCGCATGCAAGTCGGCAGACTAGCTGCCGAGGCACTCCAGCGGACTGTGCTTACCACTCTCCGCCTCGCGCAGGGTGTGATGTGCAGGAGCCTTGTGCCACGAAACTCCCTCGAGCTTGTCAAGCACAGGCTGCCACGCGTGAGAGCGAGCGTCATCAGGACTCACGGCAGCCAGAGGGTCTGCAACACAGACCACGGCCCCAGAGCCATCACCACACAACCTGGCCCCAGGGAAAAATCGGGCGCACGACGCACTCGACAAATCACCGCACAATCTTCGCCACCACGGGCGATACGAACAGGGGGCCACACCAAGGGGCACGCGTCCCCGGAACGCACGCACATTCCCCCGCCCGTCCGCCACGAGCACCGCCCACCCCGCCAATCTGATCCTTAGGGAGCGCGGGCTCGCGGCACGAACCCTCATAGAAAGTGTGAGCACCCTCCCCGAGCACCGGTCCTTCGGCAAGCCAAACCTGTGCCAACACGCCGTGCCAGCGGGAGGCTCAAGAGGAGCGAGGGAGCCAACAGGTGGGGGCGGGGAGGACACAGCTGGCAAGCCATGCTCGAGCTCTAGCTGGGAGAAGCCGAGCCCTCTCCGCCGCCCTAATCGGGTCAGGGCTCAGGACATCACGCCTCCAGGACTCATGAGCCGGACGGTCGAGACGAAGTTGAGATACAGTCCCTGAGGGCGCCTGGCAAGCCGGACAGGCGGCATCATGGAAGCGCGGGTGACACCGACATCCGCTGGCGGTAGCACTTCTCATGCGGTACCTGCAATGGTCGGTCCAGACAGAACTCTGCTAGGAGATCACATCCAATGCCCGCTTGACACACATGGGGCCACGCCACTCGGCACCAACAGCACTCTGCCGAACCCACTCTGCAGAGACGATAGCCTCTTCACGCGCTTCTCGCACGCGAAAAGCAAAGCAGGGAACAAAAACAGATATGCTCGAGGCTCTGCCCATCTGATCCCTTAGCAGCTCGTTGGGGTCATCGAATTCGCACCCAATGCGAGCAAGCGCGACCATCAGAGCAGCAACATGTTGCTTAGCGGAGCCCCAAGGCTTGATTTTGCTGGTCGGCAGGAGCGCATCTTCATAGGCCGACGAGGAGTACCTGCTTCGTAACACTGCGGTGCCACAACAACGAAACAGAAAACCTGACGGCACCCACCGTCGTGGACACAAAAGGGTCCCTCTGAGGAGGGTGCGGCCACGAGAGGGTCCAGGCTGACGGGGGCCAAAAGATCTGGCAGAGGCAACCCGCAGGGTCCCAAGAGCAGAGTTCCCACGACCATTGGCGTGCGCTCCCCAGGTGGCCTCGGCGACGGGCCCCGACCTGTGCACCCGAGACGCCACCCTCCCCCCCCCCGATCTGTGCCAGGGCACCACGCCTGGAACTTCAACGCCGCGAGTCACCGTTCCTGCCCCTTCTTGACCATCCTGCACGGTGCCAGAACACCAGATCATGGACTCCAACACCACGGGTCAACGTGACTATTGCGTCCTGACCATCCGACACCACAGCCAAACACCACTTCTGGGACGTCAGCACTGAGAATCCTTGGATGTGCTAGAGACTCTCAAAACGAATGTGCGTGGCACGAACGCAAGAACCACATGTTAAACACCCCGCCCTCCACGCGTAAATCTCTTGCAGCGTCTTGAGACAAATGTGTGCGGCGCTTTGGCGAGAGCCACATTTTGACAACAACGACACGCCCTCCACCCGTGGAGCTGCTGCAAACTCTAAGCTTTGAGATCACGAATGGTGGGTAGTCTTAGACAAGACGCCAACGCCGCTCTTTCGACCGGCTCCGGGGCGCGGCAGGGAGGAGGGATCTGTCAAGAAATGGAAAGGTGGAGATTGAGGAAGATGAGGAGGAGGAGGGGGGAGGAGGAGGAAGAGGAGAAGGAAGGAGGGAGGAGGGGGGGAGGGAGGAGGAAGGAGGGAGGAGGGAGGCTTTTTGACTATACTTAGCTCGTTGCAAGTTAGCTTGAGCGCAGCGGCCAACAGGACTGGCACAGGCTGCACACGAGAAGCCCGAGAGCATGGACGCTGAACTGCTTCCGCTCTCGTCCCGAAAACTGTCAGGAGAGAGGTATTGGCGCTGAGGGAGGGGAGGAGAGGAATCATACCGAGAGAGGTGGAGATTGCAGCGCCGTGCGAAGAGAGACAGCAGCGGCACCCTGCTTCGTTGCCCATAGTAGGGCAGCCCTCGATGCAGAGAGCAGTGCGAGGCAGGAAAAAGAAAAGACCTGCCTGGGAGTGCCTTCCGAATTTCGGACGGCTATTGAGAGGGAAGAGCTGGACGGAGGGCCAAAATGGCCAGGCCGCATTGCGGCTGTCCAAACCTCCATGGGAGGAGATCTGGACTGGAGGAAGAGCGGGGGAAGTCATAAGAGGCGGGGGAGGAAGAAGGGCCAGAGTGGCATTGCCGTGTTGCAGGGCGTACGCTGCAGCTGAAAGGCCTGTACGGGCCGACCGCGGCGGGGAGGTGGGTGTGCCTGGGCGCTAGCCGAGACCAGACAACAGGGACCCACCTCCGTGTGGCCCCTCACAGGCACACAGGGACCAAGGGGACCCTGCTATACCTGGACGGGGGCCAAAGAGATGCGCCGGGGCAAGGTGCCACGGTCCTCTCATGAGGCGCTTGTGGCTAGGGCTGTCTAGGTGGTGAGCTGCCACGGCGAACCAAGAGTATTAGGCCAGCCCACCACCTAGAGACTCAGCCGTGGCGAGTCTGCGAATTGCTGTGTGTGCTTAGCCGATCGCTGTTTAGCGAGGCTGCCAAAAATGTGCCGTGCTGTCCGCACTAGTGCGGCAAAGTGAGAAGTCGCGCCCATGAATGGCGACTGCTCATGGAGGGCCCTCTAAAGAGGGGCCGGTGGAGAAAAGAGCGCTAGTTGGGCTGCCGAGGTAGGTATTAGGCGGCTCCGCCCCTGTGCGGCGCATTGGCGGTTGCACCATGGGCGCCCATCCCACGTAGGCCTGAGATGGTGACGACAGATGCCGCAAGAGTTGCAGTGAGAGTGTGCACCTGTAGGACTCACTGCAGCGGAATGCATGTCGGCTTGGCCGGCCTTAAATTGGAGACGCGGTGTCTCCTTTGTTTAGGCTCGTGTGATGACTTGGGCTGTATAGGTGGTGGGCTGCATGCAAACCGGGATCTGAGCAGTGTGCTAACCCACCGCCTATGCGTGAGGACTCAGCCGTGGCGAGTCTGCGAATTGAGATATGTGAGCGGCGCTTAGCCGCCTCACTGTTAGCGGGGCTGCCCAAGGTTGCAGAGCCGCACATTGACGGAGTAGGCTGGATGCTGCTAGACTCGCGTAGCCTACCGCGGCGGGGAGGTGGGTGTGCCTGGGCGCTAGCCGAGACCAGACAACAGGGACCCACCTCCGTGCGGCCCCTCACAGGCACACAGGGACCAAGGGGACCCTGCTACACCTGGATGGGGGCCAAAGAGATGCGCCGGGGCAGAGGCCACGGTCCTCTCACGAGGCACTTGTGGCTAGGACTGTCTAGGTAGTGAGCTGCCAGGGCGAACCAAGAGTATTAGGCCAGCCCACCCCCTAGACTCAGCCGTGGCGAGTCTGCGAATTGCTGTGTGAGCTTAGCCGATCGCTGTTTAGCGAGGCTGCTAAAATGTGCTGCGCTGGCCGCACTAGTGCGGCAAAGTGAGAAGTCGCGCCCATGAATGGCGACTACTCCTGGACAGGGCCCTCTAAAAGGGAGGCCGGTGGAGAAAAGAGCGCTAGGTGGGCTGCCGAGGTAGGTATTAGGCGGCTCCGCCCCTGTGCGGCGCATTGACGGTTGCACCATGGGCGCCCATCCCATTTAGGCCTGAGATGGTGTCGACTGATGCCGCAAGAGTTGCAGTGTGTGTGCGCCCGAAGGACTCACTGCAGCGGAATGTATGCCGGCTTGGCCGGCCTTAAATTGGAGACGCGGTGTCTCCTTTGTTATAGTTTGGCTCGAGTGAAGAAGGCTTGGGCTGAATAGGTGGTGGGCTGCAGGCAAACCAGGAACTGAGCAGTGTGCTAACCCACCACCTATGCGTGAGGACTCAGCCGTGGCGAGTCTGCGAATTGAAATATGTGAGCGGCGCTTAGCCGCCTCACTGTTAGCGGGGCTGCCCGAGGTTGCAGAGCCGCACAATGACGGGATGGGCTGGATGCTGTTAGACTCGCGTGGTCTACAACTCAGCTGTGCAGGACGGCTCGACCGACCTTGAGTTGGAGCGGCATGGCTCCAGCTGTTTAGGTGGTGGGCTGCCGAGGTGGAGAGAAGACGCTGAAAGGATGTGGAAAGGAAAGTATTAGGCGAGCCCACCACCTAAGTATGCACGCTGCTAGTTGCGCCGAGGTCGCTTAGGACGACCTAGAAGGGCGCTGACTGATGCGTCATTAGCGTGGCTCGCTCAGGCACTGAAGGGCGACGGGTTGAGAGAGCGGGCGGCAGCCGAGAGCGCCGAGAGACCTGCCGCTGTCGCCGCCGCACGCGCCTGGGCCTCTTGCGCGGCAGCCTGCTGCTGGTTGTAGTGGTTCCTCAGCATGGCCTCCACCTCAGAGATGGTCGCCAGGCCTGGGGTCTCGATCCACTCCCAGTCCCAGGTTTCGACGACCTGGCCGTCGATGACGCCCAGCGACTTGAGCTTCCAGACGAACGGGTGTAGCATGCCGTTGGGCATCTTCCACTCGCCCGGGTATGTGGAGGGCCACCACTTTTTGAACTCGCGCGTGGCGGCCGTGTATTGGGAGCCCTGCCAAGCCGAACCGGCGCATGTGTCCCCTGAGAGGCCGAAGAGCTCCCGCGTGTCAGGCGACGCCCTGCTGGCCTCGGCCGCGCCCGCCTCCGCCGCGGCCGCAGCGGAACCACCCGCGGGAGGCATGGGCACCATGGCGGCGTGGGGCGCGCTGAGAGAAGGGGGGGAGTGCCAAGGAAACAAAAAGAAATAGCCCATAAGCCAACGGCGGCCAAATGTGAGTGAAACCTAGCTGGCCTGTGCTAGCATCTGTGCGAGGAGGACCCTCCTGACGGGCCGACTGATGCACGCCTGGCCTGGTGCGGAGTCTATAGGGATGAGGATGTTACCACTACGCATGTTGACCCGCAACGAAAGGCCGGTGCGGTAGGGTATGCCCGTGCCAAATAGGATGGGCCGTGCATCCATCTCCTGAAGAATGGGGAGGTGAAAAAAGCGCGGCCTTTCCACAGAGGATGGCAGCCTGGTCTCCTGCCCATGGAATTGCTCCATTAGGAGCCCTACATTGATGGGCAGTGGGGACCAAAGCGAAATGTGGCCTGTCGTTATTACTACCAGCCACTGCACTGCTGTAGGCGGTGGTGGCACTGCTTCAGCGGGGGCGCAGCGGAAGTCGCCGTGCTCGAACTGCGGCAGGTGCTGCGCCTCTGGGGTCGGCATGGCCTGAGGGATTAGGGTTCGGGGAGGCGGAGGATTCGAGCGAGGTGGGACAGCGGGAGGCAGAATGGTCGAACCATGATTATGGCCTGGAAGTCTATAAGGATGGGGCTGCCAGCCGCTGCATCCTGCAAAAGCCGGTGAGGGCTGAGGGAGGCCTGCTCCCAGGCCCCCGATTGAAGTAGGACCAGAAAAAGTTGGTTCGGCACGTAAACTGTAACTAGCTCTATGGTGGGTGAGAAACGGGCATCGTAGGGACCGTCCCCCGCAGCACATTGGGGGTAGATGTGGAGTAGGTTAGGGGAGTTGGCCTCGCGCCATCGGCCATGCCAGCGCTCGAGTGTGCGATTAACGGCCGTGGGCAAATCTAAGTGAAGCAGAGGGCCCACGAAGGAGCGCGCGTGTGGCCATGCGGGCGGCCCGCTCTCGAGCTGCCATGTGGCTTGCCACTGGGGTACCGCATTATGCTGGTACACCGTGGTGGGAGACAGAATGAGTGCGTGGCGCCTTGCGCCGCCGCTGAGAAAGCAGTAGACTTGCTGGTGAGCCAAAAGAAGCCGCTCAGCCAGATGCTTCCATAAGGAAGTCAAGCGAGAGGCTGGTTGCGCGATGCTTCGCGGATCTAATTGTTGCCCCGGGTACGCCTCAGCAGCGGGCACGTCCTCGTCTGCATCGGCGTTGCCCAGGATACTGGGCTCGCTCCTCATGGCCCGATGGGGATGAGGCAGGAAGGGGAGCTGATAGAGGAAAGAGGGAGAGGTTAGGCTTAGGCTGGGGGCTAGCTGCCTGGCAAGGGTCTAGCGCCTGGCAGCCTCACCTCCTTCATGAGGTTTGCGCGGCCTCCTGGGCGACAGACGCTGACCGCAATGCGAAAGGCTTTCGCCATCTCGCAACTGCATCTTAAGGCGCTCCCTGTGTATCCTGTCGATACGGAGCTGGTCCTGCCTATGCTCCTCTTTGAGCTGAGCAATTTTATTCTCATGCTCCTTGAGAAATGAGCTGCGCTGTTCGTCCGCTGCTGCGGCTGACGCAGCTGCAGCTGCGACTGTAGGCGGCAGGCGCGTAGCTACATGGTCAGAACGGTGAGACTTACGAGCCTTGTGGTGCCTTGTAGGAGGTGAGGCTGGTGACGAGGCCGGGCCGTGGGAATCCTGCGGGCTGCTTTGAGCCTCTACTGGATCTCGGCGCTGTGGCATAGGCTGCTCGTCCGAGGCTGCATCAGTCGCTTTGGCAGGCGAACGTGAGCGCTGTGCTGCATGGGCCGCGCGGTGCGCCTTGGCCTTGCGAGCCCTATGGTGCCTAGGGGGAGGAGAGGCTGGAGGTGTCGGCGTGCCGAGGGACTCCTGCGGGCTGCTATGTGCCTCAGCAGGTTCCCTGCGCATCGGCGCAGACTGCTTGAGCGCGCTTTTGCGCGGCTCGGTGCGCAAGCGCGAATTATGGGCCACCTTGAGGGGCTTGGCCGTGAACTCGTCCGCAAATGAGACCTGCTTGCGCTTGCGAGTTGCAGAGGCGCGGGGCGCAACTGACTGCTCCGCCGGCTCTGGAGAGTCAAGCGGAGGAAATGGTGAGGAGGCAGAGGAATATGAGGCGTCGTCCACCTGATCCAGCCTTCTAGGCGATGCTGGGGGACTAGAAGGCCTGCTTGGCTGGCTCCTGTATGGCGCAGCTTTGCGGGACTGTTTGCGAGGCTCGCGCAGGGGTGGAGGCGAGGTGCACGCTGAAAGGGGTGGAGAAAAAGGAGAAGCTGCCTGGCCTATCCAGCCTTCCGGAATGGCTGCTTTAGCAGGCACCCTGGGGTGCTCTGGGGGCGGCAAGGGAGGCAAGGCTGGTGGAGGTGGCGGAGGACGAAAAGTGGCCCCGTAGATGTGCCTGCCTCGACCCATGGGGGGGCCGCTGAAATCGCCAGGCGGCCGCGGGGGATCTGAGGCAGGTGAGGTGCTGGATAGAGAGCGCTGCACCGCTTTGGCTACCTGGGCGAATTGGGCAGGCGAAAGGAGGGGTGGAGGAGCTGAGGCGGACCGAAATTGGCCCGGTGGGGGACGCTTAGGCCTGGCTTCACGCGGCACCAGCACCCATGGCCGTCTGGACATGAGATGCCAGCTAAGTGTCGAAGATGTCGGCGTTGAAGTCCTGCGGGGCGGGCGAAGCAGGGTGCCACATGTGAGAGAAGGAAATTCCCGTGAGCGGGACGGGTCGTGCCGCTTGACGGGAACGTTCGGCCCTGATTTGCCTGGCCCGCTCCCTATTGCACTGGATACGCCTTTTCTGATCCAGAGTTAGGGAGGGCGGGGGTGGCGGCGGAGGGAGGGTGGAGGGAAAAATGGGGGCTGTGCCCAAAAAGTGCATGGCCTCTTGTTCCGCTTCCGAGTCCTGATCTGCGGGATCAGGCTGCTCGTGAGCCTCTGCGGGGAGGTCGCTATGGCGCCGCGGCTCGCGGGGCCTGGAGAGAGCCAAAAGCCTGCGGAAGCGGTCCAGCTCCCCATCTACTTTGGCACGGGTGCGAGGGGCGGAGGAATCAACAAAGTCGGGGCCTAGCCAAAAGTCGCTGGTCATGGAAGCGGAGAAGCGGAGGAGGGGAGCCAGAACCGAGGGGTCCGACTGGGGACGAGGATCCTGTGGGTCGTCAACCAATGGTAAAATGACGTCCTGATATATAGCCTGGGCGAGACATTCGCAAAGGGCAGAAGGATCGGTCTTTTTGTCAGCAGTGAAAAAGCGGTCATTCTCGTCCTTACCTAGAAGAGTACGATGTGACCCCCGTGGGTGCGTGCACTCGGTCCCTTGGGGACGGTTATTTAGGAGCTCTGGGAGCGAGGGAAGGCGTAGCGATAGCAAGCGCGTGGGTGCTTTGCCGAATTCGTTAGGAGGT
Source organism: Prorocentrum cordatum (assembly GCA_963575745.1). Classification (NCBI taxonomy): domain Eukaryota; class Dinophyceae; order Prorocentrales; family Prorocentraceae; genus Prorocentrum; species Prorocentrum cordatum. The sequence continues at coordinate 487,848 of CAUYUJ010015738.1, forward strand.
CGGCAAGACGGCTGGAACATGCACTGGTCGATGTCCGCGGTGCGGACAGCCGGAGCAGCAGCCAGGGCCATTAAAGGTCTCCAAATCCAGCTAGGCTGCGCCCTGGGTTCCCAGTGGGCAGGGCATGGATGTTCCATCCATGCCGAGGTGCCCATTTCCAGATGAGCGGCAAAAAGGAGAACCAATGAGGCAAGTAGCAAGTTGGCAATCTGCAATTGGCGGGATTGCTTGGGAGTTGCGTTGGGGATGCCCCAGTAGTGCTCGGTAGTGCGCAGCGGCGGTGGCCCGTTGGGCTTCCATCGGGCCGCGCAAAAGGTTTCGCACGGCGGGCCCCCGCCTGAAACAACCAGAGCTTAATGGTCTCCGACTTGGTGAGATCGCCCAAGTCGGGGTCGATAGCAATATCGACCGACAGTATATGTACCTCTATGGAGGGGTCAGGCGTGAATGATTCCAGGTGATGCTGGATATCCCCTTCGCGCCTGCGGCCAGAGAAAAGATTGAGGATGAAAATTTCCTTGCGCCTTATGCGGGCTGGAATTTCTCTGGTCGCTAGACCAGAATACTCCTCTGGTTGGAATGGCCATTCAGGCAGCGCAGGGAGAGGAGGAGGTAGTGGCGGAAGGACATCGGCGGGAAAAAGTAGAGAGACGGCTGCAGAGTCCAGCGCGTAATCTGTAGCCGCCATTATGGCGCGCGCGTCCGCTTGAGACAAGTGTTTGGCAAAGTCACGAAAGTGTTGTGTGGTAGCACGCTTGGCACGATGTGCCGGTAGTGCCGCACGCCAGCGACCTACGCCTGACTTTACTTGTAGCTAGGCATTTTCGCAGTGTTGCATAGCAAGCGCTGTGATTTGCTCTTGAGGAAGGCGTTGGGAATGGCAGAGGAGGTAGAGAGCACATATGAAGGAGTCGAAACAGAGGTGCTGCATGAGACTGGCGCGTGAGCCAAAGGGGAGGCTGCAGGCCGGGCACACCTGGGTGTCCGGTACTAGGCCCTTGACCCTATGGGACAAGGTCCAATGCGCCTGGGCAACGTGTTGCTTTAGCCCTCGAAATTTTAAAAATGTGCGCGCGAACCATGGACAAGTGAGCACCGTTGGGTAGTGCGCTGCCATACGTTGCTGCTCGATCGGGTGCTGTACATGGTCCGTCGGCAGGGGGATCCCACATGGGACAGTAATGGTAAAAAAGTGCTTGGCAGCTGCCTCGGCGAGTGCTGCGCGAGCGAAATGCTGTGCTCCCGCTGTAAGGGCATTGCGAATTCGGCGCTTCCATCCTGTGTGGGATTGGAGAGCTAGGGCCTCCCATTGGTCCAGGTGCGACACTGGCGAGGGCATTTGTTCTAGATTGGCAGAAAATTCGCCCAGCCACTGTAGGTCCTTCTGCACCAGGGCAAGCCACGAGTCCGGGACGTCTGCGGCTAGTTTGGCCAGCAGGGAGGTGAGGTGCGGAGGTCCCGTGCGGAGGAGGCCTGCCAAAGAGGCGCAGACGCATTGCACTAAAGATATGCGGTAGAGGGGGTCTGCAGACCTTGGCCAGGATAAATGAGTCTCGCTCTGCCGTGCTGTCGCACCTTGGGAGGTGGAGCAAGCGCCTGTACATTCTCATGAGCTCTCCTTGTAAGGAGACTATTTGCGGCCCAGTGAGCAATGGCCAAACCGCGGCATTAAAAAGGCGGGAGGAGAGGATGAGGGAGTCCAGTAAATGCAAGTGCTCATGAAGCCAGGTACTGGAAGAGTGGCGCAAGAATTGCCTGGCTAGATTACGCCAGCTGGGGGCCGCCTCCGATCGCCTGTGGGCGAGTTCGGGGCCTATACTGCCCTTTTCGTCCAGGTGCGTACCTAGATATGTGTATATTCTGGCGAAGTGGAGGGAAAAAGGCAAATGCCCTAGAGCAGGTGAGACTAGCATGTGCCCATTGAGCCCTAGGGGGTCCCAGAGCTTGCGGCGAAGGGATATGGAAGCTTCCCCTCTAAACTGAAAAAGGCACATGGTTTTGTTGACTTGAAAGTTTAGCTTGATGCCTGAGAGCGCGTAGGCTTCTACTATGGTGGCCGTTAGCGCGGGCATGGCGTCAAAAAGCTCCTTAGTGGGACCAAGGAAGGCATATGCACCATCATCGAAAAAGCATGAGTCCAGATATTGGTGCACTTCTGTCTCTGCGGAGGCAATATTGTCCTTGTGATGAGCGAAAAAAGAGCGCGGGGCATCCTTGTTCACCTGGACATTGAGAATAAGGTGTGCAAGCGGTGATTCGGTGAGCTGCTTGACAGCTTCGTTGTTGGCTCGGGCCATGAGGAAGTTGAAAAGAACATCTCCGAGCTGCTGTCCTGGGATGGTGCCACGTAATGTGAGTGCAACCCCTGAGGCTCCCGGGTAAAAGGCCCAGGTATGCTCGTATGCAGCCGAGATTTGAGCATGGAGATGCGGGGGGAGACCAGCCTCCTGCAGAATAGGAGGGGCAGAGAGCAAATGTCTTATTAGTTCTTCACCTGTCTCCTGAGGGAGATCAAGGGAAGCAACTAAGTAGTAGAGGTCGGCTTGTTGCGAGTCGCAGTAAAATATGAGCTGTCGGAGGGCCCTGTAAAAGGCTGAGACAGCGTCTATAAATATGTACGCTGAAGAAATGCGCAGGCTATTTGCGTAGGCTTGGTGCGCTAAGACCGCGAGCGTAGCGAAATCCGTGCCCCGTCCAGCAATGCCGCCTGACTGTGAGGCGCCTGCCATGGGAGGAAGATATTCCACCAGTTCTTTACGCAATAGGGCACGATGCCGCTTGGAGAAGTGGGGGGAGGCCATTACCGAGCGGGAGTTGGCCATTATGGCCGGATTGCCTTTACCCTTAAAAATGTCGAAGTTGTATCCTCCCCGCCAAGCCAGCGGTTCCTCAAGGCGCACCTGCGCCTTGAGGTGGACCGGGTAGTACTGCTTCGCTAGTAGACGGTGAAACGACTTGACAAAGGCTCCTTTGAAGCCATCCACACTGGCTGCCGAGTCTGGGGTTCTGGCATAGGCGCGCTCGATTTGCGCTAGGGAGAAGAGGGAGTAAGGAGGGGGAACATCCACAGTAAGGTCAGCGGGCAGATACGATGCACTAGCGTCGTATGCCTTGGCATGTTTGAGCGGAATAACTGCGCCATGCTCCTGTCGAGCAAAATGGGACAGCCACGTGTCGGCCGCTTGGGTGGCGTCCACCACGAAGGTGCCCGCTGCCGTGGAGAGGATAGGTAGGGGAGAGGAGCGTAGCTTCTTTTTGGAACCCACGCCCAATGTGCGTAAGCGCGCAAAGGCAGTGCGTTGTTGTGAGGTCTGCCATGCCTCGTGAACTTCGGCAGCAATGCCTTGTAGGTGAAAGGCGGCATCCAGGTCGACGGAGCAACGTACCGCCTGTGTGAATTGAGCAAGGACGATGGCCCTGATGGCGCTTGCGCGTGCGCGTAACTGGATGGCAGCCGCGTGTGCGGTACCTATGGTAGGCGCAGAGCAAGCATGAGGGAAACGGGTTTTAGCAACTCGGGTAGGCGAGGATGCTAGAAACTGATGCAAGCAGGCCATGCGAATTCTGGGCTTCCATTTAATGGAGGCATTAGGGTCAGCCATGCTGGCACGCATGCCGCGGAGAGCAGCGCCGAGCTCCGCAAGTTTGGCAAAAGCATTATTAATTGCGGGCATCAGCGAGAGCTCTTCGTGGTGTCGCAATGCCGCTTTAGGACGTGTAAATGCTTGCCTGGATCGCACATATCGCTTCCATGCCGCGATAGCTGCCAGCAGGAAAAGGTTGCGTGCTTCCTGTTGAAGCGTGTCGGCTTGGCTGACAATTAAAGCTCTGGCATCCATGAGCCTAAGGGTGGCCATGGAGACGCGGGAATTGGAAGGTGCGCGACCTGTAGACGTGCGGGGTTGGGGAAATGCCTGTAGCATGGCGTTGCGCGCCTCCCTGTCCAATATGAGCGCGTGGTCTGAGGCGTGCAGATCGAAAGTTAAAGCTTCAGGGGGAGGCGAGAAAGTGTCTTCAAAAAGCTGTCTGGCCGACGGGTCGAGGTATGCATTGGGGTCGTGCGGAATACGCATGACCTGGCGTCCCTGGTCTTCGTTAGGTCGGAGCTGCAGCTTGAATCGGCATAATAAGCACGGAACAGCGTGGTCTAGCACTGCGAGTGCTAAAGAAAGAGAATACTTGACTTCGCATTCGTTGGCAGAGGCGCCTGAGGGTATAGCTATATAGTCCCTGCGCTTCCAGTGCTGTTTGAAAGCGGGGTCACGTGCTGGCGCGATCCACGTGCCCGCCCCCATAGGGTGTGGCACAAAGGTGGCCGGCAGCCAAAGCTTAGATGCAAGTAAGAATCGATGGAACAAGGAACCAGCCGTGTTAACTTGCTCCGCGTGTTGTGGGCCAATGGCCGCTGATGTTTGCGTGCCCACTGCAGCATTGGAGTCCATTAGGACAAGAGTAGGAGTAGGCTGCGGTAAAATATGGTCGTGCACATGTCTAAGGTGCTGCCACCATGCGACCTGTTCGCGGAGAGGACGCCCTGAATGATGAGCATGTGCCACGAGGATGCTGAAACGTAGGCCGTTCTGACTGATGACGGCCGCGATAATGCGCGGGTCTTGGTGTACAATACGCACGCTGTGAGACTTAATAGGGAAAGTGGGAATGCCTTTGGCATTGGGAAAAACGGGCGTGGTAAGGTTGACCCATAGCGCGCAGCCGCAGGCATGAGTTCCAGCTTGAGACTTTGACAAAAAGACTACGTACGGGGGAACCTGGCGTTTGCCAGAGCCCGTGTCTGTGACTCGCGTCTCTTGCATACCGATAACGTCGAGCCCGTTGCGTTGAAAAGCGGCGGCCAGTTGGTGGAGGCGTCCTTTGACGGCCACGCCTGTAAGCCTGGCTCTTTGGGAGATGCGCGAGGCAGGAGTGAGAGAGAGAATGCTGGCTGAGGCTAGCCTGAGACAGCATGATGCCGTGGCGTCTGCGATCGGGGCTGCCTCTTTGAAGAGACCTGGAAAAACATCAGCAAGCGAGGTGCGCGGGGGGAGAGGAGGATTAAGACTAACTTGATGGTTCGGCGGGTAAAGCGCACGCTGTTGCTGAGACAGGCACTCAAGCCAGAGCCATTCCAAAATGTGCGCATTGTCTTGGAGAAAGCTCATGAGGGGCGGGGGCACTGGCGGAGGTAGGAGTGCGAGGGAGTAAAGTCTGGCGACCGTGTCAACCATTTCGTTGAGCGGGTCAGCTTGGTGACCGTGCACGTGCTGCCATGTAAAGCGGCGTTTCAGGGCAAGTACCTTGCGCAGACAGTCGAGGCGGCTTCTATGCTCCATTAGTGGCTCAGCCACTGTACCGCCTTTGGCGGTGGCGACAACATCCATGTTGTCTGAGTGAAAGGTGATAGGAACGGCGGGGGGGAGGGGGGACTGTAGAGCCCATAGCGCCGCCCAAGTGGCGGCATCGAATTCCGCTTTAGCGGAGACTCTATCTGCTCCCATTGTCTCCGGGGTGGGACACCCTAGGAAGCCTAGAAAGTGTCTAGTGCCGTTAAGCCATGCAAAGACCAGAAAAGCCCACGCTGGTGGGCCAGCGAGATCTCCTTTGGAGGCCCCTCCGCTGGCGTCGGTATATATATCTGCGGAGTCGAAAGCCGCGTAGGGAGCATCAAAGACAAAGCTGTGCCAGGTGGGGATGGAGGAGGAGTGGAGGGCTGGAAAAATGACATCGAAGTCCCTGACCAACTGTATGGAGGTATCCGTAAGCACCGGTAGCATCCACCTCATGGGCGGAAGTGGGCTGCGGCGTATACCTACCTTGCCGCCCCCCCAGGTTCACCCGTGGGCAGTGTCCGGGGGAGCGACCTGAAAAACCGTGCCGTCGCGCGCTGCCTGGGCTAAATCGTCCTGAGCAGCTTGTGCCGCGTGGGCCTCGGCTTCAGCGCGGAGGTCCGCAGCCTCTGCTTCTGCCATTGCATCTGCAGGGCTGCGCGGGGTAGACGAGGCGGATGCCCCTGCACGTGCCTTTGGCTCAGCCTCGGCTGTCTCGGGCCTGGGGCGACGTGAGCCACGAGGGCTCTTGCTGCGTGCTGCCTGCCTAGCTACAAAATCTTCCTCGCTGATGCCTGAAAGCGCGCGCTGCTCGGCCTGGCCCGCACGTGCGGATCTGCCCCTGGCCTGCGCGCTTGCGCTGCGGCGGGAGGATGCCATGGAGACTGGCTCGCCTTTTTCATCTGAGAGGTCCCACCCAAGCTGGCTGGCAGAGCGGGTAGGCGGGGGCATGCCGCTGGGATCCTCTACGGGAGCTGCTGCCGGGCTTTGCTGGTTGATAGCTTCCTCCCTAGCTGAGCTATCTTGAAACGAGGGCGCAGTGGTGATCGCCTCCCCTGTCGGCGACTTGGGCACTGGCGCTGGCCCGGGCTTGGGCACGAAACCTAGGCGGAATAGCGGGCCTGCTTTGGGGGAAGCGCGGGCCTGTTCACATCCTAACGGCGCTGTGGTCCCCCCCCGGACCGTAGCGCCGTGGCTAGAGGCGGCGGCTGGCACTAGTTGCCCGGCCTTGATCTGTGAGACTAGGGTGTCTACTGAGTTGCGCATGGCTTGGGCCTGGGAGTCAAAATTTGCCTTGATGGTGGCAACTTCCCTGGCCATGGCCTCGGCGTTGCTTTGCATGGCCGCAGAGAGTGATGTGATGTAAGGCTGTTCCAACCCTTGGATGCCTGGGAGGGGCGCTGGGCAGTGGAGGAGTGGGGGAGAGGTCGGCGCTGCCGTGAGGGGCGTGGCCGTTCCCAGGTCATGTGGGTCGGCTTGCTCCTCTCCTGTATGCGTTGCAGAGAGTGCCGCAGTGCGCTGCGCTGCACCTGTCTCCTCCGCCGCGTCCCCCATCATGAGCGAGTCGGTGATGGCGGCGACTGGCGGTGCTTGCGACTTGAAATAAGCTAGTAGCATGGCAGCCTGGCTGAGGTCCGCTTGTGCGGTCTGAAGGGCCAGGGCAATGTTGCGCACGTGCTCCTCCGCCTGCGTTTGTTTGGCTGCCAATTGCTCACAATTGGCCTGCAGGGAGGCCACCACGTGCTCTTGCTCGCTGATCTTGGCCAGCGGATCCCTCGCGTTGGCCAATTGAAAATTGACTAGTGAAATCTCCTTACGGATCTCTGTGATACGCATATCGGAGTGTCCTAGGAGAGTTGAGGCCCTAAACTGCTGCAGGATTAGTGCCTCCTTGCTCATTGCAAGGGCCTTGCGGTGCTCCAGCAGGCGGTCAGGCTCAAGCGGGGGGTAAAGCCAGGCTGAGTGAGAGTGCGCCTCGTCTGGAGTAAGGGTAGGGCATTGCGCTGTGAGCTCCGCCTCCGAGAGTTCAGTGGCGGGATCCAGCGCTCCAAGCGAGGCGGGGGCCTGTTCGGCCGCGAGGAAAGGAGACTGCTGTACAGAGGTTGGGCCGAAGAGTGTAGGGGGAGTGGCCACGCCGTCTTGAGGAGGCGCAAAAGGGGAAGGCAGTGACTGGGGAGACTGCCCTATGATGCCTCTGTCCTTGGCCCCGTGTGGGGCGCCGGGAGCCTTCAATGGATGCTGCTCCCCGTCTCTGCGCTGGTACTCGCGAGCTCTACGAGCGTCGTCCTTCTCTCGCTTCTTGCGCTCCTTGCTGGAGATCCCAGCCTCTTGGACCGCATGATCTCCTGGGGGCGCGGGGAGCAGGCCGTATTCCGCTGCCCATGCAGCCACCTGGTCGAAGGACGGCGCACCTGTCGGTGCGTGGCCCTTGCCCTGGTGCGCCCCCCCCGTGCTGCCTGAAAAGGAGCGAGGGCCCTTGTGGCCCGGCCCCGCGCCCCCATCATGCAGGGGCCTGTGCTGCCCCTGACCTTTGGCTGGGCCGACCTTCGCTTGTTGGTGACCTGCTGCCCGAGTCGGAAAACAGTTGGGACATGAGGCATCCAAAGTGGTATTGGCCCGGCCACATTGCAGGCAATACCAGAATTCGGGCGGGGCGCTGCCTTTCTGGTGCACTGGCTGCTGGGGTGGAGGAAAAAAGTCCATGGGAAGGCGCGTGGCATAAAGAGACGGTGAGGGAGGAGCAGCCAAGCGCTGGGTGGGAGAAGTAGCCATACCGTGCTGCTGCAGCCCAGATAGTGGCGCATGCTGAGGGGGTAAGGTCGGAGGAACAGCGCCTTGCTGGGGGATGCCCTGAAAGGAGTGGTGCTGTGAAAGCATCATCGCAGCCTTGTGCACCCTTAAAAGCGTGCGGGCGTTGGCGCGCTGCTTGCGCACTCTGCGATGAGGAGCGGGCTCGTCGCGAGGCCGCTGGGGATAGGAAGGAGGAGAGTAGGCAGGCGTCGCG
>CAUYUJ010015738.1:498675-576175 GCA_963575745.1 Prorocentrum cordatum
GCCTCGACGACGACGAAAACGACATTGACGCTGACGGCGGCGACGCTGACGACTGGGCGCGACGACCACGACCACGACGCACGGCCACGACGACGACGACTGCGAGGACGACGACGGCGGACTGGCCTCGAGAGGATCAATTTCGGTCACAAGAACAAATCTGTCAGTCAGCGTGGACCTTAAACAATGTTGCTCCAGCAAGGCCGGGTGGAAACTGTGTGGTGCATCCTTCGCTGGGAATTTATAGTTGTATATTTTTTTATATATGTGATTATATATATATATATTAAAATTGTGCAATCAATCTTGTGCCATCTGTGTGATGCAACCGGTGCACATTGTTCGATGCAACCTGCGTGGTGCACTCTAGGTTGTGCAATCTGCGCCGTGCCATCCATAGTGTGCAACATGCGTGCTGCAATCTGTGTGATGCACCATTTGTTTCGCAAATTTCGCAACCGATGTTGTGCAACCTATGTTGCGCAATGCATGTTGTAAAATGCGCGCGATGCCATGTATCATACGTGACGCAGGTTATGCAACAACGGTGGTGAAGTATACGTGGTGCAATTAAACGATCCCTCGCATAGAAGTGTCACCCTCACTGTTCGCGCAAACGTCCCATTCACCCACCCGCAACTTTTTTTGCAAAACGCGTTCGGCAAAGATTGCGATGAACGCTTGGCGTTGGTTGGTGCATCTCCGCGGCCAAGTAGTGCGGCGCGACCGACACTGCCGCGGTGGCGCTGACCGCTGGGCACTCCCAATCGGGCACTTCAGTGCGGGTTGGTGACTTGGGCGGGCGCGGTATCATGGCGACGCCGAAAAAGGCAGACACGATGTTGAGAACAACGATGACGGTGACGATGGCAGCGGTGACGACGGCAAGGCCAATGACGGCGCCGATGTTGATCACGCCCGACGATAACGATGACGATGCCATCGTGTCAGCGATGAAGGTTTAGGGAAAACGTCGGCATGCGCGGGTGGCCGGCGCGCGCGTGCGCACTTCGTCCCACCTGTTTTCCAGGGACCGTCGCAAACTTATGATTTTTTCCCTACCTAGGCTCTGCCTAGAGGGTTTTTACTCTGTTTGCTTAAAGGGGCCGGGCAATGGAAAACGCCCCGGGCGGTTCCCCCAGTCCCCGCCCCGCGGTTCCCCCAGGTGCGCCCCCTGGGCTTACCCAGCTTAGCTAAGCTAAGCTTAGCTTAGCTTAGCTAGCCTTAGCCTGGCTTAGCTCATCTCATCTTACCTTGGCTTAGCTTAGCTACGCCTAGCTTAGCTTAGTTTGGCTTAGCTGAACTTAGCTTAGTTTAGCTTATCTCATCTTAGCTTAGCTTAGCTTACCTTAGCTTATCTCATCTTAGCTTAGCCTAGCTTAGCTTTGCCTGGCCTAGTTTAGTCAAACTTCAACTTAGCTTTAGCTTAAGTTTTAGCTCTAGTTTTAGCTTAGCTTTAGCTCTGCTTCAGCTTAGCTCTAGCTTAGCTTTAGCTTAGCCGAGCTTTAGCTTAGCTTTAGCTTAGCTTCACCTTAGCTTCAGACTAGCTTCAGCTTAGCTTTAACTTAGCTGTAGCTCAGCTTTAGCTTAGCTTTACCTTCGCTTTAGCTCAGCTTCTGCTTAGCTGTAGCTTAGCTTTAGCTTCAGCTTAGCTGACGCTTAGCTTTAGCTTAGCTTCAGGTTAGCTTTAGCTTTAGCTTGGCGTCAGCTTAACTTCAGCGTAGCTTTAGCTTAGCTTTAGTTTTCGTTTAGCTTTGGCTTAGCTTTAGTTTAACTTTAGCTTAGCTTTCGCTTAGCTCAGCTTTAGCTTATTTTTAGCTTAGCTATAGCTTTACTGCTCCTACTAATGCTGCTGTCCTAGAGGTTCCAACTCCTAGGTAGGGTCGTTCTGGGAAAATGATAAACGAATGCGCGTATATACATGTTTATATATATGTATATATATGTGTATGTATACACATATATATGTTCCAAAGGACGAGCGGGGTGGGGGGCGGATGCCGGCCTGCCTGGACTGTTACGAGTTTGTTTTTAGGATGGACGATTGGCAAAAACCGTTGTACGTTGCAATGCCCAATTACGGGGTCGATCATTCTGGGGGCGGGGGGGGTAGATCCGACTGCTCTTTTAGATCGGTAAAATTACGCTGTGCAACCCACGCGGTTCAATCGATGTTGTGCACTTGTCTTAGGGAGCTCGCAGCTGTTAACTCCACTGCTCGCGCAATCATCCCGCGCACCCAGCCGCAACTTGTTTTGCAAAACGCAGTCGGCGGCGATTGCGATGAACGCTTGGCGTTGGCTGGTGCATCTCTGCGGCCGCGCTGGCCCGCGCATGGCCGCGCGCGCAGCGGCCAGGTAGTGCGGCGCGACCGGCGCGGCCGCGGTGGCGCTGGCAACGTCGACAACGGTAGACACGGTTATGCTAGTAGCGACGCAGGCGACGATGATGACAACGGCGACTGCACGACCAGTGACGACGCCGATGCTGATCACGCCGACGATGATGACGGCGTCCTCGCGTCGGTGAGGAAGGTTTTGGACGGAGTTCGACACGCGTGCGCGGCCGACGCGCGACAGTGGCCCGCATGGTGTGATTTGACTCGGACCGTGCCCCCCAGCACGCGAAACGAGGCGTTCGGATGATATCGACATGCGGCGCGAAAGGCCCGTCTGGCCAGATTTCATCAAATGGTGAAGAACCAATGGCTTTCTTGAGAGTTCGCAAGAATGCGAGTGCTGTTGGCTTCGACAGCGATGTTGCAGAACCATGTGCAATTAAGTTTTCATGACACGAGATTCTGGAATCCTTACCGAAACTGGAATTTTGCAAAACTTCGGCATGCGAGCGCGACGACGCGTCCGCGTGCACTTCGCCCCGGTTCTTGCAAGGGGTTCCTGCGACAGTACGCGCGCAAGGGCGCTCGAACGATTTTGACACGCGCGCGCGACGAGGTCCATCTGGTAACATGTTATGAAAATGTTGGGTGTCGTTAAGAAATCGCAAAAGTGCGAGCGCAATTTTGTTTGAACGTTGTTGTTGCGAACCGAAGTGTGCTTGATATGTGTTCTGGACACTCGATCTTGAAATCCTTACCGAGCTCAAGTTGTTGGAAAAATTGCGGCATGCGCGCGACGACGCGCGCTTGTGCACTTCGTTCCGTTTTTTTGTTTGTATGGGATTTCGAACATAGATGATTTGTGATACACGAGTGCGCGCATACTATTGTTTGCAAAAGGATGAAGGGGAGGGGCGCTACCAGCATGGTTTGGATTGTCTGAACTCATATTTCAAACGGGCGATGGGGCAGAGTCGCATCCAAACTGCAATACGCAAAGGTGACCCGGTAAGCCCGGGGTGGGGTCGATCCTGATCTTCTCTTACACAGGACAATTAATTGCTGTATGCAGTGGATTGTGATCCCCACTGCTCGCGCAAAATTCCCCCCCCCCCACACACACACACACACACACACACACACACACACACACACACACACACACACACACACACACACACACACACGCAACTTGGCTTGCAAAACCCATGCGGCGGCGACTGCGATGAGTGCTTGGAGTTGGCTGGTGCATCTTTGCGGCTGCGCTAGCCCGTGCATGCTCGCGCGCGCAGCGGCCAGCTAGTTTGGCGCAGCCGACGCGGCCGCGGTGGCGCTGACCGCTGGGGACTTCCCAGCGGGTACTTCAATGCGAAGCCCCGGTTTGGGCGGGCACGGTATCATGGCAACGTCGGCAACGGTAGACACGACAGTGAAAATAACGATGGCTGTGACGATGGTGACAACGACGACGGCACGGCCAGTGACGGCGCCGTGCTGATCACGCCGACGACGATGTCGGCATCCTCGCGTCGGTGATCAAGGTTTTGGACGGAGTTCGACACGCGCGCGCGGCCGACGCGCCAGAGTGGCCCACATTGTATTATGTGACACGGGTCGTGCCCCCCCAGCACGCGCACAAGGGCGTCCGAATGATTTCGACGTGAGGCGCGAGGGGCCCGCTTGGCAGAATGTTATGAACATGCGTCGGGCAAACAACAACAAACAAAACACATAGCGTTTTTCTCAAGAATTCGCGGGAGCCAGAGCGCAGGCATTGTTGAGATCTCTTGTTGCGAAACAAACCATATGTAATATGTCTGCTTTCAGGACGTTTGATGTCGACAGCCGAACGAACACTGAAGTATTTGAAATATTGCGGCATGCGCGCGTGCACTTCGTCCCGTCTGTTGCAAGGGACTATTGCGACAACACGCGCGCAAGGGCGTTCGAGCAATTCCCACATGCGCGCGCGAGAGGCTCGTTTGGTAGTAAGCTATGACTAGATTAAACCCTATAGATTTTCAGTGGATCTGTAAGAGCCCGAGCGAAAGTTCTCTGTTGCCCTGACATTACTTGTTGCGGGGCCACGTGCGTTTCATATGTCTAGATACAAAGTGTTGGGATACTCGAATTTGAAATCCGTACGGAACAAAAAGGTGTTTGAAAGATGATTTCGGCGTGCGCGCGCAACGACGCGTGCGTGCACTTTGTCATTTTTGTTGCAAGGGTGTTTGAAAACTTGTGATAAACGATTGCGCGCATAGTACTTTTTGCACAGGATGAGGGGGTGGCGGATACCAGCTCGCCTGGAATGGTATGGGTTCAAAATGAGACTGGGCGATGGGGCGGAATCATGTGACAATTGAAGCACAAACAAAGGAACCGTCAATTCCGAGGGGGGGTAGATCCGAATATACTTTAAACAAGGGAAGTCTATGTCGGGCGGCGACGACGCGGCGATGGGGCGGCGACGGCGACGACCTAGCCGCCAGACCGCCAGAGCAGTACACCAGCCCAGTTCGTTAGAGAAGAGCAGAACACCCTAAGTGCAAGCAGTGTTTGGGAAATTGCAAGGAGACGCTCGTATGATTTCCAAATTTGCAAGCACATCTTGAATTAGTTCTCTGACTGACGGTGACAAAGGGCTGGAACAGAGGGGGGGGTGGGGGGGAACATCGAGCCTGAGTCGGCGATACATCGCCGACAGATCGGCGATAGGCCCCCGATGGGCGAAGCCGCAGGTTCCAGGGTAGGGTGGGCCATCGGGCCCCCATTGGCGATGCATGGGCGATCATCGGGGGTGGACTGGGCCCCCTTCAGCCAAAAACACTTTACTGAAGGGTGCCCGGAGCACTCCACGCGAGCACGGCACCGCATTCCGAGTGCACCCCAGCGGGGTAGCTAACCGAACAACCGATATGTATCCAGCGAAACGCACGTCGATTAGCGAAAGCGGCTGCGGACTAGCACCGGGAAGTACACTCGAATGCCCATGTCGAGCGAACGGGCGCAGATTTCCTCGATCGACTTGTCTGCGTGGGCGTTCTCTCCGTGCCCGACATCAAGGGCCCTGAGCCGATCCCCCCCCGACGCTGCCCCCGACCGGCGACGACCGCGGCAAGCGGCGACGACGCCAGCGGCGGCGAGGTGCCCCCGAGCGACGGGCCCGACTCGACGACGGCGACGGCGACGGCAACCACGGCGACGAGGACGAAGATCTCGACGACGGCAACATTGACAGCGACATTGACAGCGACATTAACGACGACGACGACAACGACGACGACGACGACAACGACGACGACGATGACGACGACGACGACGACAACGACGACGACCAGCGGCGACGACGCCGGCGGCGGCGAGGTGCCGCCGAGCGACGGGCCCACGCCCTCCACGCAGCTCTCCAGCACGGGCGCCGAGAGCGCGGCCACCAGGTGCCTCGGACAGAGCTGTCGGGCGCGGGCGGAAGCCGCGGTCCCCTCCAGCTCCTCCTCCTCCTCCTCCTCCTCCTCCTCCTCCTCCTCCTCCTGTTCCAGTTCCAGCTCCTCCTCCTCCTCCTTCTCCTCCTCCTCCTCCTCCTCCCCCTCCTCCTCCTCCTCCTCCTCCCGCCGCGGCCCCTCCCTGAGACAAGGCCCGCGCAGGGACAGCATCGGTCACGCTGCGCTGCGCCCGGTCGGGCCGGAGGCCTTGCCAGCCATCCTCACCAGGAAACTGGAGACATACACGGGCACGCGGCCGTACAGAGGAGGAGGAGGAGGAGTAGGAGGAGGGAGTTGAAGAGTAGGTGTAGGTGGAGGTGGAGGAGGAGGAGGAGGAGGAGAGTAACCTCATGAAGCGATTAAGGATCCCCCCGGGGTTATCATTAGCACCGCCCCGTAATTAAATAATTATTCTGGGGGGTTTTCGCCGGACGATATAATTAGCACCGCGCACTTGAAAGGAAAGTAAATAATTCCTGCGTCCCGCCTCGGATGGCATCCCAATTGGAATTGTAATCATAATAAAAATACGAATGAAAATACGAATAAGAACAATAATTAGAATAAGGCGAGTGTCACAGGTACTGCTGACACCGTAACTGTTACTGCTACCGTGATGACGATGAAACCTGATGGCGTGATGCTACTGTTACTGCTACCGTGATGCTACTGTTACCGTGATGCTAGGCGATTTGTGAGGGTGCTCAGGCGATTTGGACAATTCTGTTAAGCAATGTGAGGATGTCTCAAGCGATTTGGCTAATTCTAAGAAGACATGTGAGGATGTATCAGGCGATTTGTGCCATTTTACTAAGATGTGTGAGGATGTTTCAAGCGATTTCGTCTTATTCCTTCTCTACTCTTTGTTCTGACCCGCTTGTTTTTCCGATGAGGTTTCTATTGAAAATCCTTTAGAGACATGCGTTTTTTTTCGGCCGTCGTAGGGGGTGGTCCACCCGAGGGTATTGCCCCCACCCCGCACCGTGGCGTTATCTTAGCACCCGGCCAAAACAAATATCCGTGTGACAGCCAGATCGTGCTCGTCGTCGCCGAAGATACGAAGATACGAACGAAGATAAGAAGAATAAGAAGCAGAAAATAACGAATAATACGACTAATGAGAAGCAGAATGCGACTGATTGTAAGAATACGGATAATAAACATCGTTTTCCTCATGATCCTCATGGAATCGAGGTACTCCGAACAAAGCAGCGATCCTCGCAGACTACGAATGAGGATACGACTAAAACGAACGAAGATACGAACGAAGACTAAGAATAAATGTGAGGATGTCTCAGGGGATTTGGCCAATTCTATTAAGACATGTGAGGATGTCTCCAGCGATTTGGCCAATTCTAATAAGAAATGTGAGGGTGCCCAGGCGATTTGGACAATTCTGTTAAGCAATGTGAGAATGTCTCAAGCGATTTGGCTAATTCTAAGAAGAAATGCGAGGATCTCTCAGGCGATTTGTGCCATGTTACTAAGATGTGTGAGGATGTTTCAAGCGATTTCCTCCTCTTCCTTCTCTACTTTTTGTTCTGATCCGCTGTTTTTTTTTCCGATGACGCTTCTATTGAAAATCCTTTAGAGAAATGCGTTTTTTCCGGCCGTGCGACAGCCAGGTCGTGCTCGTCGTCGCCGTAATCGTCGGAAGACACCAATGGTAGATACTTACTCCTGACAACCATGACATGGCTGAGAGGCCCAAGGAACAACTGATGTTTCAGGCGATTTGGCAAATTTTACTAAGAAATGCGAGGATGTCTCAGGCGAGTTTGCCAATTCTACTAAGAAATGCGAGGATTTCTTAGGCGACGTGGCCAATTTTACAAAAAATATAAGGCGCCACTGCTTCTTTCTGAGTACCTGGACTCCTGCCAGTACCTGGACTACTGCCTCCGAAGGCCTCGGAGAATAAGAGCTCCCTGGGCCCTGAGAGGCCCTGGACCCCGATGGGGGAGGAGGTCAGGCGGATCGGCCGAAGGCCTCTGAGAATAAGAGCTCCCTGGGCCCCGAGAGGCCCTGGCCACTGAGGGAAGGCGAGGGGCCATTGGCTGAAGGCATCTCCAAGGCCCTGCTATGAGAACCCCTTGCGATACGTCTTGGACCGTCTTGGATTATTCTGGAACCTCTCGGCCATCTTGGATTATTATGAGGCTCCCTGGGCCGCGCAGGAGTCGTGAGGCTCCCTTAGTAGAAGTAAGAACTGAAATAGGAGTAGGAGGAGAGGGAGGAGGAGTTTGAGTAGGAGTATAGGAGCAGGAGTAGGAGTAGGAATACGAATAGGAGTACGAGTACGAGTAGACGAGTAGGCCAATTTTCTTAAGAATTGCGAGGATGTCTCACGCGATTTGGCGAATGCATATAAAACTGAGAGGATGTCTCAAGCGACGTGGCCAATTCTATCAAGAAATGTGAGGATGTCTGAAGCGATTTTGCCAATTCGATTAAGACACGTGAGGATGTCTCAGGCGATTTGGCTAGTACCTTCTATTAAGAAATGCAAGGATGTCTCAGGCGAGTTGGCCAATTCTACAAAGAAATGTGAGGATGGCTCAGGCGAGTTGGCCAATTCGATTGAGAAATATGAGGGTGTCTCATGCCATTTGGCTAATTCGGCTAAGCAATGTGAGGATGTCTAATGCGATTTTGCAAATTCCATTCAGAAATATGAGAATGTCGGATGTACTTTTGCCAATTTTATTAAAAAGCGTAAGGATGTCTCAGGCGATTTGGCCACGTCTGTCAATAAATGAGAATGTCTCAAGCGATTTGGCAAATGCTGATAAGAATTGCGAGGATGTCTCAGGCGATGTGGCCAATTATAATAGGAAATGTAAGGATGTCTCAGGCGATTTGGCCAAGTCTGTTAAGAAATGTGAAGATGTCTCAAGCGATTGGGGAAAGGCTGATAAGAATTGCGAGGATGTCTCAAGCAATTTGGCAAGTTCTATTCGGAAATGTGAGGACGTCTCAAGCGATTTCGCCAATCCTATCTGAAAACTGAACGCTTGAGCTCTGAAAGGGCGGCAGGCACAGGCAGGAACTCTCCTGAGCACTGAAAGGTTGCCCTAATACTGCCAGGACTGTGAAAAAGGCGAGCTGGGGGGGAAGGAGGGAGAGGGGGAAGGAGGAGGAGAAGGATTAAGCAATGTGAGGATGTCTCAAGCGATGTGGCAAATTCTGCTAAGAAATGTGAGGATGTCTCAAGCGATTTAGTTTATTCGAATAAGAAATGTAAGGATGTCTCAGGCGATGTGGCCAATTCAAATAAGAAATGTGAGGATGCCTCGAGCGATTTGGCCAATTCTATTTAGAAATACGAGGATGTCTCAGGCAATTTGGCAAATTCTATTAAGAAACGTGAAGATGTCTGAAGCGATTTGGCAAATTCTATTAAGACATGCGAGGACGTCTCACGCGATTTGGCCAATTCTATTAAGACATGTAAGGGTGTTTCAAGCAATTTGGCAAGTTCTATTTGGAAATGCGACGACGTCTCAAGCGATTTGGCCAATCCTATTAAGAAATGCGTTGATGTCTCAGGCGATTTGGGCAATTGTATTAAGATATGTGAAGATTTCTCAAGCGATTTGGCCCATGTTCGTGAGAAATGCGAGGATGTCTCAAGCTATTTGGCCAATTCTCGTACGAAATGTGAGGATGTCTCAAGCGATTTGGCAAATTCTGTTAAGAAATATGAGGATGTCTCAGGCGATTTGGCCAAGTCTATTAAGAAATGTGAGGATGTCTCAAGCGATTTGGCCAATTCCATTAAGAAATGCGAGGATGTCTCAGGCGATGTGCTTCCTCCTCCTCCTCCTCCTCCTAGCCGCAGGTGCCCGAGTTAACGCTTCCAGGTGCGGGGGGGATATCGTTTCGCCGGAGGGGGGGGGGGGTTCTTAACTGCTTCATGAGGTTAGCGGGATGCCCATGTGGCGCATCTGGAGGCCACTTTCTGCACGCAGGCACGGAACACCACCGCGCCCGGGGCCGCCCGAGGGCCGAGCGCCGGAGGGGCGTGTGGCCTCGCGTGCACATCCCGCGCTCTTGCCCAGGCCGGCCGCGCCGTGCGTGTCCAGCCTCCTGGCAGATTGGATCGGCGGCGACCCGGGGCGAGCCGTCGAGATCGAATCGAATCGAATCGGAGGGATCAAAGCGAGCCCTGCTAAGCTAGGGCTCCCAATTTCGCGCTTCGCGCTGCGCGAAGCGCGAAGCGCGAATAACTTCGCGCTCTCGCGCCGCCCTCCCAAAGGGAGAATAGGAGGACGAGGAGGAGGGGGAGAAGGAACGAGGACCGCGAAGCGCGAAGCGCGAATAACTTCGCGCCCTCGAGGGAGCCCTTGGACCTTCCGTCAGCCCCATGACCGTCTTTCGCCTCGCGCCTCCACGAGTGAGGGCTACACCCAAAAGAACCGAAGACGATGAAGGACTTGGATCGGCGGCGACCCGGGGGGGGGCAAACGAGAGGGAGAAGGCCTCCTGAGAGGGCGGCCCGACTTCTCAGAAGCCCCTCGCGCCTTCCGAGCAGTCTGCTGCGCCTTCTCGGGAGCGGCCAGGAGGGGGGCGTCCAAGAGGGGGGGGCGCAAACCATGACCGGCGGCATGTGCGCGGCCCGGCAGGGGGGCCAGGGACGTAGTGGAGTAAGGAGAGGCGCCATGGAATCGGGGGAAATCTCATGGCCCCCGCCGCGATGCCCCCCCCCCGCCCCCCTGGTCATCACCCCCCTCTCTGCCGCCCCCGATCTTCGGGGAAAACCCAGGGAGAACTTTTCTCAGAAGGCCGGGGGGGGGGGGGGGGGCGTGCGGGCCGTCCATGAGAAGGCCCGCCCCTCCGCGCTTCCCCCCCCCCCCCGGGGCTCGCCGCCGACGTGGAGAGCAGTGACACATGCCAGCCGCAAGTGACAGACACATGATGGGCCTGTTTTCCACCACCACCATAAGTTGGAGGGGGAGGGGGTCCTCCTCCTCCTCCTCCTCCTCCTCCTCCTCGTCCTCCTCCTCCTCCTGCACCTCCATCCCCCCTCCAACTTATGGTGGTGGTGGTGGAAAACAGGCCCATCAGCACAGGGCGCGGGCAGCCAACAGAGCAAAAAGCGTGTCGAGCGTGCGGAAGCCGTGCGCAAACGAAAAGCGCGCACCTAACTGAAGGAACCGAACTCTGTACACCGACGCTCCTTCGGACCCTGCGCTGAGATTCGCGCAGGAACGCGGATTCTGGTGCATACGGGAGCCTGGTGTATACATTGGTCGCTGTTTCCCTGGGGAAGCGGGGAAAACATATACACCACACCACCCCGACGTCGTCCCCGACCCTCAAAAAAGTCCTGGGATTGAAAAGCCGCCCGCCAATGGTAGTGTATATGTTCCAATTTCCGATAACTGGCGGGCATGGCATATCGGACGCGTTTGCGTGAACATCGTACGTGGCGAACGCGTGCACACGGCGGGCGAATGTAATCGACGGACGTGCAGAAACAGCGTAGACGAAAACCGTGTACACACCATTGGCGCAACTGGCGCACCAAGTGAGCAGGCACGAGTGGAATAGTAATCCCACAATTCTAATGCCATGGACCATAAGAGCGGCAGTATGAGACACGTACAGCAAATCCAGTCAACACTCGGAACGCACGCATTCGATGTGCGTCAGTGAAAAGACGGCCACAAAGAACAAACTGACAGAGCACGCACAAATCCTCGTAATTGGAATGTACGCATAGGGTAGACGCCCAGAACGCACCCTCAAGACCAACATGACCGACACACACACACACACACATGGAGAGACAGGATACCACTTACTTGGCAGCGCGCAGAAAAGGGGATGAAGGGAGGGGGGAAGGCTTCTTAGAAGGAGGCTTCTCCTCAGAAGGCGCAGGCCCTGCACCTGTAGACAAGGCCCGCGCCTTCTGAGAAGCAGGGGTGCCTCTAAGAAGCCTTCCCCCCTCCCCCTGACCCCCTTCTGTGCGTGGCCGCCCTACCACACACAACACACATGGCAAGCTTCGACGCCGTGCGCAACATACTCCGGACGGGGACCGCCCACGGCAGGAACAGCTCGCCGCGTGCCTCTCGTGACGGCCCTGGGCCTGAGCCGATCTACCTCCAGAAGCCAGGAACCCAGACGTCCGGTCGCTCCAATTTTCTTGACCACCTACCAGACCACCCCAACCCAACCCGAAGACCCGAATTTCGGGTTGGGGGGGGTAAGGGCTCCACGCGTGTTTTTTCGATGTTTCCCGAACCCCCCCCCACTAGAAATCGAGGGTAAATCTGAGCCTTCGGGTTGGGTTGGGGTGGTTTGGTGGGTGGTGATTTCTTGGCGCGCGGGCCCCAGGAGGTCTGGGCCACTTCCCCAGGGCCGTTTGTTCTCGTCCTGCGTCGTCTCTCGAGGGCCCCGAGGCCCGGCGAGGGTCCCCGGAGGCCGAAGGTTGCCAAACTCCCGCCGCCCCAAGTTCTGGCGCGCGCCGGACCTCTGGGAGCGCAGAAGGGCCGACCGTCGCGATACTCTCGAGGCGCCCGAAGGTGCGGGAGGGGAGGGTGGAGAGGTTCCGCCCGGTGGCCTGCAAATATAAACGCTCGCCCCCCTCCCCCTCCCCCCTGGCCGGTCAGGGCTGAGGGCCGCGCGCGCCGCCCGCTGCGCCAAAGGGGTCGCCTGATCTAGCTCCGCGCCGCAGTCTCGCCCCTCTCCGTCCTGCCTGGCTTCCTCGAACCCCTCCCTCGCTTCCACCTCGTCTTTGTTCCTGTCCTCCTGGCTCCATCCCTCGCATTCCTCCCTCTGCCCCCCGTCCCTCCCGTATGTGATCCCGAGTTCCCCGAGGACGGCGCTTACACCTAGCAGGGGTCGGCCTGATCCCTCACACGCTTTACTTTATCATCATAATTTGTGGATGCGATAGTTGGGTTCATTCGGCTGTTTCGGTCAGTCCCAGCTCAAGGGACTCAGCCAGCCGTGCCCGCCATCCGTCCCCAAGACCCGCCGAGATAACCTGGACAGGATCCCGCGGGACCTTGAGCGAAAGTGCCAGGGCAGAAGCCGAGCACGCCTAAGTTTCATCACAATGTGATGGGGGAAATCCTGGAAATCCCTCCCTCCCTCCCTTCCCCCTTCAATCCTCCCTCCCTCTATTCCCTCCCTTCCTCCTTCCCTCCCCCACCCCCCCCTCCCATTCCCGTTCCCATTCCCTTCCTCCTTCCCTCCCTCCCTCACTCCCTTCCCCATTCCCTGCCTCCCTCCCTCCCTTCCTCCTTCACTCCCTCCTCCTCTCCCTGCATCCCTCTCGTCCTTTGCCCCCTTCCCCTTCCCCCCATCCCCTTCGTCCCTCGCGCCCTGGCCCCTCCTTCAGAATTCCCCCCTTCCTGCCTCCATCCCTCGTCCCTCCCTCCCCCCCCTCCCTCGTCCAACCCTCATCCCTCCATGTTCCCTCCATCTCTCTATGCTCCCTCCCCCTTATCTGTCCTCCCTCCCTCCCTCCCCGATCCTTCCCTCCCTCTTCCTTTCGTTTCCCCCTCCCTCCTCCATTATCTTTCTCCTTGTGTCCCTCCAGGCGTGTCATCCAGCTGACGGCTTGCACGTAGTTCTACGGCAGCGCATCTAAACGCAAGGAGCACCAAGCGCCCCAAGGGCACCTTGTCTTATCTCATCCAGGCGTGTACTACACTGTAGAAGATCAAACATTCCTCCAACCACTCCTTTTCCCTATTCGGCCTGCCCCCTCGTCTACTCGTTCCCTCCCGACGCCCTTCCGTCCGTCCTCTTCCCTGACTCGTTGGTCCTTTGCTCCCCGTCCATTCCTTCTCGCCCTGCTGGTCTTCCTCCTGCTCCTCCTCCTCCTCCTCTTCCTCCTCCTTCTCTTCCTTCTCTGATTCCTCTTCCTCCTACTCCTTCCTCCTCCTCCTCCTCCTCCTCCTCCTCCTCCTCCCCGACGTTCCGCCCTATCCTCGCTACCCACACTCCCTCCTGCTTACATTCACGTCGTGCCCCTCTGTCTGTTACCCGTCTCCGCCCCCCTCTGGGGCCGCGCCCCCCCTCCCAGCCCTCCCCCTTTTCGTCACTCACTGTCCCGAAGGGGGCGCTTTAGTAACTACCGTTTGGCTGCACATGGAAGCGCACTTGCAAATACCCATCGGCCGGAAGATGCAGATACACTTCACGAAGTAGGAAGGTGTAGGGAGTAGGTTGGGTATCCGCTCGCCCCCGAAACGTGCAGGCAAAGGGAACGACGCTAGTTGGTTGAAGTATGAAAGCGCCTAGAGTAGATTGGGATCGGGCTGCCCATGGAAGCGTACTTTCAGGCACGCTCGGGCTGCCCAGGCAAGTGCATGGCTGCGCCTCTGGGCTGCACGCGGCGGCGCCCTTGCGGGTACGAAAGCAACACTCGGGCGCACCGCCCCCTCTGGCGAGCCCGAGGGCGCCCCGTCAAGGGACGCCCCACCGAGCCGCGGGGAGGGGGTCTCTGCCACACGGAGGGCGAGCGCGGCCCTGCACCGCCTCCTCGCTCCTCCTACGTCGATTCCAAATCAATATCCGTATCAGTATCATGCGGAGAAGGCGTCTGTGCCACCTACTCCAAGAAACCGAACACATTACCACTCCGCGTGTGAGTCGGAGCCTCCCGACTTCAGGCCCTTGAGACGCTCCTGGGCCACCAGACGCGCGAGCAATTCAGCGTCTAGACCGAGCCTCGCAAGCAGCTCGGGCTCGGTCCAGCGCTCTTCTGTGACGGGGTCCCACCCTGCACCAGCCAGCGGGGGATCTGTCGGGGGGGCTCGGACCCCTCGCTTAGCGAGGTGGTAGAGCTCCACATTGCTGGGCGGTATCCTTGGAGCGTATCCTGTATGTGGCGGTCTGTTACTCAGGCTGGCCTGTAGGCCGAAGCTGGCCCCAATAAGCTCAAGTAAAATGTGGTAGGCGGATGAAGACGAGTGCCTCCGCAACGCAGTTCTTGGGTTGCTGCTCAGGGCTTTGATGGCTGACCCCAAACCGCGCAGGAGCCCCCCCGCCACCTCAAGCACGTACGAAGCCCCAGCTTAGGTAGGCACTCAGGGTTTGAGTAGTACCCTGGCATGCCGCAAGGAGTGGAAGGGAAGGCGCCACCAGATTGCCACGCCGCGGCGGGCACAAGGGAGGCGCATTGCGCATCATAGGTGAAGAGGCAAGGGGAGTAGGGACTGTAGCGTGCCTGGCTGCGCCATGTAAGTCCGCTTGGTTCAGTTGAGGTCTTCTGCGGTGATTGAGGGCGGAGAGGTACTGGATGTGGATGTCGTGGTAACTGGCAGCGTTGGTTACTAGACTGATCCATTTCGGTAAGCGTCGGCTTGGGCCTGGGTGCGGCCTTGTGCAGTCTTACCATTTGCTTGGGAGGGGGCTCCCTGAATGGTGCTGCGGGTGGGTAGTAGTGGAGGCTGCTGATGTAGGTCTCGCAGCGCGACTGGTGCGCGGGGAGCCTGGCGATGTAGTTATGGAGCGCGGGGTTGCCGATGACGTTGGCGAAGATGATGCATCGGTTGAAGATGTGGATATGATGATCTCCCCGTCTTGCTTCTTGGTTGTGCGTCGCTATTGCTTGTGCCGCACTAGTCGGGAAGCAGGCGCGCAGAGTGGCGAGTGTCTCTGGGGTCATAGTCCGCGGGGGTAACTCCGGAATCCACTGTTGTGATGTGATGTCTTCGTCTGGTGGGCAGGCGATTGGTACTTGTAGTGCGGGTGGTGGTGGATGGGCTGGGATGACTTGTTTGGATGGTGACCATGTTATGATGGTTGTGGCTTAGAGCGCGGCTGCGGTTGGCTCAATGGGCGTGCAACTGCTAATGGGCATGGTCGCTTGGCGTTGCGTTGGTTGGTTGGCCTGGGTTGACAAGTGCGCTGGTTGTGGTTTGCATGTTCGCTTGTGAGCTGGAGTGACGGGGGCGGTAGCTGGCATGATCTTGATATGTCTGAGTTTGGGCGTCGGTTTGCTTGGAATGGTGACTGGTTGCTGCTGTGGGAGGATGCGCTTCGTGATATGCGTTGTCGCAGGTGATGAAGTCTACTCGATGTTGTCCGTTGTTGGTCTGTGCTGGTGGTAGCGTCAGCGTTGATGAAGTCAGTGCAGTGCCAGCTTGTCGGCGCGTGTCCGTCGGCCTGTCGTGCGTGTTCCAGAATGGCGGTTGTGCATGGGGCCAGTGGTTTGAGCGCAATGGTCTGTAGCGTTGGAGGTAGCTTGGGCGGTGGTGGCAGGGCGTGTTGTTGGGCATCGGCGTTGACGTCTGCTTCGCTGGAGTCATTCTTGTCGCCGCGCGCAGTCGTGGCATTGTGCCTGGTCGAAGTCGGCTTGCAGGTTTGCTGCAGTAGTGCGGCTGCATCGCGTATATGACCGCCTAATCATATTCCATGATGCCGTCTTCGTCGTGGCAGGCGTTGGGCCATTGGGCCACTTATTGCATGGGCATAATCTTGTTGGCGTTGAGTGGCGCATGCCCCCCCCCCCCGTGAGCAGTGCCAGAAATTGCTGGTTTCTCGCGGCGGCTTGCAATCGTAGGGCTAGGTTGTCACGGAGGTGTGCTGCGAGTGCCTGTCGGTCGTTGCCGTGGTGCGTGAATGTGGGGTGCTTGGGCGGTTTGGGCATCGGTGGATGCACGCCTGCATGAATGGCGACTTTGATCTTGAGTTCTTTGGTTCTTGTAATTGGTGGCAGGGTGTAGGTCGATAGTTTCTGGAATCCAGTCTTCGCGGCGACCGTGGTAGGCGCTGCTTTCCATCTTGGTGCACGAATATCTCGTTGTTGCACTTGTTGATGAGTCCGTGCTAGCCAAATCGTAGGAGGCCTTCGTTCGGGAACCGGTATGTGTATGTGTTGGACGCTACGTGATAATATACAGCATAATGCCAGCTGTCGTTTTCCTAGCCGCCTGCGCCCGTGCCGTTGGCGTAGTAGCAGTACGCTGTCCATCCGCTAGGACAGCGCATGTCCTGGTACTTGTTGGGTCGGAGCGACGTGAGGAAGAACTGTTGAGTGTCGGATGCTCCGCTCATCATTGCCCATGGGTCGCTGTCGTCGAAGCTCTCGTCAGAGCCTGCTGTGTCGTAGCATAACTCGGTGTCGTCTCTCCACGGGTCAAGTCTCTCGTCGGCAGTGGTCTGCGCGGGTGGACTTGGCGTTTTGGCTGCATATGGTGGAATGTGTTTTTCGCCTGAGAAGACCGCCCGATCCGCTGCCCCTCAATGGGGCTATCCCCAGCGGAACTCCACCGAACAGTGCGCAAGGCGCGTGGACCGAAAATCTGCAACGGCTGCGGGCCGGCAAGTACACGGCCGCGCGCCACTCACCCCAATCCGCTCGAGGGAAGCAGCTGCAATGACGGGGGGGGAGAGGTGGAGAGCGAGGGGAGAAGGGAAACGCACGAAATACTGGAAAGCATGCGCCCACGCCCATCGACGTCCACTCGTGGCCCACGCAACCCCCAGCCTTTTCGGCCGCCGCACATAAGGTCTACATGAAACCAATCAATGCAGCCACATCTGGAGCCATAAGTGCCATGCTACAATACCCGCGCGCGGCAAGAAAGGTGGCGGGAATGTATTCGTGGCCGGTGGAATGTATCCGTGGCCACTTTCGATCCTTCACCTGTCGGGCTTGTCCTTCTTGTTATTGACGGTGGGGGTAGGAAATGGTTTGCTTTGGTGGTCGCATTTTCATGCGTCCGCTGCATGTGCGCCGCAGCTTCTCCAGGCGGTCGCATTGAGCTTTTTCGATGTCGTACCTTTCTGCGAGTTGTTGCTGTGCAAATCCGTAGTGCGTGTCTTCTCGAGGCAGGTCGGCAGGGAATTTGAATCCTCCTTTGGTTTTGATGTACTTAGGTTGCTTGAAGGTAAAAAGTGGCCCCTGAGGGTGTGGTGGGACCATGGAGGGCTCGGGCTGGATGAATGTTGGGTTGCTGTCGTCGCGCGCGATGTGGTTGCTGGGGTGCAGCTTAGTGATGACTATTGGTGTGAGGTGGCATAGTAATATTGGCCACCTTGGGTTGTCCCTGGTGGGTGCTTGGAGCTCGCAATGCGTAGGTGGTGTCGGTCCTTGGTGGTGATCTGGGATAAGCCGTGCTGTTGTAGTCCATTGGATGAGTAACTCACAGTAATACTGTGTGGCATCTTCGAGCTCTACGTAGTCAGGTTGTTGGTAAGTGACTGGTGGCGTAATGTGTCTTCAATGCTTGTCGATGGTGCTGGTGCCTCATGGTGGGTGGAGGGCTTATGCTCCTGATGTGTGAAGTGAATCTGCCAGGTAGTTCGTGAGGGTAGCTCTGCCCCCAAGGGGACATTGTGGTTGGAGTCGGTCATGGAGCTGTGGAAGGTCTGCTGCTCGTGGTCGGGGTCCGCGTAGTTGATCTTGGCATGGATGGAGTAGTCCTCTGCCATTTGGAAGTCGCATCTCTTAGTGCTCTACTGGTAGTTGATATTGTACAAGTTTTTCCTTGAAGCTCTTCTCGGCGCCGTCCTCGTTGTAGTATGTGTAGAATCGTCGGGCTCGGTTGTGGTCGATGTCGTCGTGGAGCTCTGCCCACGTCATGTCGATGAATGGGGCCCTTCTCGGGTGTCGTGGAGGTTCCTCATCTTCGGTGAAGGGCTTGTTGTCTGGTTTGTAGCCGACATTTCTATAGAATGGTATCTGCGCCGGCCGCTGTGACCAGTGGAGCTCGACGTCCGTATGGGGCCCGTAGTACTTCCAGTAGTTGAGGGCTGCATTGAGTATTTCTTGTAATCGGGCGAAGTACTCTCTGTTGGTGTCGTGCAGGTAAGCACTTGTGATGTGCGTATCCCTTCTGGCCGTGGCCCAGCCCTTGCTGGTGGATGTTGGTAGGTACTCTCGGCCAGGTTGTGATGATATGTATACGTAGTACCTGTCGATGCTGTCGTCGCTGACCATGTCCTGCTTGTTTGGTTCGACGATTGCCCTGCGTGCTTGTGCACTGTTGGGGTCGTAGGTCGATGGCGCGGTCGTTCCTAGAAGGTTTGTCCTGTTTGACCTGTTGCGGTCCGTTCCGCCGTCAGTGTGCTGCTCGATGCTCTGCCGAAACTATGATGCGATGATGTGCTTCCTCTCCTTGGTGATGTCGTCGTCCAATGTGAGCGAGCACGTCATGTCGATGGACAGCGACGGGAGATAGACACATCTTGCTGCTGTGGCCAATTTGTCCACGTGTACTGCAAACGCTTTGCTGCTGGATGGACTGTAGGGAGGCGTCGGTAGCATGGCGTTGGACATGCAAGTGAGGACGAGCACGTCAGAATTATAGGTTTGAGCTTGATGATTACGGCTGGTATCGTGGCATGGCTGTAATATGGTTCGGTGTGTGAGAAAGTACATCTGTATAGCTGAGTGACCAATCCAGGGAACTGCGTCAGAAGTGAATGCCTGCTCTGAGCCTTTACCATGGCTCCAGTATCCAATGTCTCTCCCCCAGGTGTGCCCCTTGGGGCTCCCATGCAGGGTATGAGGCCGTGACTTGCGTGGATGTGGCTGCCGCGGGAGTTCTGCATGAGACGGTGCTACGTAGTGCTGCGTGTTGTGTGCTGCATGTACAAGGGGTAGGGGATGGCATTGTCCTGGAGGTGTGTTCTCCGCCTCCTCCTCCACCTCATCCTCCTCCTCCTCATCGGTCCTCGGTTCTCGGTCCGCGCGTCCCGTCCCTCGCTCCTCCTCCTCCTCCTCCTCCTCAGTCCCCCGTCCTCCTGAATCCTGGGTTCTGGGTCATGGGACCTCGGTCGTCGGTCCTCGGGCCTCATGCCTCGCTCCTCCTCCTCCTCCTCCTCCTCCTCCTCCTCCTACTCCTATTCCTCCTCCTCCGTGTCCTACGCTTTCTCCTCCTCCTGCCTCTATTCCGTCCTCCTTCTCCTGTCATCCTCGGTGTGCCTCCTGGTCCTTGTCCTTCTCCTCCAACTCCTCCTCCTCCTCCTCCTCCTCCTCCTCCTCCTCCTCCTCTTCCTCCTCCTCCTCGTCATCATCATCATCATCATCATCATCATCATCATCATCATCAGCCTCCTCCTCGTCCTCCTTATCCGCCGCCGTCTCCTCCTCCTCCTCCTCCTCCTCCTCTTCCTCCTCCTCCTCCTCATCATCAATCCTCGGCCTTCGGTCCTCGGTCCTCGCGTCCAATTCCTCGTTCCTCCTCATCCTCCTCCGCCTCCTGTTCCTGTTCCTGGTCCTCCTCTTCCTCCTGCTCCTGCTCCTGCTCCTGCTCCTGCTCCTCAATCATCAGTCCTCATCCTCCTCGGTCCTGGATCCTGGGTCCTGGGTCACGGGTCCTCGGTCCTCGGTCGTCGGTCTTCGGGGCTCAGGCCTCGCTGCTGCTGCTGCTGCTGCTGCTGCTGCTGCGTCGCCTCTTCATCCTCCGCCTCCTCCTTCTCCTCCTCCTCATCCTGCTCCTCCTCGGGCCTCCGTCTCCTGTCCTCCTCGGTTCTCATCGGTCCTCTTCTTCCTCCTCCTCCTGCACTTCCGCCTCTTGCTCCTCCTCCTCTCCTCCACCTCCTCCTCCTCCTCCTCCTCGTCCGCCTCCTCCTCCTCCTCCTCCTCCTCCTCCTCCTCCTCCTCCGCCTCCGCAGCCCTCCGTCCTCAGTCCTCCTCGGTCCTGGGCTCTGGGCTCTGGATCATGAGTCCTCGGGCCTCGGGCCTCGAGCCTCGGGCCTCGCTCCTCATCCTCCTCCTCCTCCTCCTCCTTCTCCTGCTCCTGCTCCTGCTCCTGCTCCTCCTTCGTCTCCGCCTCCTCCTCGTTGGCTTCCTCCTCCTCCTCCTCATTCTCCTCCTCGGCCTTCCTTATCCAATCCTCCTCTGGTATCGGTTCTTTCAGTTCCTCCTCCTCCTCCTCATCATCATCATCACCACCACCACCATCACCACCACCACCACCACCACCACCACCACCACCATCATCATCATCATCATCATCATCATCATCATCATCATCATCATCATCATCATCATCATCATCATCATCATCATCAGCATCATCATCATCATCAGCATCATAATCATCATCATCATCATCATCAGCATCGTCATCAGCAGCATCAGCATCATCATCATCATCACCATCATCATCAGCACCATCATCATCATCAGCATCATCATCATCATCACCAGCATCATCATCACCATCATCACCATCATCATCATCATCATAATCAGCAACATCATCACAATCATCACCATCATCATCATCCTCAGCATCATCATCATCAGCACCATCATCGTCATCATCACCATCATCAGCACATCATCGTCATCAGCACAATCAGCACCATCATCATCAGCACTCATCAGCAGCGTCAGCATCATCGTCATCATCATCGTCAGCATCATCATCAACATCGGCATCGTCATCATCATCATCAGCAGCATCATAATCATCATCATCAGCATCATCATCACCAGCATCAACATCATCAGCATCATCAGCATCATCATCATGATCATCATCATCAGCATCAGCATCAGCATCAACATCATCATCATCAACATCAACATCAACATCATCATCACCATCATCATCGTCATCATCATCATCAGCATCAGCATCATCATCATCATCATCATCATCATCATCATCATCATCATCATCATCATCATCATCATCATCATCCTGGTCCTTCTCCTCCTCCTCCTCCTCCTACCTCCTCTTCCTCCTCCTCCCTCCTCCTCCTCCTCCTGCTTCTCCTCCTCCTCTTCTCCTCCTCACCACCACCCTCCTCCTCCTCCCTCCTCCTTCTCCTCTTCCTCCTCCTCCTCCTCCTCCTCCTCCTCCGCCTCCGCCTCCGCCCTCCTCCTCCTTCTCCTCCCCCTCCTCCTCCTCCTCCGCCTTCTCCTCCTCATCCTCCTCCTCCTCCTCATCCTCCTCCTCCGCCTTCTCCTCCCCTTCCTCCTCCTCCTCCTCATCCACGTCCCGATCCAGATGGGGAGCCTCCCTGTGGGTCCACCAGCTGCCCTCGGACTTGCGGCGCTCGCAGAAGCCCTGTGGCACCCTTTGGCCCAGACATCGGGTCCAAACACGGGGGGCGGGAGTAACGGAAAGGCCACGGCCGCACCCCCCTCCTCCCGCGGGCGCTCCCGCGCGCGTTCGGGAGAACGGGAAGGGAGGGGAAGAGGGGGAGGATGGACGGATGAGGAGCGGGGAAGGAGGAGGAGGAGGCGGAGGAGGAGTAGGAGGAACGGGGGGAGGGGGGGAGCGAAGAAGAGGCAAGGAGAGAACCGAGGACGGAGGGGGAGGGGGGGTAGGGAGGGAGGAGACGAGGAGGGCGGGGAGCGAAGAGCCAGAGATCGGAGAATCGCAGAGCGGCAGGGACGGGCAGGGAGGAGGAGACGAGGAGCGCGTGGAGTGAAGAGGCAAAGGGAAAAGAGGAGGACCAGGAGGAGGGCAAGGAAGAGGAGGACGAGGAGGAGGAGGAGGAGGAGGGCAGGGACGAGGAGGAGGCAGGAGCAGGAGCAGGGAGGAAGGGAGGGAGGAGGTGGCGGATGCATGCGGATCCAGGGAGCAGGGAGCGTCGAGGCGCGGCAGGGACGCCTTGGCGCCCTGGCGAACACGACCCCTGCGCGCCCATCGCCGCGGCCCGCCCGGCGGCCCCGGGCGCCGCTGACGTGCCCCTTAGGGGCCGCCTTGTGCCATCGACTGGCCTTCTCGGAGGAGGAGGGGGGCGGAGGAGGGAGGCGGAGGAGGAAGAGGGGGAGGGGGAGGAGGAGGAGGAGGAGGAGGAGGAGGAGGAGGAGGAGGAGGAGGAGGAGGAGGAAGAGGAGGAGGAGGAGGAGGAGGAGGAGGAGGAGGAGGAGGAGGGGGAGGAGAAGGAGAAGGAGGAGGAGGAGAACCCGTGCAAACCCAAGAGACACCAATGCAAACCCAAGAGTCACCAATGAAGTTGGAATATACCATCCCTCCAAGCTTCCTCTTCACAGGCCCAATACAACGGTTCATTTTCATTGAGGGAACTGCCTCGTTGGAAGAGAACTGCTTGAAGACCCTGGAGCATGACAAAAAATGGTTCTCGAGATTCAAACGCCACGGATGAACCTGACTGTTGCGTGTTGACGATCCTGAATCGTGCCAGAACGCCATTCCTGGGACTTCAACGCAGCGAACCAACGTAACGGTTGCGCCCGCGTAATCCTGAATCATATCAAAACACCATTTCTGGTACGTTGGTGATGGACATCCGTGAAAATTTTGCACATGCTGTAAACGAATGCGCGCGGCGTCCAAGTGAGAACAATAGTTTGACAAGGAACCGCCCTCCATCCGTGAAGCTCGTGCAAATGTTTGGAACGAGTGTGCGCCGCGCTAAGGCGATAACCACTTTTCGAAAACGGCCCGCCCTAAATCCGTGATACCCTTGCAAACATTTAAAACAAATGTGCGCCGCGCTACGGTGAGAACCACATTCTGAAAACCACCCGCCCCCAATCCGTGCAACTCTTGCAAATGTTCAAAACGAGTGTGCGCCGCGCTAAGGCAAGACCCACAATTTGAAAACAACCCGCCCTCAATCCGTGACACCGTTGCCAAGTTTGAAGCTTCAGCGTCATACATGGTGAAGGAGTTTCAGGCGAAACGCCCGGCCCGCCCTAAAAACTGGCCTCGGGGTGCGACAGGGAGAAGATGTATAAGGAGGGAGGAGGGAGGAGCAGCGAGGAGAGGGAGGAAGGAGGAGGAGGAGGAGGAGGAGGAGGAGAGAAGGAGGAGGAGGGAAGGAGGAGGAGCGAGGAGGAGGAGGGGGAGGAGGAGGAGGAGGAGAGGAAGGAGAGGAGGAGGGAGGAAGGAGGAGGAGGGAGGAGGGAAGGAGGAGGAGGAGGAGGAGGAGGAGGAGGAGCGAGGAGGAGGAGGAGCGAGGAGGAGCGAGGAGGGGGAGGAGCGAGGGGGAGCGAGGGCGGCGCGGGAGGAGGAGGAGCCGGCGGACGAGCAGCGCGCTCGATGCATCATGCAGATGGTGGTGCCACCAAGTGGAAAACTAATGAACGGAAAGAGTTGTTCGGCAGTGCACCGTCAGGGACTAGCCCGCCGACCCCTGGTGTGACATCCTGCGAGGCTGAGCGTGGCTCAGCGCACCACGTGATGTGGGAGAGGAAGAGGAGGAGGGGGAGGAGGAGGAGGAGGAGGAGGAGGACGAGGAGGAGGAGGAGGCGGAGGATGAGCAGCGCGTTCGATGCGTATGCAGATGGTGGTGCCACCAGTGGAAAACTAATGAACGGAAAGAGTTGTTCGGCAGTGCGCTGTCCGGGACTAGCCGCCGACCCCTGGTGTGACATCCTGCGAGGCTGAGCGTGGCTCAGCGCACCACGTGATGTGGGAGAGGGAGGAGGAGGGGGAGGAGGAGGAGGACGAGGAGGAGGAGGACGAGGAGGAGGCGGAGGATGAGCAGCGCGCTCGATGCATTATGCAGATGGTGGTGCCACCAGTGGAAAACTAATGAACAGAAAGAGTTGTTCGGCAGTGCGCTGTCAGGGACTAGCCGCCGACCCCTGATGTGACATCCTGCGAGGCTGAGCGTGGCTCAGCGCACCACGTGATGTGGAAGAGGGAGGAGGAGGGGGAGGAGGAGGAGGACGAGGAGGAGGAGGAGGCGGAGGAGGAGGAGGGGGGGGGGACGAGGAGGAGGAGGAGGAGCAGCAGGAGGAGAAGGAGGCAGAGGACGAGGAGGAAGAAGAGGAGGATGAGGATGAGCAGTGCTCACCCAAGACGCATCAACGATGTTATGTTGCACTAAACCCTCCCTCCGCATTTCTTCATGTGTCCCTACAGGAATGTATTGTCATTGCGGGGCGGGGAACGCCTATTGAAAGACAACAGTCTGAAAACCCTCAATCGTGCCAAAACGCAATTTCTGGGACTCAGCCGCCGCGAATCAACGTGACTGTCGCGCCCTGGAAATCCTACACCGTGCCAACGCACCAGTCCTGGGACTTCTCACGTGACCGTCGCGTCCTGGCAGTCCTGCATCGCGCCAGAACGCCAGTCCTGGGACTTCGACCCTGCTAACGCGTGAAACTGCTGCGAACTCGTCGGACGAATGTGTTCGGCGATGAGGCGAGAGCCACGGTTTGGAAGCTGTCCGCTCTCCGTCCTTCGACCTGCTGCACACATTTACGACGCATGCGCGCGGCGCCAAGGCGATAGCCTGAGTTGAAAGGATGTGCCCTCCGCCCGTGTGTGAACGTGTGAAGCAAATGCACAGCCGGCGCTAGGGCGAGAGCCACATTTTGAAAACCACCCGGCCTCCATCCTGCAAGCTGCTGCAACTCGTGACACGAGTGTGCGCGGCGCTCGGGCGAGAGCCCCAAGTTGGAATCACCCGCCCTCCATTCTTGAAGCCGTTGCAAGCTTCGAGCTTCAGGAACACAAGTGGTGGAGAACTCTCAGGCGAAACGCCCAGCCCACGCAACCGACAAACATAGGGCTGCGGCATGGCGAAGTTGTTTATCAGAGTGAGGGGGCCAAACGGTCATTCATTGTCCCTCGGTGCGTGGCTGAAGTGGGGGTCCGTGGTGAGGATTCTGCTTGTTGCGCTGTTGTTGTTTGTTGTAGTCGTCCCACCCGCGACCCACTCACGACCCACCCACGACCCACCCCGCGACCCACCCGCGACCCACCCCGCGACCCATCCGCGACCCACCCGCGACCCACCCGCGACCAACTTGCGACCCACCCGCGACCCACCCCAAGACCTACTCGCGACCCACCCGCGTCCCAGCCGCGACCCAACAACGTCCCAGCCGCGACCCATTTGCGACCCACCCGCGACCTACCCACATTGGTTGAACGAAAAAATCGGCGCCTGCGACGGGCTCGTTGTATAATTTGTGAAACTTTGGCGCCTGCGGCGGGCTTCTCCAGAGACTCGCAGACTGCCGACGTCCCCACAGCCCCCTCACATTTATCTGCATCTGCAGGGTGCTACGGTAAGGAAAGAGGATGGAGGAGGATAAGGAGGGGGAGGAGAAGAAGAGGAAGAGACGGAGGTGGAGAAGCAGGAGGAGAAGGAGGAGCAGCGAAGGGGAAGGGAAGGGGAGGAGGAGGAGGGGGAGGAGGGGGAGGAGGGGGAGGAGGAGGAGGAGGAGGAGGAGGAGGAGGAGGAGGAGGAGGAGGAGGAGGAGGAGCAGGAGAAGGAGGAGGAGGAGGAGGAGGAGGAACGGAGCGGAGGAGGAGGAGAAGGCGGAACGAGGGGGGAGGAGAGGGGAGGATATCTGACATCCTATCCCGTCCTCCCTCCCTCTCTCACTCTCTCCCTCTCTCACTCTCTCCCTCTCTCCCTCCCTCCCATCCCTTCCATTGCGTTGTTTTTCCTCCATACGCAGACGCGTGTCATAGCCGACCTGAAGCTCCACAAAAGACCCCTATCGTACTCCGCGCAGTCGGCAAAGGAAAACTGATGGGGCCTGTGCGACCAGGGGGCTGTGGCCTTTGGGGCCTGTAAGACGTGCGACACCTGCGGGACCTGTGGGACCTGCAGGACCTGTCTCGTGGGACCCGTGGCACCGGCGGGACCTGCGACACCCCCGAGGCCTGCGGGACCTGTCCGCCCTGTTGGCCCTGTGGGGCATGCGGGACACGCGACGCCCGTGGGACACGTGGGACCTGTGGAACGCGTCAGACTGGTCGCGCCCAGGCGACGTGTGGGGGGCGACCTGCGACACCTGTGGGGCCTGTGGAACCTGTGGGGCCTGTGGGGCCTGCGAGACCTGCGAGAACTAGAAAGGTGGCCCATACCGTGGCGGGAGAACCCTTCCGAACAACGGGAGCACAGCGCCGATCCGAACACGAGGCCCACGCTGCAGCGAGAGCACAATTTTAAAAAAACTGGCACGATCGGATGGTAATGAACCATCTGACAGGCCCACTCGCGCATCCAGTGCGCTAAAGAAAAATGGCGCGGAGGACGCGAATTCAGAAAGCACGCTGGCTCGCTCGCGCGAGGGGCGTGTTTTCTGCACACAGGGGGCGGCCACTCTCCGCGCATACCCGAGGGAGAAAGGAGAGTAGTAATGCTTTTCTCGTGTATGTTCTGGAGGAGGAAGAGATGGACGAGGACGATGATGAAGAGGGGAACGAGGAGGACGAGGGGGGAGGGGAAGAGGAGAAGGAGAAGGAGGAAGAGGAGGAGGAGGAGGAAAAGGGGGAGGAGGGGGGAAAGGACGGGGAGAAGGATGACGGACTAGAGCACCGGGTGATGGTGGCAACGAAAGGGTTGACATGGCGGCAATCAGCAATACAAGCGCCGCGGTTGAACGGTGACAACGCATTCTATTTGAGTCTGGATTGTGCGGGCGATCAAACCTCCCAGGAGTTCCCACCGCGGAGAGCGGCGGGAACTCCTGGGAGAGATGAAGTGCCCGCCGCGTCGCCTGCACGTGCGACTCCGCGGCTGGCGCGTGCCGCGGCCAGGGCGAGCCCCGTCGGCTCCTCGTGGTGCCGCTGGCGACTGCCGAGCTGCAGGGGCGCGACGGCCGCTGCGCTCCCGGGCTCCGCGGCCCCCTCCATGGGCCCTCCGCTGCTCCTCGGGCGGCTCTGCTGGGGGGCCGCAGGTGAACCCCACCCCTACCCCCCGCGAGTTCTGAGGGGGAGGGCGGGGCTCCCTTCGCTCGGCGAAGGGAGACCCCGCCCTCCCCCTCAGAACTCGTGGGGGGTATGGGGCAGCGTTCGCACGCGGCCCCCTGTCTGCTGCTGCGCTCCGCGGCGGGCGCCTCGGGGCAGCTCGCCGGCCTGGCGCGGCCCGCGCGCGCCCCCGCGGCCAGCTCGCGGCGCCGCGCCTCCGCGCCCGCCCACGCCGCGGCCCGCCGCGCGCCGTGGGCTCCGCGGGCGCCGCGCTCGGCCGCGGGCGCCCGCGGCCCGGCCCCCTCGGGAGCCCTGGGCGCGGCGGCCGCGGCGGCACGCCAGAGGGCGCGCGCGGCAGGTTCGGGTACCGCTGGGGCCTTCGGCGGACCTCCCTGCGGCGACACGAGACGCGCGGGTGGCGCGCCGAAACGGGCACGCGGCGGGCGGGGGGGGGGGGGCGCGTGCGAACGCGCCCACTGGGGCCTTCGGTTGAACTCCCCATCGGGCCACGAAACGCGCGAGGGGCGCGCCGGAACTGGCACGCGGTGGGCGGGGGGGGGCGCATGCGGGGACATCGTGCACTCTGAGACGATCGGCCGTCGCCGAAACGTGAGAGCAACGAACATTTCGGCCGATTCTCGGCCGCCGCCGGCGTTCAGGGCTGAGCGCCGGCGGCGGGGCCGCCGCCGGTCGACGCGACGCGAAGCTGCCGTACATCGAGCCCAAATGGCTACGCGCAACCAAGGTCTTGCCGTAAGTAAGGGCTCCCAACTTCGCGCTTCGCGCTGCGCGAAGCGCGAAGCGCGAATAACTTCGCGCTCTCGCGCCGCCCCCCCAAAGGGAGAAAAGGAGGACGAGGAGGAGGGGGAGAAGGAACGAGGACCGCGAAGCGCGAAGCGCGAATAACTTCGCGCCCTCGAGGGAGCCCTTGGTAAGGAACCTCAAACAATGAACAGGGAATATCAACTTTGCTTCGAGCGTTCCCCACCCGAGAACGCGAAGGGGGATACGGCAGGTTCGTGCCGTGTCGACCTGGGCGTTGGTCCCTGACACCGCGCTGGATCGTTCAACCTGGAACGATCGGCAGTCTCCGCAACGTCCGATCGTTCAACATCGACCGATTCTGGGCCGCCGCCGGCGTTCAACCTTGAACGCCCGCGCTGGGGTCGCCGCTGGTCGACACGACGCAAACCTACCGTATCAACTTTGCTTCGAGCGTTCCCCACCCGAGAACGCGAAGAGGGGGATACCCAGGGAACACAGGGCCCGTTGCAGGCTGGCGGCGGCGGCATGCCGTCGTGGTTCGCCGAGGGAGGAGGAGGAGGAGGAGGAGGAGGAGGAAGGGGGAGGAAGGGGGAGGAGGAGGAGGAGGAGGAGGAAGGGGGAGGAGGAGGAGGAGGAGGAGGAGGAGGAGGAGGAGGAGAGCGAGGAGAAGGAGGAGGAGGAGGAGGAGGAGGAGGAGGAGGAGGAGGAGGCCGAGGAGGAGGAGGAGATACCCAGGGAGCACTGGCACACCTGGGGCCTAGCGGCCAGCCGCGGTCTGCAGGTTGTGCGAGGCGGGTCGGGGGCGCTTTTCCTCTTAAAATCTACCAGCCCCAGCTTAGCCGCAGGTGGGGAGCCATGTTTGCTCCACACTTGCTCCTCCCCCCTCGCCTCCCTTCTCTTCGGACAAACGCGACGTGGCCCTGTGCAGCAGTGGCCTTCTGCGCGCGGCTGGCCGAACCCTGCGTGCGATGCGACGGCAACGGCCTGCACGCTTGGGCTGGACCCGTCGCGACCCCCCCCCCCCACGAGAGCCGCACACCCCAAGGCCACCCGTGCGAAGGGCCACCCTCCCTCACAGCCGACCTCCGCGTAGTGGCCGAGACCCAGACAAGGCCACCCTTGCGCGGCCCCCCCGAAGCCCGACCCCTTCCCCACGGCCGGTTTACATCCCGAGCAGTTCCTTGACGGCTCTGGAGTCTGGCCAGGGCCTCCAGACACCCACAACGATGAAACTTCCCCCCCGTCCTTTTCCAAAAAAAGCACTAGCGTGTCTGGGGAGTCCAGAGCAACTTGTTCAGCCGGCGGCTGCACGAAGCTCAGGCGGCGGTCGAGCAGCAATTGGGGCGTGCCGGGGCACAGCGAGGCACGGGGAAGAGAGAGCGCCCCGAGACGGGGAAGGCCGGAGAGGCCAGGAAGGCGAGAAAACCACACTCAGGCCAGGTACGTACAGTCGGACCTAGGACAGAAGAACCCCCTTCAAGAACACGAGACCCTCCGCGGGCCAAACTGAAGACATTCGAGGGCACCCTCCTCCCAGATGCACAAGGGCATCCAACGAGCACGGAGAACACTGGGGGCTCCCTCCCCGAACCGACCTCGACCTTACACTTCGGTCCGACTGGAAGTCTTCGTGGAGTCAGGACAATCAAAGCGAGCGGGTTTCTCAGAGTTTCTTACTCAGCGTCGGGGGGGCGCCACCCCCGCCGACAGCCCCACATCGACCCCCGTCGCGGGCAGCCAACAGGCGCCGAAGGCGCTCCGACCCCAGTCGCAGCGCCACGGCGAGGTTGACCCCGTCGGGGGCGGCACGGTGGGGGCATTTTTTTTTTGTTTTTTTTTTTAATCCTATCACCCTGGGGCTTATCATGCACAGACAAGGAACCCTTAGATAAGGAATCCAGGGTCTGGAGGCCGGTGGAACTCCCATCGAAGCTTGGCCACGGATATCACCGCCGCCCTCATCAAAGAAGGAATCCTCCGGGGTCTGCGGCATCGTGGGCGCATTTGCTGACCAACGCCCCCACCGTACAGTCGGACTCGATTGGAGAGGACGCGCGAGAGGACGCAAGACCCTTCCCGGGGGGCACACTGCAACAGGAATGTGGGAGGCGTGGGTCGCGAGGCACAGGACACAAGGGTACCCTTGAGCTGGCAGGGTTGGGCGTGGCTTAATGGGGGGGTCACAAATTGGGGGGTCAAAAAGGTCCCTTTTCGTGCCCCTCCAGAGCCCTAGGGGGCTCGTTTGGGTACCATTTGGGTGCCTTTTCGGACCACGCTCGCCGCCCCCCCATTCACGATCCCCCCGTTACGCAGCGCCCAACAGGGTCGACCTACCAATCCGGGCCGACTGCATTCCGAACCCCGGGGCAGCTGCGGTGCTCCTCTTTGGACGCCCGAAATGGGTACGGAAAGAATGGGTACTATGCCCAACAACAGATGTTGTCCGAAGCCAACAGCGGCCGCTGTTGGGCAGGCGGCCTTCTGTCCCGAATGGACACGGGCCGCGGCGGCGTGGACAGCGAGTCCTGTGCAAATGGAACAGGAACTGCTGTTGGGCATCGTGCCCATTCTCTCCGTACCCATTTCGGGCGTCCAGGTCCTCCGCGCGCGCGCGCGGGCGGGCCTTCTCGATGAAGGACACCTGCGGGCCCGCGCCCGCTGCGGGCCGCTCGGCGCCCCCCGCCGGGGAGGCGGGGAGGGCCGCCGCGCGGGCCGGAGCGGCGGCCGCCCCCCCCGGGGGGGCCGCAGCAGGCGAGAGGCCAGAGGGTCGCGCCGCGGCGGCGCTGCACCGGCAGGGAGGAGGGGGGGGGGAGGGGAGGGGGGAAGAGGGCTCCTCCTCCCCCTCCCTTCCACCTCCTCTCCCTCCCCCCCTCTCTCTCCTCCGGGGGGGGAGGAGGCGTGGGGGAAGGAGGGCCCCTCCTCTCCCCAGCTCCCCCCCCCTGGAGGAGAGATGGGGGGGGAAGGCGGGAGAGGTGATGGGTGAGGAGGGAACAGGGAGGGAGGGGAGGGGCGAGGAGGGGGGGGGGAGGAGGACAGGGGAGAGGGCAGGGAAGAGGCAGCAGGGGAGGGGAAGGGAAGGAGCAGTGGCCCCTCCCAAGGCCGGGGGCGCAGGCCACGAGCCTGCAGCTGCCCAGGCGGGGGGAAGGGGGCGGAACCGCCGAGAAGCGTGACGAGTGATACGCGCGCAACACGAAGCAGCACGGCCTGACGCGAGGGGCGGCCACGAAGCCGCGGAGCGTAACGGCGAAATGCATTCCCACATACGCACAGACACTGCATATTTTTTTTGTTGTTCTCTCTCTCTCTCTCTTTCCCACTATCCCTCTGTCTGTCTGCCTGTCTGTCTGTCTCTGTCTCTGTCTCTGTCTCGGTCTGTGTCTGTGTCTGTGTCTGTCTGTCTGTCTGTCTGTCTGTCAGACAGTATGTCTGTCTGTCTGTCTGTCTGTCTGTCTGTCTGTCTGTCTGTCTGTCTGTCTGTCTGTCTGTCTGTCTGTCTGTCTGTCTCTCTCTCTCTCTCTCTCTCTCTCTCTCTCTCTCTCTCTCTTTCCTCCTGATTCAAAAGCTACGTCTTCATCATCGCATGTCAGGTGGATGGGCTCAATCTCCCGCACGTAATATAGATCCGCCACCGGGCTTGCAACACGCTGAGGCGTGGAAGGATGCCTACGGGTTGCCTGGCAAGTCTATGTTTCTTCTGGGGGGCCACCCACTCTCCGTTCAGCAGACAAGCGACTGCACCACCCCTACTCCCATGGGGGCCCTGGGCGGCCATGGCGTTTCTCTAAGCTTGTTTAAAGCTTCCATGACGGCACAGGAGACGCCCAAGATGGCCCCAAGACTGCCGAAGAGGATCCAAAGAAGCCACAAGAGTGCTCCAAGAGGACCCCCAAGAAAGCCTGACGAAGCAAACATCATTGATTTTCACTGTATGTGTTTAGGCTATTGGGTGATTGCCTTTTCGAATTTCTGACGCTCCAAGACGGCCCCAGTGACCCCCCAAGACCGCCCCAAGACGGCACAAGAGGCCCCCAATAATGTTCCAAAACGGACAAAGAGGGCCTCAAAACGGCCCAAGAGGCGTCCACAGTCGAAAACGCACTGGTAAGCTTAGGTATGTGTTACGCTTTAAGCGTTGCCATATCCCAGGCTTTGGCTCATATCGCATGAGCAAGAGAGCAAGACGAAGCATGGGATCTGGAGTAAAGGATAGGATGGGCATCGTCAATGGAAAAGGTATTTTCCGATCTCTGATGCAAGTCGTGCGCCTCGGTGAGGCACAATCGCATATTTGGCCGGGCCCGGCTTGAGCCAGGCACGGCAGCGGTACATGCTCGATTTATACCTCGCCTTTAACCTTCTCCGTTTAAAGTCGGAGGGGGAGGAGACGAGCAGGCACCGCACTTCTACATTATGCGGAAAAACAGTGCTAAGCAGCAGCGGCTGCCTACAAGGAAAGGGCGCGCGAGTAGCCTCGCTACCGGCGAGTTTCCTCGCTATTAAAGCGCACCTGCCCGCGGGTTTCCCCGCTAGCTCGGGAGGCAGGGCCGTCCTGAGACGACCTGCCCGCCCTATACGGTGTATGTTTCTTCAGCTCGTGCTTGAAGGATTGCTGGCCGGCCATTACTTGTAGGAGCAACGCGCGGTCAATACTACCTTTGGTATGACCATCGGCAGTCATATCCCGCGTGTCACACCATTGAACGCTTTCAACGATTCCGCGCTCCATCATCTGGCGGATCCAGCTAATGTGCCCAAGCAGAGTACATTCTGTGGGCTTCTTCAGATCTTTGCTAGACAAAGACTTGAAGACAGACTCGGCATCAATAGTCAGAGTGACTTTGATACATAGACCACCCATTTCCAATATGTTCTTTAACTGTGTGGGGGTCAATGGTCCCGAGTGTAGCTCGTGGAGCGTTACAATGGTCGGGTAGCAGTCTTCCAAGTTGTGGGCTGCTGCCAGTGTTTCCGCAGAGTAGCTCGAACGCACCTGCAGTCGATGAGACTTGCAGTATGCGTCCACCAGGTGCACGACGGGTTTCCCCGCTTGCGTGTGGCCACGCCTCAGCAGGTTAGCCCCGCGGATACCATAGCCTTTGACTTCGTCGTCTTCATCTCCGTTGAGACGACGATAGCCAGAATCGCTATGCAGGTCGACTTCTCCTGTTGGGGTCATAGCTTGATACACGATCTTCTTCGGACCTGCCTGTAGTTTTCTGGTAACCGCGTTTAGTCGTCGTACCTGGATGTTTGTCGGTTCCTGGATACGTTGTAGTGAGACAACATAGACCATCAGCCATACCTGCGTGATCAACGCATAGGCTAGAGCGCCACGAAGACTGACGAACATATCAGAAATCGTCTTTGTCGCTTTGCTCTCAGGATCAGCTCCTGTGAGTTCTGGATGTGTGATAGGACGAAGCTGTTTGATGTATTCGTCCTGATCAAGAGTGACGCCCCCATCATCGGTCTTGTTATACCGAACGGCACAAGTTGTGTATGTGTGCTTGTTCAGTTTGCACTTCCCAAACGTATCTTCAACACACTTGACATACTTGTCAATAGCCTCTTCCTTCCCAGTCATATTGATGTCATCAACGTGCTTGGCTGTCAAGAGGTTTGAGCTCATCTCGAACTCTTCGTCGTATGAAGTAGGCTGTAGCCCAAAGCTCCTAGTGATGGACCTGAGCTTCAGCGAGAATGCCCTGGGAGCATCCTTCGTGCCCGTCCCCGGCTTCAGACACCGAAGACAATGCTTTGATTCGTCATATGACTCAAAGCCTGGCAGTGTGCGAAGGACAGCTGCTGACCCAGGTGGTAGTGTGAAGCACACCACACGCTCTTTCTCGCCCGTTGCCGCGGCGAGCTCGCCATAGGTCAGTCCCTTCAAGAAAGCCATGTTGATGTCCAGGGAAGCGATGATCCAAGCTTTGTTGCATGCAGCAGAACTTGCGAGCAGTCTCTGGCTTGACCTCCTTGCCGTGCCAGAGAAGGTTTCGACATCAAAGGCTTCAAGGTCCATGAAGCCACGGAGTACCAAGCGTAACCTGATCGTCCTTTCCATTTCGCCCTTTTCGTTCTTGACAAACTTCCATTTGTATACGTAGCGTGACGTCATGATGTTAGACGCTTTGCTCAAGTCAGTCATCTGGAAGCATTTGTTGTCAAGCCAAGTCTTCAATTCTGTGTAAAGGGCTTTGGAAACTTTGACCGGATTTGCTTGGATGTCGGCCTTCGTGAGTAGATCGTCTTCCTTGACGACCACGGCACGTTTGGAAGCAGCACTAACGTATACTCGCATAGTTGTGACGCTGCTGTCATCCAACAATCGGCGTTGCTGCTCGGACAGGACGACTTTGGACATGTCTGCTGTGAAGCAGAGCTCGATGTACTTCCCGTGCTCATCGGAGTCCAGATCATATTTACTGTCCGGATCCGTGGAGCATAAGGGAACGTAGTAAGAAGTGTCCATGTCGTATCCTGGCGGGTGACCCCGCTCCGGCAAGTGGCCTTGCACATCTTCACAGGTCGTAGAGACTAACACACACTGTGTGTCTGTCATGTATGTGGGAACTGTATGCATGACTTCCTCTGTGTCAGCTTCAAGGAGTGTTCTGTCATCCATCAGTTCAGCATACCACGACTTCAAGACAAAAGCATCCAGATCTTCTTCTGTTTCCTCTATGATGGTCGGGAGCCGACCATCGTTATCCGTAGGAGGCTCCTCAGGAGCAGCTGCTGGAGGTGACTCGCTTGGTGGTGGACCATCAGCGAGTTCCTCAAACTTAGTGAGGTCTCGGTCAAATCCAGCAGACGACTTCCTGGATTTAAGACACTGGATGATGCGTGAGTGTGTAGATCCTGTGATGTCATAGATGTTCAAGGCAGTGCCATCAGCTTCATAGTAATGAAAACCAGGGGTCACATCATTATCATAGTGCACTAGTGTACAGCTGTCTGCATAGGGTGCAGCAGGCAACTTCGTCAGGCTCTTGGCAAGTCGTACAGCAACAACGTTTTCAATACGAAAGTAGTTGCGTATGAGGTACTGAAGAGCCAAGTGCACCTTAGGCGAAAGTCGGCTCGCAGCAGTCATCTGCAGCCGACCCTGTTTCGCTGGTAGATATCCGAAAGTCATGGCGGGTTTCCCCGCTGGCAGACCGGCAATAAAGGCCAATACTGTCCGAAGGGCCGTATTGTCCGATCCTATCTCGCGGACCATAAGTGCTTCGATGTACAGCGTGTGTCGTGTGTCAGGATACTGTACTCGCACCTCGCGACTGCCGACCTTCACGATGACCTGGCCTCGGTCAGGTTCGTTGCGGATGACCGGGTATGGACCACTCCATCCACCCCAGTCGTCTTTCGTGGTGGTCGGGCGATGATAGTCCACGAGATCTCCCTCTTTGTAGTGAAATTCACCCGTAGCAGTAGTCTTCGTACGGAGAGCCCTGTTCGTCTTGGCAACCGCAGTGGCCTGCGTGATTGCCTCCAGACTAACCCTCCTGATTGTTTCCTCCCTTGAGTGATCTGATGATTCAGCGGACTGATCATGATCCAAGACAGGGAAATCGGGAAGCATAGCTGGTTGTCTGCCATACAGCGCATTGTACGGAGACACTTCATTGTAGAAGGTAAATGCGTTGCTGGCAAACAAGGCTTCATGTAAGAGACGAGTGAAATTGAGAGGAATATTTAATCTATTCAATTCTTCTCCCATCACGTGTAAGAGGTGTCGCAGGATGCCGTTCCTAGCTTCGATAGTTGTGGCGTGTTGGCCACGCGCTCGGATACGAAGCTCTGTTCCCTTAGCCTTAAGGATGGCCTTTGCTGTATCATTATTCAGTGCTCCTTCCCCATCGGAGTATAAGATTTTAGCAGGGCCATGTTGCATCCAAGTCGTATGATAGGCATCGAGAACAGTATGCATGGCTTTATCAGGAATCTCTGTGCCAGCTGCCCAGCGAATACAACGGTCGATGATGTGAAAAACAATATGTTCCTGTTTGTAAAAGAAAAGATCACATTCGACTTCCTCGTTGAAACGTCCTGGCAGTGACACAGAAGGCATCACCGTGTTGCCTGGTTTGTCCCAGGCTCGACATTCTCTACACGAGTCACAAATGCCTTTGATCAGACTCAAACGGGTTTCACCCAGACCAACCTTGGTTAGAATCATCCGCATTTTTGGCTCCTTGGCATGAAACCATCTCAAGTGGAGTTTGCGGAGTTCTCGCTGCACTACAGCTGGGTCGAAGCTGCGCAGGTTTTGGAGGCTGAGCTGAACGTCGAAGCGAGTCCAATCAGGGAGCCTTGGCCTTGGCCTCGGCTCTGCTTGAGGCTGCGGCGGTGGTGGAGGATCTCCTCCCTCCATGCGTCCGCGCC
Source organism: Prorocentrum cordatum (assembly GCA_963575745.1). Taxonomy (NCBI): domain Eukaryota; class Dinophyceae; order Prorocentrales; family Prorocentraceae; genus Prorocentrum; species Prorocentrum cordatum. Next base: position 535,203 of record CAUYUJ010015738.1, read on the forward strand.
TTGCTGCAACTTGTGGCAGTCTACGGTGATCGTCAGAGCTGCCAGCGCCAGTGTTGCCACCATTAGCCCCTTCGGCTCTGGTGATGTCATGGCTGCTGGCGCCTGCGGTTGGATCGCCCTCACCAGGCCGTGGCGGCCTAGGCGCGCGTATGCGCGCTCTCGCGGCCGGCGCCGCTTTTGCGGCTGGCGCCGCTTCTGCGGCTGGAGCCGCTTCCGCGGCTGGCGCCGCAGGAGCGGCTTGCCCCGCCGGGCGCGGCTGGCCAAAGTTATCTGGCAGCTTCCATTTTTCGGCGAATCTGCATTGGCCAGATATCTTGGTGTGGTGAGGATTGCTCTTCTGATATTCCTTCTTACAGCTTGGACAGTCCCAGTAATACGGTTCAACATCATACCACCGACACATCTTCGGATCCCTGCTGTGCTTTGGTGATTGCTTGTAGTTGTTGTCCACACAGCCAGGGCACCCAAGACCGCCAGGTGGTGGTCGCCAGATTTCTCCGTTTGGGTGTCTCCGGATTGTTGGGTCGTCCAAGTCGTAGCCAGCACTGTTTGTTACGAACGCATAGCTGCGTTCACGATTCGCGAATGGATCGCGACCGTAAGCAAACAGGTCTTTGGCGATTTGCACCGCATCAACGATCAGTGACTGCATTCTGTAGGTATACTGTGCCGCCCTTGCTAGTTCTTTGTTACAAGCATTGGCGTGCACATGATTACCTGGACAACGCTTGCCTCTGAAAGGTGCCAACAACTCTTCTTTGTTTGCCATCATCTGTGTTGGCTTGCGGATGTATTGTCCAAATGAATCTTTGAGACCAGTCGTGCACTGATCAATAATCGTTTGGCAAGTGACCTTGCGTTGTGCCAGTTCCTTCCATGGCTGGATCTCATCCACCCACGTGCCCATTGGTTGTTCCCTGAGAAAGAAACGTCTTAGGTCGTCTTGTAATAGAGCGACTGTTCCACAGAACGTGATGTGAGGCAGGTCCTCTTTGTGGTGTTTAAGCCACGTATCATGATTGACCTGTGCATTGAAATAGGAAGGAAGTCCAGTAGTTCTGCAGCTTGGCTGCAGAATCGTGATCTTGACAAAGCAAGTCTTGAGGTAGTGGAGGACTGCTCTTTGTACTTCCGAGTTTCCAAGGTCAACCATAGATATCTTGTCAAGGTTCCCGCCTGACGAGAGTCCCCTCTTGAAGGCTAATATGGATATACCACCCTTGCCCCCACATAATTCAAGCATGTCCACTTGATTGTTTCTGCCGTAGCATAATGACTGGACCATCGAGAAGACATCAGCATGTGAGTCAGCGGGTTGCCCCGCCGGTAACATCATGAAGATGTCCTCTGATTCGCTGTCCGAGTCCGAGTCGTCAAGAGGAACGTCGTTGAAATATGTGGAGCAGTCAAGTCCTTTGAGGTCCTCTCCACAGTCGTCGTTACCGTCTTCCACTTTCTTCGGGACTTTCTTCGGTTTGATGCCGGCCTCTTTGTCAGCTTTCTGCTTTTCTTTCTGTTTTATCCTGGCATCAGTGGGCAACGCAGTTTCCGCGGAGAGATCCGCTGCGGAGGAATCCGCTGTTAAGTCAGGAAATGGCGGAATTTCAGGAAGGTTGTTGGTGGGTCGCGTTTGGCAACGCTCAATCGAAGGGGGAGGAGATCGATCGTCGTCGACGATCGTCACACGCTTTGGGCGTGGCCTTCGCGACTCACCGTCGCCATGAAGAACTGGAGCCGGAGGCTCCCAGTATAGCCGAGTACTGATGTTTGTAACCCCATCAGGTAATGGAGCTACATAATTGTACCCAGTTGGCTGATCCTGGATTCTAATATCTTGAACGATCTTATTCGTGTCCAGGTCGGTCGTGACTCTACGAACAACATGGTCCCATTGAGGGCCCTTTTGTGGACATTGGACGTAGTGTCTGACCTTTTTGTCAACGCGAGTACACACGCTGAGGTGTACCGCACTCCGCTCATTCCTGATCATGTTGGCTTTATCGAGTTGATCAAGGAAGCGTGCAATAATGATAGCCAAAGTTTTATACCGAAACTCGGCACGTTGCTGATCTTGGCCATACCAATCCAAATCATGCTCCTTGTGTGAGCCACAAGTACATTTCCATAAGTTTATCGGTATATGAGGACAAGATGTAGCAACTTGTATATAAGAACCACTGGGATATTTACTGGATCGGTCAAACTTGATACCGAAATGACAGAGTCTCATTCGTATAATGCTTAGCTTCAAATCTTCGATAACATCTTTGATCGGACCCTGTTTCCAGAAATACCCGGGTGGCCCCAGGATAACTATCTGCATTCTCAGAGCACGCGCTTTGATCAGGAGATTTTGTATACGTTGATAATGTGGTCCCGCCCTCTTTCCTGGAGTACGAACGTACCAATCAGAGGGTGTGGCCACCCACAACATATTGTAGTCTCCTGCCAACAAATTTCCCAAATACTGTGTTCCAGTTGAAGTCATTACCTCATTATGGGTAATCCGGTCGCATATATATCCACGGGTTCGGAGTTCAGCGCAAGCTGTGCGAATATCTTCGATGACAAGACATTTTGAATGATATTTTTCCTCTCGGGCCTCAGCGCGGCCAACGTATGTCGCGAGGAGGCCGGTATTCGGCTTCTCTTCGCAAGCGAGCGCCGCCGGCGCGCCCGCCTGCCCCCGTCAGCGGCGGTCGTGTGACCACGTTGCCGTCTGACTCGGGGGCATGCTGTTAGCGGATGGCTCCGCAGGAGTCGCTGGCGCGGCTACGCTCACGATCTCCACGCGGGTTGGCCCCGCAGAGTCCGACGAGCCTCCGCCCGTGTAGCTTGGTGGTGGTGGCGGTGTCGCGGGTGGCCCCGCTTGGTTCTCAGGCGTCCATTTATTCACCGCCTCCTGGACTGCCCAGAATATCTTAGACTTCAGGGCATCCTTCATATGTGGCCAGGTCCCTTCGGGACACTGTTGGCCCTCCCACCAGCTGTTCAGCGTCCTGTCCACGATCAAACGGGTCGTGTCTTCCAGGAGCTGCTTGTCGAGATACGGCTCGACAATGTACGTATCAGTCGTGGCGGTCATGGACTGTCCCGTCGCGGGTTGCCCCGCTGTGGTCTCGGCGGGTGGCCCCGCACTTACTCCGGCGGGTGGCCCCGCACTGACGGGGTCCTCTTCGTTCTCCGTCTCGGTGTAGCCATCTCGACTGCTGCGGATTGTGAAGGTGTTCGTGACCGTCTGGCTTTTAGCCCCGTCATACAAACCGCAGGGAATCGCGAGATGTCCCGAGGGAGTTTTCTTCGCCCTCAGGACCTTGGCACCCCTTCCCAGCTTCAGGGTGTAGTCACCGCTGGGGAAGATAACCTTCTGGTAGCCTGGCTTCAGCACGATGATCGTGTCACGTGCTTCCATGGCTCCTAGGCCCCAGATGGCCGGGAGATTGGCACCCGAGCCTTCTGCGATGTTGGAGGCATACTCCTCGATACGGGGGCTTGCCTCATTGGCGTATTGCACCCCGATCTTGAAGTTGCCCATCTTCCGACATATCGCAGCACCCTCACCGACACCGTTGATGTAGAGGGTCTTGCTCAGGGTGCATATGGCAGGTCTGTGATTGTACCTGGCCATAATCTCCTGGAAGGTTCGCGCCGTATTGGCTCCAATGATGTTCACGTTGGAGCCAATGTCTAGCATGAACGAGATGCAGGGCATACCGTCTTCGTCAGGAAAGAATGTCCCATTTCGCGCTGCCAGAGCCATTGTACCATGGTCATCGGTGTGGTACGTAATCTGTGAACCGAGTGTGCCTTTCAACAGGCGTTGTTCAAGCACCCATTGACTCATGGTTAACTCGGTGCACCACATCTGCTCATATTGGCGGCGCTCCTCCACGGTAATTGGTTCCTGTTCGAGAACCCAATAATTCGCAGAGAGTGTGGACATCCATTCACCTCCTGGCGGCAGCGTGTCCGTGTCGTCACGTGCATAGGTCAGCCCCTCTGTATCGATCATGAATGTGGTGTGGAACTGGGCTGCCTCCGCGCTCTCAGCGCTTGCCCGGCTCCTAGCGCTGACCGGGCTTGCCACGCGCGAGGTCCTGGATGATCCAGTTGGCCTTCGAGTCCCGCCTCCGCTCCTGCCACTCCGCCTGATGTTGGCCTCCATTGCCCTCAGGAAACCTGGATTTGGAGGTCCATTTGCGGGTGGCCCCGCTTTGGCGGCGGGAGCCGCTTCAGCGGGTGGCCCCGCAGCTGGGGGCTCCTGTGCTCGAAGCGTAGGCAGGATTGGCATCTGGATGCCTTGCTCTGGCGCTGGCCAGGGGTATGCCTGTGCAGCTGGGGCACGTGCGGATGGCTCCGCCGATTGTGCGGCTCGAGCCTCTAGTGCCTCCACTGCTTCCCGTAGCCGACGCATTTCCCGGGCATCTGCCACGTACCTCTCCTGCTGGCGCGCTTGTTCTGACTCAGCGTCGCGCTGTCCAGCATATGGGAAATGTGCTATAACTATGCCCGGCCCACGACATACAGCGCAGGGGGCCTCGTTCGGCGCACCTGGCCGCTGATTGCGGACGTGCTGCTGTGCAACACGATCCCAGCATATATCGTGGAAGAAGTGCCCACACGCCAGTCTCCACACTATGGTGCCCATCTCGTAGGTGTCCATACAGATTGGGCACTGTGTGAAGTTGTAGTCTGAAATAACTGGAGCAGGCACGTCTGGGCGAGTCCGAGCTTGGCGCTCGAAAGTGGTTTCGCCCTCCCGATATGGCGTCGGTGGCGGCCGTCTATCTGTCCGTTCAGCGGGTGGCCCCGCGTCTGCGGGTGTCCCCGCTTGGGTCTCACGCTCGATCCTTCTCTGGATCGCGCGTTGTTGGCGCAGCCTGGCGTTGTCCCGAGCCTGCTGCCTAGATGCCAGTATCGCTTGCTGCGTGTTGTGCACGTCGCGGATGTAGTCTGGCATGCTGCCCATAGCGGCTGGCACCGCGAGACCAGCTGGCTGAACTACGGTCTCGGGGTCCGTCGGCGTGGGCATGTAGGCGTAGTGCGGCATAGACTGCGCATCGACCGCTCGTGTAAACTGCAAACGAAACATCTCATTGGCAAGATTCCGAGTGTATTCGTTCGCAGGTGGCCCCGCAATCATAGGAGTGTTATTCATCTGCGCGTAGTACTCCGGGTACATCGGCGCGTCCATGGCCTGTGCCTCTGCTGGTCCATGATTGTCCCATCCATATATTGGGTGTGATGCTATTCCTGGAATAAACACCTGTCGATATGGATTCGTGGGATCAGCATTTGGAGCATCTTCAGAAGTCCAGCTCCAGAGAGGCCGAAAGTCGCCATGATTCGTAACATCTATGTTGCGGTTCCGCAACAGGCTGGGCACTCTATCAGCTTGTTGCTGCAGAAAGGTAGCCTGTGCTCTTAAGTTGGCTGCCCGACGTTCATAGTCTGAACCTTGCTGTCCGTCAGCGGGTGGCCCCGCATGTGCGGGTGGCTCCGCAGGCGTTCGCTCGGCGGGTGTCCCCGCAGCCACTCCTCCTTCACTACCCCTCGGAGTGCCAAAGGGAGTGGTCGCCTGGAGTGCTGCTGCGAGCGCCGGATTCCCGCGAATCGCCTGGAGTCTTTGCCACAAGCTGTTCTCGCTCGTTTCAGACGGCGGAGTCCGAAACGGCGAGCCACCATCTGAGCCGCCCATAGGGACAAACCTCGCACCTCCAGCTTGCTGCGGAGGGCGTTGTGGTTGTGGTCCTAGGACGCCTGGTGGCCCAGCAGGAGTGCGCAGGTTCCTCTGCTGTGCGTCTTGGATACCTGTATGCACTGCCCACGGGTCAGCACGATATAGCTGATCGGTCAGTCCAGAGACGTCGGCTGGTGTCAAATAGCTGTTGAGGGCCTGGACCCATGTCTGCTGGTCCGGCCTCAAAGGAGATGCTACCGTTGCTACTGGTGTGACCACTTGTTGCCATGAACCGTCCGAGGTGTCTACCGCGGGTGTCCCCGCACCTGCGGGTGGCCCCGCTTCAGGCATGACCTCGTCCTCCTGGGCATTCATCATGAGGACTGTCTGTGTGTCGTACGGTCGTGGAGCAACATCTTGCTCGGTCATGACCAAATTGAATGGACGACCGTCCGTCTTAGTCCAGCCCTTTAGGTACATGGCGTGATCTTCCATTACACCCAGAGTTCTGTCACACATTTTAAGTGGCAGGTAGTCATCGGTGCGAATTCTGTCCGCGGGTTGGCCCCGCCTCCGCGACTTGTCATAAGCCAGCGGATTGCTCCAGGCTTCGCCGACCCGATATTTCGCAATGCTCACAATCTGGAGGATATGATCGGGCGGTATACGTCCGTCGTGGCCCCGTGTCATGACTATGTCATTTGCTGATCTCCATAGGGAGAAGCCACTGGACAGCATCTTGTTGATGCTGCAGAATATGAGCACCTCCGAGTCAGGACGGATGCCCGATTGAATCCTCGGGTCGCCCGGGAGGTAGGGGCAGCCGTGCACAAATTGGCGCCCCCCCTTCCTTTTAGGGTTGTCCTGTGCGAGGCATGAAAGGCCATTAGCAAGGATGTCCTTGACATACTCCCACTGTGTCCCGTGGATGAAATATACTGGGTCGTCTGGTTCTTTCATCCATGTTGCGATCGGCTTATAAAGCGACTCGGGACAGTGGATGCCTGGACTGCTGTGGCCGTTCGTGGCTCTGATGAAGTACTGTGGCCTGCGTGCCTTTGGTCGAAACCTGGGAGGCAGCAGCATGCTGTCCTCAACGCACTTCATCTGGAGCCTGCCCTTCTGCATGCCGTGATGGTCAATCATCTCACAGCAGTTTAGCAGCACCCAATACACGTATGACGTGTGGGGCCTGCCCTTGATCAGCACCTCGTGCATTTCACGATAGCCTTTCCACTGATCATTTTCAGTCCAGTTTGTCAGCAGATCGTCAACAACAACCCAGCCATCGTATGGATCGAAAGTGCTGATCTTTTCGAAGTGTCGGCTGAATCCGTCCTTCCAATATGGACTATGGCGTAGGGCTGTAGAGAACCATATTGACACCTTGGTCATTTGCCCTTCGCGCGGCAAAGTCGGATCCATGCCGAACCTCTCCATGACCTTCAGGAGCTCTGCTTTATGCTGCGCAACGCGTAGTGGCGGCCTGTCTCGCAACATATTTCCCACGGTTTGTTGTTCACGTTCCCAGTCGCTGCGGCACTCGAAGTTACGACGATCAGGGCAGTTAATGACCTCGTATCGGTCCGTATCGTCTCGAGTGACTCGTGGGTTTATGGTGCGCTTCGGGCCCTTGCCTTCAGTGCCTTGCCAGTATTCGATGGCTCCCAGAGGGGTGTTCCTAAGAACAGACATTACTGGCTGCCCGCGTGCGGGTGGCCCCGCTAATGCAGCTGGCGGCGCTTTAACGGGTGGTCCAGCAGAGCCTGCGGCTGACGAGGCAGCTCCAGCGGATGACTCCGCGCCGGGGTGCGGGTGACCTTGGTCAGCAACTGCATCATCGGCTAGTTTCTGTCGGTCGCCAAATTCTTTGAGGACTTTGAAGCGCTCTTCTCTTGAGAAAGTGCCTTCTGCGGGTGTCCCCGCTGCTGCAGCTGGCGCCGCTTTAGCGGGTGGCCCCGCAGAGCCCTTGTCCTCCTTAGCCTTGGCGGCCGCTTCTGCCCGCACCGACCTCATCCCAGCTTCGGGCTTCGGCTGCGCTTTCATTCGTGCCGAACCTGGTCGTGGTGCAAGGCGCGGCTGATGCAGAGTTGGAGCCCAGTCACCTCGGAAAGCTGCCTGAGGCTTGTCGCGAACTTCGTCCTTGACATCGCCTTGGGTCGCCGGTGGCACCGGGGTCGATGGTCCAGCAAAAGCCTTCCTCCTCTCCGTCACGGACAGACCGGGAGGATCTCCCAGCTCAGGGTCGTCCGTCTCGGCGATCCCTCTGGCCCTCGCCCGCCCCTGTGTACCTTCGGGGCTCTTGGACGGGCGCCTTTTCGCAGGAGTCGGTGAAGACGAGGAGTCGGCTTCAGGTCTTGGAGGTGGTCTGCTGCCCTTGCCCGGTTGTGGACCAGGAGGGTCTCTAGGAGGGCCTTCTGGCTGGCCATGATCATGGATGACCTGCCTCATCTGGTCGATGTCGGCAGTACCTTTTATGGCCAGCTTGTACTTGCCATTTTCATGGCGGTGAATTACCCTCGTGCAAAACCACTTCTGCGCCGAAGAGCTGTAGTACCAGCAGGCGCATCCATCAGGGAATGGATTCTCTGAGCCGTCTTCCGCCGCCCATTCTTCATTCAGTTCGGTGTGGTCAGTGCCGGCGGCGGACCCAGCAGCAGATGCAACAGCTATCCAATCGTCGTCCGCGGACCCAGCGGCTGGCGCCGCGTCTGCGGGTGACCCCGCTTCTTTGCTGGATCCTGCGGGTGACCCCACCTCTTTACTGGATCCTGCGGGTGACCCCGCCTCTTTATGGAATCGGCGGTTCCATTCCTTGAGGCGATGGTCATTGGGAAGCTGTACCCAATTTTCCCTGACGATGTTGGCCACCTCTTCGGTCATAGGGACGCGATCGGCTTCGGTGATGCGCTTTCCTCCTCCAGGGACCTCCTTGTTAGGATCATGGACGTTGCCAGCGTCATCTCCATGAGACCAATTCCACGGGGTCTCACCGTGATGAGGACTCCTGGAGGGGCGGTCCATCGGACAACTGCGCATGTGACCTTTGAAGGGCTCGCACTGACATACTTGTTTCCTGTATGTCTTGCGATCGTTGATGATCTCCTGTTTCTTAGCCCTTTTGTCCCAAGCCTCTGGCGTTTTGGTCTTGCCACCCTTGGTACGTATTATCACGCCAGTTTCGTCCCTTTTGGTGCAGTACTCCGTAGAATACCAGTGGCGAAGCACGTCCATCGAGTAGCCGGGGTACCAGTTGATGTACCAATCCGGCACATGCTGAGCGGATACTCCAACGGAGTGCTCAGTACTGTACGGGTAGCCCGACGCATCATGTGTAGGGCGTCTGGGAGCTGAACGGCTCCTTCTGCGGGCTGGCCCCGCTGACGCACTACCACGTTCCATTGGTCTTTGATCGTCATGCTCTGAGTCTCGGGGAGGCGATGGTCGTCTATCCCTCTTGGCGTAGCGCATGTCCTCCGAGTCCTCTGAGCTGTCCTGGACCATGAACACGTGTTGATACGGGCTTCGGAAGTACCCGATGTTGTTTAACTGCTCCATCGTGAGGTCGTTAAGGTCTATTTGATCACAACCCTGCATAAATACATCCATAGACCAAGCGGGTGGCCCCGCTGTTGCGGCTGGCGTCACTTCGGCGGGTGACCCCGCTAGAGCCTGGAGTGATGTCAGCATCTGAGATGCCGACATGTCCGAATCCAGGTATGGACGCAGCCGCGCAGCCCCTGGGCGCGACAGCAGGTCGTTCATGGTTATCTGCTGATGTGCTGGCGCGCTCAGGAGCCGGATTGCTTCTGCGACCTGCTCTTGGAGCATGTCCTTATAGTCTTCTTCGGCCTCTTCGGAGTCCGAATACGCGGGATGGCCCCGCACTTCGTCATCAGCGTCTCCCGCCTCCGAGCCAGCTTGCGAAAGATTTGGCAGCAACGGCGTGCCAATCACATGCGGTGCCAGCACGGCGGTGAGCTCTTCCTCTGTTGCCGGGACGGTCTCAGCTTCGGAGACCTCGTCGCCGGCGGGTGGCCCCGCTGGAAGACCGAACCAAGCATTGAACGCGACCTCGTCGACCTCGTCCCAGCCGTGGAACTCGTCGAAGAGGGTTACTGCGTAGTCTTCCAGGGTTACGGTTGCTTCAGCGTAGCGGGCCATCACGCAATACGTGGAGGAGCCCGCGGCGGGAGCCGCTTCTGGATTGACGTAAAACTCGTAGTCAATGTAGTCTATGTCACCCATAAAAGAATTTTGAGCCAAATGTACGGATCCCTTTCCTTTCCCCTTCGGGCATTGATCGCGCAAATGCTCTGTGCTACCGCATGTATGACACTTCATAGTATTGCCAGAAGCGTCCCTAGGGTTGCCCCTCCGCCCTTTTCCCTTACCGGAGGTCCGCCTGCGACCCCGACCTTTGCCTCCGATAAGAACTTCTTCAAAGGCTATATCAGTTAAGGACGTGAGGAAAGCAGTAATACCCCTACCATGCATACGGCGTCTGCGACCCCCTTTGCCACGACCCTTTCCAAATCGTTTGAAATGTCGGCGTACTGCACGTCTCACTTTTCTGACTGGTTTCTTCATAAAGCGCCTCCAACGGCGTTTTGATTTGCGATAAGCCATAAAAGCGGCTTCCGCTCTTTGTTGTTCAGAAAGGTGAGTGTCATCCGCTGGATAGTCATTACCAGCAGAGACTATGCCATTGTGCTCATCGTCAGATGAGGTATCTGTGTCAGTGCCAGATTCAAACGGTGAGGGTGGCTGAGACCCTTGAGCGGATGACTCCGCTTGGCCCCAGAGGGTTGTGCCCGAGGGCGGGCTTGCAGTGTAGGCGGCGCCTGGCGAGTAGTTCGACCAGGCGTTCGCCTCAGCTGCCTCTGCCGATGCCTGGCCGGTCTGCCCTAAAGGGCAGTGGCCTCGTTGGGCATATCGGCTGGGTCAGCCCAGGGATTTGGCTCGCCAGGACCAGCGGGTGACCCCGCAGTCGTGGCGTAGACACCTGCATGTGAGTGGTGCCCTGTGAAGATACCCGCAATGTTGCCAGGAGAGCGCTCGGCAACATGTCCGTAGTTCCTCATCCTGGTCAGCAGCCTGTCATAGTCTGCTTGTGTTCGGGGCATCTGATGATTAAAGGGCTCCAGCAGGTGTTGGGCTCGTGACGCGCCAACGCCTAACGCTCTGAAGAGAATCAGCGTTAGGATCTGAAAGTTGGGGATGACAAATCCAACAGAGTTAGCCTCGTCACGGGCCATCTCGAACCGAGCTAACACTGAGTCGATTCGCTCGCCCCTTTCGACGCGAAAGTCGATAAGGGCAGTGCCAGAGTTGAGCTGGCGCTCATCTTCCAGATTTTCAAATTTGGTGCTCAGTAAGTACAGTATATATGTTACTGCATCCGTTGGCTGTCCATTGACAGTTACACCATAATTGATGATCTGGGAGGGGACCTGCATGGCGATACGACGAGCAAGACCTTGAAGGCCTCGTTGTAGTGCTGCAGCTTGTTGTGGTGGTGTCATATTGCCGCTCGTTACGTTTAACCATGCATGTACTTCGCGAACATATTCGCGAAAAGGCGTAGTACCGGCAGGGTCCCATGAGGGGCCAGTAGTACGCGTGTCGTCCATCCCCTGCCGCATGTATCCCACAGCACATCCCATTATTACCCACAGAATGCCGAAGATAGTTATCTTAATCCAGTGCATGTGCATTTCGGCTTCGGTGATTGGTTTAGGCTGTGGTTTGTCAGGCTCTGGCGTAGTAGCCGTGAGGCGCCTGACTGGCACGGGATGCAGGTGGCCCCGCTGCGGGTAGCCCCGCAGGGTGACCACGTTCTCGATCGAGTTGCCGATTGGCATCTGGTGGAAGTCGGGAGTGAAGTGGCGCAGTGAAGTAGGAGAGAGCGTCTCGAGTTCGCGGGTTGCCCCGCTAGCTCGATCGCGGACTGGCTCCGCTCCTCGCAGAGCCGGCGCAACATGGTATTCCACCGTAGTAGTAGTCCACCAAGTTGTGCCGTGGATTACTGGAATCAGAGCGAGAGCCAGCCACACGAGAGTGTAGCCAGCTCCGCTACCAAGTCGAAAACAACTGGTAAGCTTAGGTATGTGTTACGCTTTAAGCGTTGCCATATCCCAGGCTTTGGCTCATATCGCATGAGCAAGAGAGCAAGACGAAGCATGGGATCTGGAGTAAAGGATAGGATGGGCATCGTCAATGGAAAAGGTATTTTCCGATCTCTGATGCAAGTCGTGCGCCTCGGTGAGGCACAATCACATATTTGGCCGGGCCCGGCTTGAGCCAGGCACGGCAGCGGTACATGCTCGATTTATACCTCGCCTTTAACCTTCTCCGTTTAAAGTTCCACGACAGCCCAAGAGAGCCCCAAGACAGCCCCAAGAGATGCCAAAGAGGGCAACCCCGAACCGACAATTCCAACCTTCCGCCCAAAGAGGTCCCCAGGAGGCACCAAGAGGCCTCCGAGAAGCCCCAAGAGGCTTCCAAAAGGCCCCTAAGAGGCCCAAAAGATGCCCTCCGACGGCGCCCAAGAGGCTTCAACAATGCCTCCAACAGGCCCCCGAAAGGCCCCCCAAGATATCCCAACGAACATCCAGGAAGCCTATAACCCACAAAACCCAGGCACGGTGGCGGGATTTGCCGTAGACAGCTGGATACGTATATGACCATGCATATGCATATATTTATATCTATATATATATGTGCAAATTCAATTACAACTGCACATACAACTGCAACTACATATACACATGCAACTACACACATACATACACATACATACATACATGCATATATACATACATACATACATGCATGCATGCATACATACATACATACATACATACATACATACATACATACATATGTACATACATATACATGTACCTATAATACATACACACAGACAGTCACATGTTCATACATACATACATACATACATACATACATACATACACACATACATACATACACACATACATACAGACATACAGACATACATGTTCACACACGCACACATCCATACATACACACCTACATGATTGCATCCATACCAGCATGTCTGTTGTTATACCTGCATGCATGCATGCATGCACGCGTGCATCCATACATTTATGCATCTGCACATGCATATACGCAAATACATACATACATACATACCTACAGGCATACATGCGTACGCACATACGCGCATACATACAGTTGTACGTACATGCACGTATGCATACATGCATGATGACATAGAAACATACATACTTACAGACAGACAGACAGACAGACAGACAGACAGACCGACATACAGACACGCAATTATACATACATGTGTGCAGACACATGTGTACATACACACATTCATATATGCATACACACATACTTAGACATGCATCCATAAAAAATAATAAATAAAAAACAGGCGCACGAACAATCTACATATACATGTATATCCAGCGCAAGCACGTGATGATGAAAATTGCAAGCGTCCCAACTGATGGGTAAAGGACTCCACCATGTGGGCCTAGAGATGGCGATCGGGACCGGATCCTGAGCAGTGCAAAGTGGTGGCCAGGCCCGCCCGTTCGAGAGACGACGCAGAGACCCAAACAGCGAGAGGACAGGCAGGCGTAGCAGAGAGGACGGAACGGCTGGGAAGGCCGGGGGGCAAGGCAGAGAGACAGACAGCAGCCGTTTAGGGAACCTCACCCAGGACCAGGAGGCGGCGGTCTACCCAGAAAGTTGAGAAACACACCTACTGGCACTGCGCGGGCAGCGCAACCTGAGGTGCACTCGCACATGGGGTTGGACTGCAGAATTCCGCGTCCATGCCACAAAAATCTCGAAATGGGTATGGCAATCTTGCGCCAATCGATGGCGCCTGAAAGGGTAGAAGGGGGAGGAGGGGAAGGGAGGAGGAGGAGGAGGAGAGGGAAAAGACGGGGGAACCGCACGACCCCAATCAGTGCGAAAGCATCATGGATAGCAGCGGTAGCCGTCCCCAGGGCAGGTGCATGCATCCATACAGGCATACACACGTGCATACATACATACATACATACATACATACATACATACATACATACATACACACACATACATACATACATACATACATACATACATACATACATACATACATGCATGCACACATACATACATACATACATACATACACGTACATACATACATACATACATACATACATACATACATACATACATACATACACACATGCATACATACATGCATACATACATACATACATAAATACATACATAGTTATACACCTACATACACACACGTATATACATACACACATGCATACATACATACATACACATGTACATATACAGCTACATGCACACTTACATATACATATACATATACATGCATGCGTACATTCACACATAATTACACATGTCGACGCACATGCAAGCATGCAAGTATACACACAAACATACAAGCATACAGCCATACTACCATGCAAACACATGCGCACGTACATGCATGCAAACATGCATACATACATACACAAATGAATGTACATCTACATGCATGCATACGTACATGAATATATACACGCATACATACATACGTACAGACAAACATACATGCATACATGCATACATACATGCATGCAACCATACATGCAGACATACACACAGGCATACATATCTACATATGCCGCGGAGTCAGTGCTTCCAACACGCTTCTCGGGAAAGTCGTAGATCAAGTCACTAGCATTGAATCCACGCAGCGGCTGGGAGTTGGAAAAGCATATTGCATCAACTGAACAATAAAATCTTCGGTAACCTCTGACGATGTCCACATGGCTGTATTCTGGGAGGTCACCACAACCCCTCGCTCTGCTGGTCGATCGGCCATCCCGGTTCGCGTTTCCCAGGCATCCGAAGCCAAAGCTTCGTGAACGTCATTCTGCGCTGCGTGGCCCCTTGCATGCCCGAACGGTAGCAAGCCAAATAAGCAGTCCTGGGGGACCTGTTGCCACCCCTGACGGTTCCAGTCGGTTCGAAACAATGGGATGGCGGTTCGAAAACGGCAAACCGCGTGGGACATCCTCACAAAAATGGTTGTTCTGACGGTTCCACGTCGGTTCGAAACAACAGAATCCATTTCCACACGGTTGGAAAACGAGCGTTTCGCTTGAGACTTCCTTGAAAATACGCTTGAAGCTCACCGCCGCGCTTGGATGCATCGTAGCCATTACTTTCGGCAAGGCCAAAAAAGGACAAAACTTTAATCACGCCCATATATGCACATATGTTGTTCTTCGAAGAAGTAATGGGATTACAAATCTAACATGTACTGTTTGCGGTATAATTGAACAGCTGTATACACGTACCAACAAGACTTCAATGAACTAGATATTAAGATCACTGTGCAATACTTCCAGAGCCCCAAGATCAGCAGACAACCGCTGCTGCCTCGAACTGCTGATGCTGCTGCTGCACAGCTGCAAACTACAGGAGAAGGTTCACAGGGGGTATATGGCGCATTTCGGAAAACCTGAACCCAAAAATATGTTCATCTCTTGGCGGCGCATTTTTCACTTCCGCCGCCTTCCGCCGAGCTTCCGCTGGCTTCCACCAGCGGAGGCGGCTCCGTTTTAATTCCGCCGACCTTCCGCCGCGGAAGAGATGACAACTCCTTCGATCCTCGAAGGCAAGGCCCTTTTGGGAACGCCCCATATGGCAATCCCGATCTCCGACGTTGTGGGATTCTCGGATGGACCGGGAACTCGGTGCCAACCTCGAGGACACACCGCGGGGGGCGCCCGCCCTCGAGAGAGGTGCGTCCCGAGCGCCTGGGGGGGGGGGGGGGCAATCCCCGAGTTTCACCCCTTTTCTGAGCAGCCGGGCTTTTCGGGGAAAGTCGGGAGCGGTCAAGAGGGGGGCATCCAAGAGGGGGGTGTGCAACTCATGGCCCGGCGGCATGTGCGCGGCCCGGGGGAGGCAAGGGCACGTATTGAAATAAGAAGTGGCGCCATGAAATCTGGGGAGATGTCATGGCCCCGCCATGATATCCCCCCCCCCCTAGTCATCAGCCCCCTCCTGATGGGCCTGTTTCCACCACCACCACCACCAGAAGTTGAAGGTAAGAAGGAGGAGGAGGACGAGGAGGAGGAGGAGGAGGACGAAGAGGAGGAGGGAGGGAGGAGGAGAAGGGAGGGAGGAGGAGGAGGAGGAGGAGGAGGAGGAGGAGGAGGAGGAGGAGGACCCCCTCCCCCTCCAACTATTGGTGCCGGTGGTGGAAAACAGGCCCATCACCTCCCGGCCGCCCCCGAGAACACTCGGCAGGATCGGCCAGCACCGCGTCGGGACACCGGACCGGCACGCCACCGTGCATGGGATCGGGCTGCGCCCATATCGGCACGGAATACACCGAGAGCGAAGCGCCCCGGCCGCGCCCGGAGGCGCAGCGCTGCGCCCCGCACGAGCCTCGGGCCGCACCAGATCGCCAGGCGGTCGGGATCGAATCGGGGCGGGCCTCAGGGCCCCTTAGGCCCAGACACGCTGGGCCCCGACACCCAGCACCCCTCGAAACCAATGCTCCCAGACGGCGGCACGGACAATCGAAAGCAGTGCGCTGCAGCATCTCCAGAGTAGACCCGGACACAGGCCCTACAAGCCTGCAGGACCCCCCCGAACCCGGACTCAGACCTGAATCCTCTGCAGTGCCGCAAGCAACAAATGCACCGGTGCTGAAAAATTGCGCCTTTGCAGGAACGGGTGTCGTTTCCTTGGTTTTCCGTGTCCTGGTTTATCTGTGTCCTGGTCTCCGGCGGCCTGAGGGCTCGCCAGAATCGATGTCAAACCGGATCGCTTTCGTACCGAAATGGAACCTGAGTCGGGGATTGGGGGCGAGAAATCGTTCTGCGGTACGGGAGCCCCATATACCGTATTGCTGGCTTCGGCGAATCGACGCTAGTTGACGCGAGTCGACGCTCAACCGACGATAACCGACGCTCGTAGGCGCTGGCAGACGCCAATCGACGCTCAATCGGCGACTCCCCATCGACTACCAAACGACCATCGACGCTACTGCACTCTAAAGACGGAGTTACGAGGACACACAATGCTCACGGTGAGGGCATTGGACAAGGAACCCTTAGAAAAGGGATCCAGGGTCTGGAAGCCGGTGGGACACCAATCGCGCACTGGCCATGGATAGCACCGCCGCCCTCATCAGTCGAGGAACCCTCCAGGGTCTGAAGCCTCTGAGGCCTCCTGGGCACATTCCTTCGCCAACGCCCCCACAGTACGCGACGCTACTGCAGTCTAAAGCGGGGTTGCGAGGAGATACAAGGATCCCATGATTGGCTTCGGTGGGGGCATTGTGTTTCTCTCTTCAAGGGCCCCGAGAGGCCCGTGCATGCATACATTCAAACGACGCTGACCAAACAGCGCCAGCACAGCGCCCGAAGAATTCCCAGAGGCCACGCGGCCTTGACTAGAACCCCGCGGGAAAACAACAACCCAGAGCCGAGGCGCGGATTACGACGGCACCATCGCAAGGCGCGCCTACGCCGCCTACGGCTGGCCTGCACGGAGGCAGCCGAGGAGAGCAACCTCGATCCTGGCCGCCGCTAAGGAATCCGGGGTCTGGAAGCCCGTGGAACACCAATCGTGGATCGGCCACGGACACCACCGCCGCGCTCATCAGTTACGGAACCCTCCTGAGTCTGAAGCTCCCTGGGCACACTGGTTAACCAACGCCCCCACCGTACCGAGAAGTCGCCTGCGAGAGGAGCGCACACAAGCAGAGCCCGCATCGGCGCGGTGACGCCGACGCCGCGCGCCGGGGAGGCCTGCGAGAGGAGCCCCCGTACGTCCCGGAAGCCCAGGGTGCGGTAGGCCAGCGTCTCGTTGGCGAAGTGCGCGTTCCAGGTCGCAATGAAGTTTCGGAGGGGGATCTCGTGGCCCTCGCGGCCGCGATGCGTAAGGCGAAGCCACGACGAGGATAAAAGCGGGTGAGGAAGGATAAATCGCGAATCTCTGAGATCCGGCGGCTCTGGAGGACGTCTCGGGCGCCGCGGCCCTCTGGAACGGATTGATCCTTGTTTTAGCCTCGTCCGGCAGCGGCAGCTTCGTGTCGTGCCGACCCCAGCGCTGGTTCCTGACACCGCGGGAATCCTTCGGACTTGAGCACACCAGAAGTTCCAGCAACAACGCCGGATCGTCCAACGATGGGCCGACTCTGGGCCGCGGGCGGCGTGCAGCCTTCGGCTGCACGCAAGAGTGACCCAAGGCAGGAGAGGCCTCGGATGCGCAGCTGCATCGGGGGCGGCAAAGAGGGGGCCGCGGGGGAGGCCGAACCCGGGCGCGCAGGTCGATGCTGCCGCCCCCGCGCTCCGCCGTCTCGGGGGCCCCTGCTGCGCTCCGCCGCCTGGAGGCCCCCTCGGGCGAGAGCGCCCACTCCTGCGCGCAGCCAGGAAATGAGCCTCCGACGCCCGAGCGCCGGAGTCGCGGAGGGCCGACGCCGGCGCGAGCCGACCGCACCGTCGCGTTCCTGCGGCGAGGCCCCCGGGGGGGGGGGGGGGAAGGGGCAGAGGGGCAGGGGCCCTCCGAGCGAGCCCAGGAGGCCTCTCGGGCTTCCGGGAGGAGCTCCCCCGAGCCTTCTCTGGAGGCACGGGGCGGCTCCTCAGAGGCGAGGGCCTCCGAGAAGCCCCGCCGCCGAGGGGGGCCCCGCCCGCGTGGGGGGGGAAGGCGGGCGTCCATCGGGGGGCCCTCGCGCCGAGGGGGGGAGGGGACGGGGAGGGCTGCGGGAGGAGATGGGGGCAAGGGAGATCCAGGGGGTATGAAGAGGAATGGGGGAGGGGGAGGGGGGAGGGCGGAGGGAGAGGAGCTCCGCAAGAGAAGGGGGGGATTGGGGAGGGTGAGGGGAAGGGGATGCGTCTTGGGAAGGGGGCCCTTTCCATCCATGCCCTATCCCACATGCCCTCCCTCATACCCTCCGCTGTCCCGTCCCCCTGACCTCCATACCCTGTACTCTCATCCCTCCTCCCATTTCGTCCCCTCTAAAAAACAAACCTTTCTCAACTCTTGTCCCCTGTCCCACTACCTCTGTTCCTGAACCTTCCCGTCCACCGCCCACCCAACTGCCGCATGCTTTCCCTCTTTTCCCCATCCCCTACCATCCCATCACATGTTGCCCCCTGGTCATCAGAAGCAGCTGCATCATCATCCGCAACATCACCCCTCCTTCTTCTTCTCCTCCTCCTCCTCCACCGATTCCTTCCTCTACCCATTCTCAACTCCCTGCTCGTCGTCCTCTTCCTGATCCTCCTCATCATCTCCATCCTCATCCTACATCACCCTTCTTCCCCTCGTCTCCCCCATTATCCTCTCTCCGTAGTCTCCTCATCGTCATCCCTGCCATCATTATGCTCCGAACTTACGTTCCCTCCTTACCATTATCATCATAGTCAACCTCCTCCACTCTCCTCTCCTCAACCTCTCTCCCCTCAGTATCCTCTTCACCTTCCTTCCCCATCTTTACCCGTCCCCTTCACACACATCCTCCCTATCCTCCACGCCCTCCCCACACTCTTTACCACGATCGCCCTTCTAGTCCTTGTCCTCCTCCTCGTCCTCCTCGTCCTCCTCGTCCTCCTCCTCCTCCTCCTCCTCCTCCTCCTCCTCCTCCTCCTCTGTCTCCTCCTCGTCCTCCTCCTCCTCCTCCTCCTCCTCCTCCTCCTCCTCCTCCTCCCCATCCTCCCAACTGTGCTGCGAGACCACGTTGTCGCGGCCGCCCTTGCACAAAGGATATTCCTGGGAGTCGTCCTCGATCTGCAAGTCCTATCGCTTGCCGAGCTGCTCCGCGCAAGCGTCCCGACTGCGGATGGCTGCTGGGCCCGTGGACGCCGCGGGGAGGTTGCCCACGGAAGAAGCCAGGCCTGTGCCTTCGAAGCCGAGCGTCTGCCAGCAGTGCATCCGCTGCGGCGCCACGCTGGAGGCCTCCTAGATGGGGTCGGAGTAGATGGGGTCGGAGGATCGCGCCGCATCGCCGATACATTGGCGATGCATCGGCGATGTATCAGCGATGCATCGGCGATGCACTGGCGATGCATCGTCGACGTCGGCGATGACTCGGCGACGTCGACGTGAAGCAAACCGGGCTCCACATCGAGCCGCATCGCCGATGCATCGGCGATGCGGCGCGATCCTCCGACCCCATCTACTACGACCCCATCTAGGAGGCCTAGACACGCCCAACAGCGGGATGCGCCCAGCTGCGCCAGCGCTCCGGGGGAGCCCGTGTGCATGCCGACGCTGCGGGCGCCCAGCGCTGCGAGGGCAGACCCCCACCTCGAGCACGACGAGCGGGCACGCATGCAGCTTCACTAGAAAGGGGCCCAAAAGGACACACGAATAGATGCACACAAATCCCAGGATCCCCCATCTTTCCGCATTGTTCTTTTGATTTTCTTCTTCCCCCCACTTCCTATATTTTCCCATATTTTCCTGGGAGTCGACGATCCATTGTGTCTGTGGTTTTTGTCCCTCCTGATCCAGGGTGGCGGCCTCGTCAGACGAGCCGGTGTCGTCCCTGAGCCACCTGGCAACACGTATCGCTCGCAGGGCATCGTAACACTTCCGCCCGTCCTGCTGGCAGTCGCAGCCCTGGGACTCACTGTCCATGCCTTTCTCGATGACAAGCGCCAGCGGGTGCACGGCATCTAAACTCTGGCGCTTGCTCTTGGCGCACTCCAATATGGCCATATCGACACCGCCGGCAGGATTCGGGACGCGCATCCGTCAACGATGTGGTTCACTCGCTCTGCCAAGATACAGTCGACAACAGCCAATACCGCGGGCAAGGGAAGTGTGGCTCGGACTCCGGTGGGTGGGACAGCCCAGGGGCGTGTTGCGCTCGCCCTGCCCAGAATAGCGAGACCGCCCATCTCGTCCTGGCTGCTCGCGAGGCCGAGGACTGCCCCGTGCACGGCGTCCGGCCGGGCCTCGTAGAGGAGCCGGACGGCCGCGACCCGTGGCCCTCGCCCTGGCCTGTGTTGCTCCCGTCGTACTTCAGCTGGGCAGTTTCTCCGGGTGGAGGGCTCAGGGCGAGATCCACAGGGGCGTTCGCACCTCGAGAATCGGTCCGTCTTGTGGCTCCCTGGCTCACCTCTGGCAGATTCGAGCCTCGAAGGTCCATCGAAACGGCCCTTCAGATTTCACCCTCTGCCCTCCACCCGAAGAAAATGCTCTGTTGAGGACCACAAGGGGGCCCCATTGTAACCCTACCCCTACCCCCCACGCGTTCTGAGGGGGAGGGTGGAGCGAAGTGACCCCTCAGAAAGCGCGGGGGGTAGGGTAGGGTTCGCATGTGACCCCCCAACCACATCCCACAAATGATTTCGAGCACCCCGAAACGTGTCGAAACCGTGTTGCGAGCGCCGCCCAGGGCCCGGATCGCGCGCACGCCCCCTGGCCTCGGCGCCTCCTCGGTGCTCGAAGCTCTCCCTGGTGCGCAGGGCTCGCGTACGTCGGAGGAGGAGGAGGAGGAGGGGCGAGGAGAAGGGGGGGCGAGGAGGAGGAGGGGGAGGGGCGAGGAGGAGGGGGGGCGAGGAGGAGGAGGAGGAGGAGGAGGAGGAGGAGGAGGAGGAGGAGGAGGAGGAGGAGGAGGAGGAGGGGAGGAGGAGGAGGAGGAGGAGGAGGGGCGAGGAGGAGGGGGAGGAGGAGGAGGAGGAGGGGGGGCGAGGAGGAGAGGCGAGGAGGCGACGCGAGGAGCCCCGTAACGTGTTTTCGCCTCGTGGGGGGGGGCGCGTCCTCTGCCGCTTCCGCCGCCCTCCGCCGCGGGCTTCCGCAGGCGCCTCCGCCGGCGGCGCGGAGAGGCGGCCTCCCGCGGCGGCTGGCCGCGGCGGGAGAGGCGACGACTCCTAGCCACCCTCGGCGCCAGAGAGGCCGCTTTTGGAACGCCCCATGCGGATACATCGGCGGCGTGCGGGCCCGCGCCCGAAACCGAGTAACACACACACACACACACACACACACACACACACACACACACACGTCGTTCACTTCTGATCGTGCTCATTTCTCCGCGCCCGAAACCGAGTAACACACACACACACGTCGTTCACTTCTAATCGTGCTCATTTCTAAGTGTGCTCGTGTCCAGTTGTTCCTGCCCCCCCGGTGGCCAGGAAGAGGCCCAGCGTAGAAGGATCAGAAATGAGAGGATCTTGGCCCCCACAAGAAATCAAAGAACCTTCGAATGATTAGGAATGAACAAGGTGTACGTGGTACGGTCGGACCTGGCACAGACGAGCATCCTTAAAGAACATGAGGCCATCCGCCGCCCGAGCTGGAGAACATGCGAGGGCACCCTCCCCCCCAGGATGTACAAGAGCACCCAACAAGCACGAAGAACATTAGGGCACCCTCCCCGAACCGACCTCGATGCTTTACCTCGGTCCGACCGTCGGACGTTTCACGCTCGCGGGCCTGCCCCGAAGAACGTCCACTCTACCACTCTACAGTCGGGCTGCTGAGGTAAGGAACGACAAACACGGAGCGAGGCCCCTTTTTTTGGCACCAGATGTGCCTGGGTGCACGAGGAGCGCTTGAGGAACGGCCATGGAAGATCCTGAGGAACATCGAGCCCCTTCCGAACCCAAACTGTTCCGTGTTTCAGTGTCTTGGCTGCAACGGCCATGGAAGAAACTGAGGAACATCAAGCCCCTTCCGAACCCGAGCTGTTCCTTGTTCCAGCGTCTTTGGCTGAAACGGCCATGGAAGAAACTGAGGATAATCGAGCCCCTTCCGAACCCAAGCTGCTCCTTGTTCCAGCGTCTTGGCTGTAACGGCCATGGAAGAACCCGAGGAACATCTAGCCCCTTCCGAACCCAAACCGTCTCTTGTTTCAACTTGTTGGCTCTACTCGACTCTGCGCGCTGGCGGCTGTGAACATGGCTCCACGGCCATGTTTCAGGTCGGGCATGTCCTCCAACAGGTGGACTTGGGAGGAAGAACAAACAGAACGCAAAAGTTGGCATATATATATATATATACATAGAAATATTCAAAAATAGTCTTCTGATTATGCTTTGGCAATTTTTAGATATTCCTCCCTGCAGAGGGACAGGCCCGACTTAGGTCATGCTCCCGCCCACGAGCGAGGAGGCCGCAAGCGCGAGCGCCTTCCCTTCGCCATGTGGCAGTGCGCACCGGCCCCCCAGTTTCAAGCCGTGCCGACCTTCCTCCGCCTGGCCTTACGTCGGGCATGTCCCTCTTACAGGGGGATGTTGAACAAAACATCAGAAATAGCCAAAACATATACAAACAGAGTCTAAGAATAATCGGAAAATCGTCCCCAGACTACTTCTGGACCATTTGTGAATATTTCTCCTGTAGAGGGTCATGCCCGACTTCAGCCTGGCCACTACTCGCACACCGCCTCCAACCCCCACGCACCCTCCTAGGGAATCGAACTCTATACACCGACGCTTGTTCTGGCCCTGCATTGGAATTTGCACTGGAGAGCGGATCCCGGTGTATACGGGACCCTGGTGTATACATGTTTCGCTACTTCCCTGGGGCCTCGGGGAAAAACGCATACACCACGCCACCCCAGCGTCGTCCTCGACCCTCCAGAAGTCCTGGGACAGAAGCAAAACCCGCCACTGGTAGTGTAATGCGGGATGACGATTGATAAAAAACGGGCGAGAACGATTTAAAACATAGTTTTCTGCAATTTCTGCACAGTTTTCTGACTGGAGGAGAGAGATTAAACAAAATAGTTGTCCAGCCCGCGGCCGGTTTTTCTAACCGTCATCCCGGGCGCCGCCGCGTGAACACGACCCCCGGTCATTTATTTATCGACATCCTCCATTATTAAGGGCTCCCAACTTCGCGCTTCGCGCTGCGCGAAGCGCGAAGTGCGAATAACTTCGCCCTCTCGCGCCGCCTCCCAGGGGAGAAGAGGAGGACGAGGAGGAATCGGAGCCGAACCGCGAAGCGCGAAGCGCGAAGAACTTCGCGCCCTCGAGGGCGCCCTTGATTATATGCTCCAGCTTCCGACCTCCAGCCGTCGCAGCTTCCTGCAAACCAACGGCCTCTGGGCCACGGCTCGGGCCCCTGGCGGCAGTCCGCTGCACGGCCTGGGCCCTCCCAGGAGAGCGCGCCCTCGGCGGGGCGCGGCTGCTCGACGGCCTCGGGGAGGCCGGGCAAAAATCTGTGAGCCTACGGTCGGGGCGTTGGCCTAAGGAACCCGAAATAAGGAGCGAGGCCCCTTTCTTTCCATAAGTTAAACTTCGATCTCCTATCGGAGATATCAGGAAAACCTGAGGCAAGCTGTGCAACACTCAAGGAAAGCGGAGCCCCTCCCCAACCAAAAGGGTTCCTTCTTCGGGGCCCCGACTGTACGAGAGCCCCCTCGGGCCTGCGAAAACGCCTGGGCCGTCACACCCTCCCGGGCCTCGGCGGCGAGCGAGGGGGGGGAAGTTTGAGAAGGAGGAGGCCTTCTCGGAAGCTCCGCGGCCCTCCGAGAAGCTCCTACGCCCTGCACGGAGACGCAGAGCAGCTGCTCCGAAGGCGCGGGGGCTTGTGGGGAGTCCCGCCGCCTTCCGAGAAGGCCTCCTCCTTCTCACTTCCCCCCCCGTCGCTCGCCTCCGACGACCAAGCGGCCCCGCCGTGGGAAGCCGGGGGCCGCCTCGGAGCGCAGGAAGAGCTCGTGGATCTGCATGAGGACCCTCTCGGGCAGCGGGCTCGGCATCCTCGGCCGAGAAGGGAAGCTTGGGGGGGCACGCGCGGGGCGGGGTGTGGTGGGGGGGCAGCGCGGCGAGAAGGGGAGAGGTCCTCCCTTCCTCCTCCTCCTCCTCCTCCTCCTCCTCCTCCTCCTCCCTCCCTCCCCCCTCCCTCCCTCCCTCCCTCCCTTCCTCCCTCCCCCTCCCTCCCTATCCCTCCCCTCCCTCCCTCGCTATCCCCCCTCCCTCCCCCCCTCCCCTCCCCTCCCCTCCCTCCCTCCCTCCGTCCCTCCCTCCCTTCCTCTGGATCCAGAAATGGTGGCGTCTCCCTCGTGCAAGACAGACACCTGCGATGAGAGATTATGTTCTATGGGACATCTCGGGGCACACCCGCCGTCGACCTCTCCGAAGAGGGGCCACAGCAAGGGTGCCCCTCGGAGCCTCCGCGGGTCTATGTAGGGCCGTCGGTGGACGCAGCATGTCCGTGGTGCACCCGCCGACAGGCCGCTCTCTGATTTGACGCGCCTGGCAAGGAGAGCCCAGGATTAGGTTGGGCATGTCGTCCTACAGGGGGATCTTGGCCGACAAATAAGAACATAGGCAAAAACAGATTAAACGATGGTCAAAAAACATTCAGACATCGTCCCCAGACTATTTCTTAAAACTATGTTTGAACACTCCGCTTGTAGAGGGGCGCATGGCCACGGTGGACCGCGACGGAGTGAAGGAGAGATGCAGAGGCGCACGGCTGCCTCCAGTCAACAGACGGGGGTAGACCAGTCCTGGAAACATCATGCAGAGCACCGCTCGCGCGGAGGCCACGAACGGGGCGACCACCAGATGCGCGCGCGCGCCAAACGTTGACCAACATCGGTCCCGAGCAGGTTAATACCGTAGTCGGTCTCCCATCCAGGTTGTTGCCAGGTCGACGACATCTCCAACAATAGAGCCAGTCCCGAGTGGTAGGTGGCCAGCCAACAGTTAAGTGTGCCGCGTGAGGTAGAGCAGTCTTCCCAGCCTGAAGGTAGCACAGTACATGGGACTGCCCAGATCAGAATGGCAATGACAGATCCAGCACCGACATCAGCAGACTTTGCCTTGAGCACCGCCGCCCGCGCGGATAGTACCCGCTCCACAGCTCTTCCTGTCTGTACCGCAGCGCTGGGTCTTCGTCGAAACGAACCACCTTTTCGAGCGAACGCCGAAGCCGGCCCGCGTGAGCTTCATATATCAGACTTAGACCTGTCACGAACGTGACCGTGCAGCACAGAAGGACGACTCCCAGACTGCCCAAGACCCTGGCACCACCAGCCAGCCCCTAAACCTTTTCGCACACTTTCTTGGGACGGGCACCTCGGTGTCTGTCTCTAGGCTTAGGTCGGGCATGTCCCCCTACACGCGAATTGTCGACGAAAAATCTAAAATACCCAGAAACGATGTAAAGCATGATCAAAGAATGCTCGGATAATTGTCCCCACGATTTTGCGACGATTCTCGAAATTTCATCCTGCAGAGGGACAGGTCCGACTTAAGTCTAGGCGTGAGGATCAGGACGGATCTTCGGAAAACGTAAGGGCCACCATGTCAAGCTCACCCATTTTGACAATCAGACGTTTTTGTACAACGTGAAAACTATTTCACAATTTTCGAGTCGCATCCCGGGGCCAGTCGGAAGGGCGGTCTGGGCGTTTCGCCGGGGACTTCCGTACCCGCTATGATCCTGAATCTTAGAAATTGACAACAGTTTCACAGATGGAGGTCGGGCCGCTTGCAAAATGCGGCTGTCACCGTAGCGCCGCGCACATTCGTCTCCAGCATGCCAAAGTTTAAATGATTGAGGGCGGATGGTCTTCAGGATGTGGCTTTCACCTTAGCGCCGCGCGCACTCGTCTTGCAAATGTGCATGGGCTTCGCGGATTGAGGGCAGGCCGTTTACAAAATGTGGCTCTCGCCTGCACGCCGCGCACACTCGAATTAACACATACAAGAACTTCATGCATTGAGGACGGTTCCTCTTCAAAGTGTGGCTCTCGCCTTAGCGCCGAGCACATTCGTTTAAGTAGTTGCAAGAGTTCCGCGGGTTCCCATGGTCAGCGTACCAGAAACGGTCTTTCGGAACAATTCAACCATGTCAGGGCGCAAACGCTACGTTAATTCACGGTGTTGCAGTCCCAGGAATGGTGTTCTGGCACGAATCAGGATCGTCAAGACGCAACTGTCAAGTTGATTCGTGGCGATGGCGTTCGATGAATGGTGTTTTGGCGCGCTTCAGGATCTTCAAACGGTTGTCTCCCAAATGGGTATTGTCCTCCGTGAAAATGAACCCTTGTAGTGGCCAGTGAAGAGGGAGCTTGGTCTATTCAAACGTCGTTGGTAAATCTTGGGTTTACAGAGGCCCTCCTCCTCCTCCCGCTCCTCCATTCCGTCCCTCAACAATAATTCGTCCCTGTCGCACCCCGAGGCCAGTCGGAAGGGCGGTCTGGGCGCTTCACCTGAAATTTGCTGACCGTCTATGGCCCTGAAACTTAAACACTGTCAACAGCTTCACACATTGACGGCGGGCCGCTTCCAAAATATGGCACTCGCCTTAGCGCCGCACGCAATCGTCTTACACATGTGCAGGAGCTTCGCGAATTGAGTACGGGCGCGCTCAAAATGTGGCTCGCGCCTCAGCGCCACGCACATTCGTATCTAACAAATTGCAAGAGCATCGCACATTGAGGGCGGGCCGTTTTCAAAATGCTGTTCTCGCCGTAGCGCCACGCACATTCGTTAAACGTTGCAAGAGTTTCACGGATTCCCATGGTCAACATACAGGGCGCAATAGCTACGCTGAGTCGTGGTGTCAAACGCTCAGGTATGGTGTTTTGGCACGATTCAAGATCGTCAAGACGCAACAGTCAAATTGACTCGTGGCGTTGGCGTTCGATGAATGGCGTTTTGGCACGCTTCAGGATCTTCAAACGGTTGTCTCCCAAATGGGCACTGTCCTCCGTGGAAATGAACCCTTGCAGTGGCCTGTGAAGAGGGAGCTTGGAGCGAGGGTATATTCCAATATCGTTGGTGAATCTTGGGTTTACACCTTCTCGTCGTCCTCCTCCTCCTCCTCCTCCTCTTCCTCCTCCTCCTCCTCCATACCATTCTCTTATGAATAACTTCCTCCTGTCGCACCCCGGGGCCACGCGGGCGGTCCAGGCGTTTCGCCTGAGACTTCCTAGCCACATATGACCCTGAAGCTTAAACATTGTCAAGGGTTCACAGATTGAGGGCGGGCCGCTTCCAAAATGTGGTTCTCGCTTCAGCGCCGCGCACAGCCGCCTTGAAGTTGCATAAGTTTCGCGGATTCGAGGGCGATGGTTTTCAAAATGTGGCTCTCGTTTGTGCCGCGCACACTCGTCTTAGAAAGGTTGCAAGAGCTTGGCGAATTGAGGTCGGTTCCTTTCCACATTGTGGCTCTCGCACTAGCGCCACGCACATGCGTTTAAACAGTTGCAGGAGCTTCACAGATTCCCATGGTCAACGTACCAGAAGCAATTATTAGTTGGAACGACTCGCGATTGTTAGGGCGCAGCAGCTACGTTAATTCGCGGTGCTGAAGTTCCAGGTCCTGGCACGATTCAGGGTCGTCAGGATCGTCAAGCCGCAGCAGTCAATGATTCGTGGCGGTGGAGTCCCAGAGACGGTGTTTTGGCACGCGTCAGGAACTTCAAACGGTTGTCTCCCAGATGGGCACTTTCCTCAGTGGAAATGAATCCTGTAGGGGCTTATGGTGAGGGAGCTTGGAAGGAGGGTTCATTCCAACATCGCTGACGAGTCTTGGGTTTACACTGGTCCTCTTCCTGCTCCTCCTCCTCCTGCTCCTCCTCCTCCTCCTCCTCCTTCTCCTCCTCTCGGCGGCGCGCCGACCGAGGGGGGCAGTGCGAGGAGGCGGGCATTCTCAGAAGGCGGCGTTGCCTCTCGAAGCCTTCCAGCCTTCTGAGAAACCCCCCGTGGCTTCGGAGAAGGCTCAGACAGCTTCTCAGACGGCGGGAGGCCTTCTGAGCCTTCTGAGAAGGCCCGCCCCCTCTGCCCCTACCCCCTGGGCGAGCCGCCGCTCCTCCTCCCAAGGACCCTCCATCCACCGCGGCGGCGCGAGCGGCGCCGGCGAGGAGGTCCAGAACTGCGGGGCGCTCTTCGTGTTGCCCCCGCTCGACTCGGCCTCCGCCTGCATCTTGTGCAGGTTCTCCTGGGCTCTGGCGACAGGAACTGCCCAGACTTCAGACATGCAGACCATTCTGCCGTACTCGATCCTGCAGACCCTGGAGAAGCGATCCAGATAAACCCTCCTTGTATGGTACTCTAGTCTGAGCCCCGCCTGTAGGTTAGCGAGAAAACTTCAAGCTCCAGAGATCCAGACCCCGAGCGCATGATTCTTAGACTGAGTCGTGCGACTCGTGAACCCACCCCCCCGCTAGGTGCAGCAACTCCCCTCTAGGCCTAGGCGAAGCCGTGGCGTTCATGGTGCCCTGAGGTCAGCAGGGCGAGGCAAGCCATTCCCGAAGCGTGGCGAGGGGTCCTCTACTGTGAAAGGCGGTCGACTCCAACACACGTTCGCTCAGCTCGCGAGGCGAGTTACACCGAGCAGCAGAAGAAGGGGGACACGGCAGCGGCGGAGGCGTGACAAGGGGTCCCACCACCGCGACAGACGGCACACACAAGCCGACAGGCGCTGAGCTTGAAAGGCGAGCCATACCCAGCAGCAGCAGACGGAGGCGGCGGCGGCGGCGGCTGCAGGGAAGCGGCAGCGGCAGCGCAGCGGCGGCGTCCGCCAGCGGCGCATCGAGTCTGCTGTATTCGCACTCGGCGGCCTCGTCAGCTGCTGCGGCCTCGAGGGTGGCCGGGAGCAGCCGTCTGCGAAGAAGGCCTCCACGGCGTTCGATGCCAGCAGTGCCCGTGCGAAACTCGAGGGTGTCGACCGCACCTTCAGCCAGAGCGTCCAGAAACTGTGATCCTGGACGGTAGCGAGGAGGCAGCGACGCGCCAGGCCAGCCCAGCCGACAGCCCTCCCCTGGCCCTCACCAGCGCTTCTCGTCCCCTCTCCTCCGACCCTCGTCACCTCCCCCCCTGCCCCCCTCGTCTTCTGGTCGGACCGCGGTCAGCGCCACGCCACCGCGCGATCCCTCGCGCGGCCTCTGATCGTGCGGCCGCTCCCGCCCGCCATCTTCGGGGGCCGAGCCGCCGTCCTGGAACTCGTCGAGCTTGTTCGTCTCTCCGAGCTTCACCTGGACACCGGGGGGGGGCAGGGAGTGGCGAGAGGGGGAGGTGTAGGGGGGGAGGGGAGGTGGCGAGAGGGGAGCGGATGCGAGAGAGAGAGAGAGGATATGCGAAAGGGGCGGAGGGGGGCGGAAGGGGAGAAGGGAAGAGGTGGGGAGAAGGCGGGGTCGGGAAGGAGGCCGCGAGGGGAAGGGGGGAGGCTGGGAGGAAGAGGAGGAATGGGGATCAGGGGCAGGAGCCAAACGAGGGAGGAAGGCGGGGAGAGGGATGGGCTAAATTGAGAAAGGACAAGCAGAACACTACAACTGTGGTTCTGACTGTCCACAGCCCGACGTAATCCTCCTCCTCCTCCTTCTCCTCATCATCATACTCATCATCATCATCATCATCATCATCATCATCAGCAGCAGCAGCAGCAGCATCATCATTACCATCATCAGCATCATCACCATCACCACTCTCATCAGCATTATCGTCGTCTTCATAACCACCGCCACAACCACCACCATCATCATCATCATCATACGCATCATCATCATGATAATGACAATGACCATGATCATGATCATCATCATCATCATCATCACCACCACCATCATCATCATGATCAGGATCATGATCATCACCACCGAAATCACCATCATCACCATCACCATCATCGTCATCATCAGCATCACCATCATCAGCATCAACATTGCCGCCATCGTCCACCACCATCACCAGCAGCATAATCATCAGCAACAACATCATCCTCATCCTCGTCGTCATCATCGTCATCCGATTCATCGTCACCAAAAGCATCAGCAACATCAGGATCATCACCATCATCATCATCATCAGCAGCATCATCAGCATCACCGCAAGTGTCATCATCAGCATCGTCATCAACATCATCAACATCATCATTGTCATCATTAGCATCATCATCATCGTCATCATCATCGTCATCATCACCAAGACCATCATCAATGGCATCATTAACATCATCATCGCAGAGAGGCCGCCGAGAGAAGACGGGGCGAGACTGCCAACATCACACTGTGCACACGAATCGGGCAACCATCACGGGTGGAGAGCTCGTGAGTGCGAAGGCCATTAGCCGGGCACGCAACTCAGACTATACAGTGGGGACCGAACGTTTTGTCCACCCCAGGGCGCGACGACGAGAGGCCTCCCAAGACTGGCAGCACGCAACGAACATGTCACGAATGTGCGGCCCTCAGCTGAGAGCGAGAGGACACTCTGGCTGTCACGGAATCGGGGCGCAACCGGGTGCGCGGCTTGCGCAGCCGGGTGCGCGACAGAGCCTTCCCAGTGCGCACAGGCGGACGAACAACACACACACACACACACGCATACCCATACCGACGGAGGGGGCTATGGGTGCGTGTTGTCCGATGGGGGCCACTTCCAAGTGCGAACTGACGAACGGACAACACACACGCACACCCATACCGACGGAAGGGAGCTATGGGTGCGTGTTCTCCGATGGGGGTCCAAGCTCGAACGGGAGCCTCCCCGGGGTCGGACAAACCGCACCCATGCCCGTAGCCAGTGCTCCTCCCTCCAAACCCCTTATGGGTATGGGTGTATGTGTGTGTGCTGTTTCGTTCGTCAAGTATTCGGGGGCGGCCAAGAGGGGGGCGTCCAAGAGGCGGGGGCGCAAGTCATGGCCGACGGCATGTGCGCGGCCCAAGGAAGGGGGGGCCGGGGACGCATTGAAACGAGAAGAGGCAGCATGAAATCTGGGGAGATATCATAGGGTTTAGGGTTTAGGGTCTACAAGCTCTGTCGCAGCTGATCACCTCCTGCCTAGGAACCCACCTGCGGTGGCTGCCAGTCCCACCCGCAAACCACCCTACCATGAAGAACTTTCGGGGACCTAAAGAGCACTTCCTTGTTAAGGAAAGTCTCATAGGTGTATGAACGTCAGGAAATAATATTGTTTGCAAGGGATGGCGAGGGCTTACAGCACGCACGATCCGGAAATAATATGTTTGCAAGGGATGGCGAGGGCTTACAGCACGCTCGATCAGGAAATAGTATTCTTTGCATAATTAGGCAAGCTCGCGGGCCTCTCTGGGGGGTCCGGGCGCTCGCCGGCGCGCCGCGCGCCACTGCCCCCCGGGGGCCGCGGGAGCACGGCTCTCGGAGCCCCGGCGACCGAGACGCCCCGGCGGCGCCAGAGGACCGTGCTGGGGCTCTTCTGTGCGGGCGTCCGGGGCCGTCGTGGGTGCCCTGGGAGCTGGCCTCGGGTCGGCCACGTGCTCCTGCAGGGGGGGGGGAGTCTGGGGCGAGGAACAGGAAGGATCGAAACAGGATCACAGAGTGCTCGAGGATGGGCAAACCGTCGCCCCTGGACCATTGCTTGACTATCTCTGCGCATTCCTCCTGCAGGGGGGCACGCCCGACTGAAAACTGGCCCGAGAAGGAGACCAATAATACTACCAAAACACACTGGAACACGGGTGTCATCTATGAGTTTTGCACTCCCACCTTTTTGGTCATACGAGTGTGACGGCCCGAGCGTCCGAGGCCTTCTCCTTCTCCTTCCTGCTCCTCCTGCTCCTCCTGCTCCTCCTGCTCCTCCTGCTCCTCCCTCTCCTCGCTCTCCTCGCTCCTCCTCCTCCTCCTCCTCCTCCTCCTCCTCCTCCTCCTCCTCCTCCTCCTCCTCCTCCTCCTCCCCTTCCTGGTCGTCGTCGATGTCTGTCAGGGTCGGAGGCGCAGGCCGTCGGACTCCTAGACTTAGGTCGGGCATGTCCCCCTACAGGGGGGATGTTCGGCGAAAATTGAAGATACCCCAAAAATGCCCAAAGAGATTCCAAAAATACGCAAAAAATGCCCCCCAGACTATCTTTGACTGTTTTTGAGACACCTCCTGTAGAGGGACAGGCCCGACTTAATCCTAGATGGGGTCCGAGTTGATGGGGTCGAAGGATCGCGCCGCATCGCCAATACATCGCCGATGCACCGTCGATGCATCGACGATGCATCGTCGATGCATCGGCGGTGCATCGGTGATGTCGGCGTGGGGAAACACGGGCTCCACATCGAGCCGAATCGTCAATGCATCGCCGATGCGGCACGATCCTCCGACCCCGTCTACTCGGATCCCACCTAGGAGGTCTAGATACGTATAATGTGTATAGAAATGCGGACTTCCTGCGCATTTTCGAAAAGTCGACGGACAAACATGTTTGGGGTACATCAATTCTGTAGTCGATCGCCTATTGTCGGCGGCGAGCCCGTGGGGGGAAGTGAGAAGAGGCGGGCCTTCTCAGAAGGCTCGGAAGTCCCCCAGCCTTCTGAGAAGTGTTCGAAGCCTTCTCGGGAGACACTGAAAACTGTTTCGAAGGCGCGAGGGCTTCGCAGAAGTCCAGCCACTATCTGAGAAGGCCTTCTCCTTCACACTTCCCCCCCTCGCCCACCGCCGATACTCGAAAGGGACACGTCTGCTTACGGAGGGGACCCCCCCGCGGGCCCGCCGCTCCGGTCGGGCGCGGCGCCTGCATGCGGTTGCCGCGGCCGACCAGGGTGAGCCCGGGGATGTCCTCCGGCCAGCGCGGGTGCCCGCCCGGCAGCGAGGGATACGTCTGAGAGGGGATATCTCGACCCCTATCCCAGGCTTCGTGGGGCTCTCGAATGGACCAGACATGTGGGGCCCAGCTCGGGGATATACGACCCTCGTCGATAAGGGTGCGTCCGATTGCCCCCCCCTGGGTTGGATCCCCGAGTCCCCCTCCCTTTCTGAGCGGCGTGACTCTTCGTGGAAGAAGAGTGGGGGGTTTGGGGACGAGAAGTCGCCTGCAAAGGTCCGTCGCCCGGGGAAGCGACGCCCCGTGGGACCCGTGGGGGGCGGCGGACATGGACATGCCCCGATCCCCGACGACGTGATCTTTTCAGGCGGACGGGGTCGACGGGTCTGCGGCCTCGACGCAGGCGGCGGAAAACCAAGCAAGGAGACAGAGGTTGGATGACGCCCCGCGGCACTACAGTCCGGGCGTTGACCTAAGGAACCCTAAATAAGGAACGAGGCCCCTTTTCTTCATAAGTTAAACTTCGATTCCCCATCGCAAACATGAGGAAACCCTGAGGCAAGCCGTGAAACGCTTCAGGAACGCGGAGCCCCTCCCCGACCAAGAGGGTTCCTTCTTCAGGGCCCCGACTGTACCTCAGGGCGCGGGAGACGGTCCCGAGTGCGTGGCCTTCTTTTTTTCCTGCACCAAACGACAATGACTCACGAGCTCCATGCAGCGTGCATCAGAGAGCGCCTGGCCAGCGTTGAAGTAGAAGCGCGAGAAAGGGAAGGAGTGGAAAAGGAACAAGAAATGGGCGCGCGCAGCTCGTGCATGCGTCAACGACCCCAGACTTCGCCGGAGACGCGCTCGAGACGCACGTGGCCGAACCCGTGCTCCGGGGCCCAGCTTGACGCGCTCGAGGCGCACGATCGCTCTGGAGGAGGAGGAGGAGGAGGAGGAGGAGGAGGAGGAGGAGGAGGAGGAGGAGGAGGAGGAGGAGGAGGAGGAGGGAGGAGGGAGGAGGGAGGAGGGGAGGAGGGAGGAGGGAGGAGGGAGGAGGGAGGAGGGAGGAGGGCTTTCCCTGGAGGTCGGCCTCCGGGGCCCGTGAGCGGGCCCCGGGGCCAGCAGGAGTGGACTGCCGGGGCGCAGGCCAGGGCCGCGCCAGCGGCGCTGCTGCTCCACGGTGGTGCCGGGAACCAGAAAGCGTAGAGCGGACCGCACGCTCCTGCATTTCCAATGTGCGAACCTGGCCGTCGCTCGGACGTCCATCTCCTGCGTTTTTCTCGGTTTCGTGCGTGGCTTCTTCGCCAAATGATCCGGGATTCTCCTCGATGGTCCTCGCCGAAGGGAACAGGCACACGTCCGAGCGATGCCAAGGAACGTGTCGGAAGAAGCTGACACAGCGGCTTGCAGGAAAAACGCGAGCCACGCGTTCCCACAATACCGAGGCCTACATCGCCGATGCCCAGATTGCTGTTCGCGCGTCTACGGGCAAAACTACCCCTAGGTCGGGCATGTCCCCCTGCAGGCCGATGTTCGTCGAAAATGGTCAAAAATAGCAGAAAGATCGTCCCTCGATGACTTCTAAACTATCTTTAAATTCTCCTCCTGTAGAGGGACACGCCCGACTTCAAAAATTACGGTTAAGTCGGGCGTGCCCCCCTTTAGGGGGATTTGGGGCGAAAAATTGAAAATACTCAACAAAAAAACACAAAAAAAAAAAAAAAACACCCCGAATGGGCACAAGCGGTCAAACAATCGTCCCCAGACTATTTTTGAACTATTTTAGAATATCCCTCCTGTAGAGGGACACGCCCGACTTCAAAAATTACGGTTAAGTCGGGCGTGCCCCCCTTTAGGGGGATTTGGGGCGAAAAATTGAAAATACTCAACAAAAAAACACAAAAAAAAAAAAAAAACACCCCGAATGGGCACAAGCGGTCAAACAATCGTCCCCAGACTATTTTTGAACTATTTTAGAATATCCCTCCTGTAGAGGGACACGCCCGACTTCAAAAATTACGGTTAAGTCGGGCGTGCCCCCCTTTAGGGGGATTTGGGGCGAAAAAATGAAAATACTCAACAAAAAAAAAACAACAACAAAAAAAAAAAAAAACGAATGGGCACAAGCGGTCAAACAATCGTCCCCAGACTATTTTTGAACTATTTCAGAATATCCCTCCTGTAGAGGGGCACGCCCGACCTAAAACTACCGCCAGGGAAGGGGCCGGGCGGGAGCCCTGAGGCCGCGGACCGAAACAACCACATCGGAGGCTGCCTGGGCGCCCGGGCCCGACGATCTTCGCCGCCTTCCAGGGGTCCTGGCGCAGCGGCTCCCTGGGGCGGTGGGTACGCCGACCAGCCACAACTGGGGGAGCTGTGGTCCTTACCCCCCTGGGGGAACCCGTCGCATCGACAATCTCTCGAGAGGGGGGTCGAAATCGATGGGCCCCCCAGGGGGGTAAGGACCACAGCTCCACCAGTTGTGGCTGGCCTGGTACGTCCCAGGGCCCCACGGGGCCCAAAGAGGTCCCTGCCCGCCGCCTCCTGGGGTCCTGGAAGACCGGCCCCCCGTATCGCAGGGATGGCCGGGAGGCCCCCGTCACCCTGCCTTCCAGCAGAGCCTCGTTCCAAGACCAGCACTGAGGTCGGGCATGTCTTCCCGCGGGCGGCTTTTGGAGGCCGAATAGAGTAGCTAAAACCTGGCCCGAGATAGCGAATCTCCGGTCGGAAAATCGTCCCCAGGCTATTCTGTGCCAGACTCAGAACCAGCACGCCCTGCAAGGGGTGCTGCTCTTTCGGCGATCTTCTGACCCTCTGACCCGGGTCAATCCAGACCCGGGTCAGCAGGAAACTAAAAACTGCAATGCAGGAAAACAGAAACCGCAACGCAGGTCTTCGCAAACCAACGGGTCGGCCAATAGGCGCGGCCGCCCCGCGGCCACGAGCGGCTCGACAACCCGGGTCGGCCAGAGGGGGTCTTCGCAGGAGCCTGCAAGATCTGGCGCTCTGGCTGACCCCCGTTTGCATTGACCCCCGTCTCGAGGCTCCCGACTCTTCGGGCGACACGAGCGGCTCGCCAACCCGGGTCGGCCAGAGGGGGTCTTCGCAGGAGCCTGCAAGATCTGGCGCTCTGGCTGACCCCCGTCTGCATTGACCCCCGCCTCGAGGCTCCCGACTCTTCGCAAGGGCTCCTAAGTTCGCGCTTCGCGCTGCGCGAAGCGCGAATAACTTCGCGCTCTCGCGCCGCCCCCCAAGGGGGAGAAGAGGAGGACGAGGAGGAGGAGGAGGAGGAACGAGGACCGCGAAGCGCGAAGCGCGAATAACTTCGCGCCCTCGAGGGAGCCCTTGCTGACCCCCGTCTGCATTGACCCCCGTCTCGAGGCTCCCGACTCTTCGGGCGAGGCCCCGGCCCGGCCCGTGCCCGCCGGCACTGGCGAGGCGCGCCGCCCGCCGAGGCCGCGGGGCCGGCAGGCCGAGGCCAGGCTTTGAGCAGGGACCGGCCGCCCAGGGCAAGCCCAAAGGCCTGCCACGGCGTGCTCTCAGAACCCAACCCTCCTCCCTCCTCCCTCCTCCCTCCTCCCTCCTCCCTCCTCGGGCGAAGGACGCCTTCGCAGGGGGCGCGGGTCTGGCTCACCGTTTCGCCAAGGCCAAACAGGAGGTAGAGGTCCCCAGAAAGAGTGCTTGGAGAGCAAAAAGCAGTGTTCTTCGAACATGAGCCCGATGCGTTAAAGCAAGACGGTCGCAGCCAGGAGTGTTCTCTGAGAGCATCTCGTGCAGACCACGGAGGGCTCTCGGAACATTCCTTGGCGGGACTGTAGGCGAGCCAGGACGCATCACCACTGCTCGTAGGCTGCAGCCACTCGATGGCCTTACAACCTGCCTTAGGTGTGTAATTTGGTGGATGCCCCGAGGAGGAGGAGGAGGAGGAGGAGGAGGAGGCCTCCCCCACCCCATCCCGCGAGGCACGTTCGACCCCCACCAGGTGGCGCTCGGGCGCGGCGCGCCAGTTCGGCGCTCTGGGCGAGCAGGCCAGGCCGAAGACGAGGACACGCCACAGGAAATGTTAAACTCCCCCTCCTCCTCCTCCTCCTCCTCCTCCTCCTCCTCCTCCTCCTCCTCCTCCTCCTCCTCCTCCTCTCCTCCTCCTCCTCCCCCTCCCCCTCCTCCTCTCCTCCTCCTCCTCCTCCTCCTCCTCCTCCTCCTCCTCCTCCTCCCCCTCCCCCTCCCCCTCCTCCTCCTCCTCCGCCTCCTCCTCCTCCTCCTCCTCCTTTAACTCCCCCATGGCTGGAAAAAAATCAGACCCTGCGTCGGCCGCTTCTGGCTACTGGAGGCTGTGATGCCCCTCGACGGAGCACTCGGTGACCAGCATTGCTAACGGCCCCCGCGCGGGCCACTTCTGGCCACTGGGGGCCGCGAATCCTCGGCCGCTGGCGAGCCACCCTGCGATACCAGGCCACGTGCAAGCTGCTTCTGGTCGATGGGGGCCGCTCTGCGCTCTGGCCGGCGATGATGACATCCACGCCAGAAGCCCGCTGAACCGAGCCCTGGCCCAGGCCGCTCCCAATGGCTGGACCACGCTCGTGCGCGAAGCGTCGTGCCCTGATGGGCCCTCTGGGTGGTCAGCTGTGGCTGCAGGCCACTGCAAGAGACCACTCATGCCCAGACCTCCGGCGTCATGATTTCTGCAACACAAGGTCCCAAAGGTGTTCGACCCCTTCCACGGGGCAGATTTTTGACATCCAGGATAGGGTTAACGGCCCAGGGGCCGGGAAAAGGCCCCCAGACTCCGAAATGTGGGAAAACATCCAGTGGTGATTTGCTCAAGCCAGTGGGGTTCTGGATATCAGGCCCCGTGCCGGCTTCGCTCAACGAGTGATGCGCTGAGCCGCCACGTGAAAATCAACAGACCCATATCAACTTGCCGCGGTGATTGGACGTGCGACGTGCGACCTTTCCGGCCAGCTCACAGCGAAGATCTCCCGCCGTGTCATCCTCGCATCCTCCTTCTCCTCCTCCCTCGTCATCCTCCCTCGTCCTCCTCTTCCTCCTCCCACCCACTCCTGCCGCTCCCTCCTCCTTCCACTCCTTTCTCCCTTGCGCCTCCTTCCTCCTCCTTCTCGCCAGTCATCCCTCCTCCCTCTGAAGGCATGTGGATTGATGTCCAGCAGGAAGTCCCGGAGCTTCTCATAATTGGCCGCCTGGCGGCGCCGACGTCTGACGAGAGGAAGGGAGCGAAGGGAATGGACTGTGCTGCATGCGATGGTAATGGAAGCCGCAGGGTGCCAAGCCCAGCGGCACGCGCATGGCCTCACCGTGCGAGTGCAGGCTGCCGCGCAGTGCACGCGGAGAGAAGACGACGCTCCGAAGGACTGGTGAGCGGCTGGGCACGGAGCGACGGAGCAGGACAGCTGCCCGCTGGCGCCGCGGCGCCCGAGGACTGCACGCTGCCGAACGAAGCCTCCCACCAGCATTCGCCTCGCGCCATGGAGCGGCCAGGGCCGCTGCACAACATGCGCCCCGTGGGCTCAAGGCCCACCGCCCCGAGGAGCTGGATCCGACAGGGAGCTCCCCAGTGCCAGGCCGCCTTTGGCGCCCAGAACGCGCAGACCAGGAGGTGGGCCTCGGCGCCCTCGCTGCCTCCAAAGTAGGGACCCGAGAGTAGGACGGGGTGTACAAGTAGTGATGGTGGTGGCCGTAGTAGTAGTAGTAGTAGTAGTAGTAGTAGTAGTAGTAGTAGTAGTAGTAGTAGTAGTAGTAGTAGTCGTAGTCGTAGTAGTAGTAGTAGTAGTAGTAGTAGTAGTAGTAGTAGTAGTAGTAGTAGTAGTAGTATTAGTAGTAGTAGTAGTAGTAGTAGTAGTAGTAGTAGTCGTAGTAGTAGTAGTAGTAGTAGTAGTCGTCGTCGTAGTAGTAGTGTGTAGCAGTAGTAAGTAGTAGTAGTAGTAGTAGTAGTAGTAGTGGTAGTCGTAGTAGTAGTAGTACTAGTAGTCGTCGTCGTCGTCGTCGTTCGTCGTCGTCGTCGTCGTCGTAGTAGTAGTAGTAGTAGTATAGTAGTAGTAGTAGTAGTAGTAGTAGTATAGTAGTAGTAGTAGTAGTAGTAGCGTAGTAGTAGTAGTAGTAGTAGTAGTAGTAGTAGTAGTAGTAGTAGTAGTAGTCCGTAGGAGTAGTAGCAGTAGTAGTAGTAGTAGTAGAGTAGTAGTAGTAGTAGTAGTAGTAGTAGTAGTTGTAGTTAGTAGTAGTTGTAGTCGTAGTAGTAATAGTAGTAGTAGTGATAATAATACTAGTAGCCGTAGGAGTAGTAGTAGCAGAAGTAGTAGTAGTAGTAGTAGCAGTAGGAGTTGTAGTAGTAAAGTAGTAGTAGTAGTGGTAGTTGTAGTAGTAGTAGTAGTAGTAGTAGTAGTAGTAGTAGTAGTAAATGTAGTAAATGTAAAAAGAATACGACTGGAAGTAGTAGAACTGGTGCCAATGACAATAGTGCGAACAGTAGTCGAGGCGGTAGTGGTGGTAGCACTAGTAGTAGTAGTAGTAGTAGTAGTAGTAGTAGTAGTAGTAGTAGTTGTAGTAGTAGTAGTAGTAGTCGTCGTAGCCGTAGTAATCGTATTAATGATAATTGTAGAAATAATTGTCGCAACTGCCGAAATCGTGGTCGTAGTAATAGCAGTAGTAAACCCAGTAGTAATAGTAGTAGTAGTAGTAGTAGTAGTAGTAGTAGTAGTAGTAGTAGTAGTAGTAGTGGTAGTAGTAGTAGTAGTAGTAGTAGCGGTAGTAGTAGTAGGAGTAGTAGTAGTACTAAAAAGTAAGAATAAGAATAAGAGAAGTAGGAGTACGAATGGAAGTAGTAGACTTGGTGGCAGTGACAATAATACGCATAGTAGTCGCCGCGGTAGTGGTGGTAGCACTAGTAGTTGTAGTAGTAGTAGTAGTCGTAGTCGTCGTAGTAATCGTAATAATGATAAATGTAAAGATAATTGTAACTGCCGTAATCGCGGTCGTAGCAATAGCAGTCGTAGTAGTAGTAGTAGTAGTAGTAGTAGTAGTAGTAGTACCAGTAGTAGTAGTAGTCGTAGTGATAACAGTAATGGGTAATGGTAGTAGCCGTGGCAGTTGTAGTAGCAGTGGTGATCGTACGAGTTGCACGAATAGTACGGATGGTAGTAGTAATGATGATAGAGGTCGTAGTAGTAGTAGTAGTAGTAGTAGTAGTAAAAGTAGTAGTAGTGGTGGTAGTAGTAGTAGTAGTAGTGCAAGTAATAGTGGTAATAGTAATGGTAGCAGCAGTAGTAATACTACTAATATTGGTAGTAGCCGTTGTAGTCGTCATCGCAATGGTGATGATAATGGTACTTGTAATCGTAGTACCAGAAATAATACTAGTAGTAGTCCTGGTTACACTGGCGCAAACAAACATAATAGTAGAAGTGGCGAACGTAGCCGTAGACGTAGAAGTACTAGTAGTAGTACTGGTGGTAGTAGTAGTAGTCGTAGTAGTAATAGTAGTAGTAGTAGTAGTAATCGTGATAGTAGTACTAGTAGTAGTATTAGTAGTAGTAGTACCAGTAGCAGTAGTAGTAGTAGTAGTAGTAGTAGTAGTAGAATACAGGAGTAGTAGTAGTAGTAGTAGTAGGAAAAATGGTAATGGTGGTCGAAATAATAGTAACCGTATGTGTCGTAATCGTAATCGTAGTCGTAGCAGTAGTCCTGGTAGTAGTATTAATCGTAGAAGTAATAAGAATAGGAAGCGTAGCCGGAGTAGTCGTGCTCGTAGCACCAGTAGTTCTAGTTGTTGCAGTAGTAGTAGTGG
>CAUYUJ010015738.1:583675-613675 GCA_963575745.1 Prorocentrum cordatum
CGGGAGCGGCGCGCGGGGGCCCTGCGGGAGGCGCCTCGGGACGAGGAGCCGGCGCAGAGAGGGGGGCTGCGGGGTCCGGGAGGCCCGCGGGACGTGTCTCGAAGGAGCCACGGCGCCTGAGGTCTGGGTCCCCCCCCGCCCCGTTCCTCCTCCTCCTCCTCCTCCTCCTCCTCCTCCTCCTCCTCCTCCTGCCCCTCCCCCTCCTCCTCCTCCTCCTCCTCCTCCTCCTCCTCCTCCTCCTCCTCCTCCTCCTCCTCCTCGTCCTCGTCCTCGTCCTCGTCCTCTCTTCGACCATCTGACCCACCTCTTGCTGCAATTGCTGGAGGCTGCTTCTGAGAAGGCGCCAGCCCTACATCTGTAGACAAGGCCCGCGCCTCCTAAGAAGCAGGGGTGCTTCTTGGATGCCCTCCCCCCTCCCCCCGCCCCCCTCTGCCTGTGGCCGAGTGTGGGAGTTCCGGGTCAAGAGCCGCACGCTCTCGGGCGAGGATCTCCACGGGCAGGCCACGGCCTGCCGGGAGATCACTGGAGGGCCGCTGGATGTGCCCAGCGCCTCCGAAGGCACCTAACACCGCCAGGAAAGCCTGCTGCATCGAACGCGAGGGCATCGAACTCGGCGGGAACAGGGCCGCTCCGTCAGCCGGAGGGCCCCACACACTCTCCCTTACCGGTATGCCGCTCGACCCTCACGTCCTCGACGTCTGTGTGCGCTGGCGGCCCCCCACTTTTGCGGACCAATGCGCTGTCGTCGTCCAGACGACCCGGCAGGCACCAGCGTTTCACTTGGCATCCTTGTCGGGGAGATGTCGATGGATAGCCTCTTGCCTCCGCTTGTGGTCTCTCGCCTTAATACTTGTACCGACACGTACAAACGCCGAATCTGTCCGCAGAAAACGACGGCCACCCATGTAGACCAATCAGTTGCGTGAACATCGTAAACATCGTCGACGACCAGGCTAGGAGGAGGAGGAGGAGGAGGAGAAGGAGGAGGAGGAGGACGACGACGACGTCGAGAAGGTGGACGGGGGAGCGGTGGACACAGAGCAGGGGAGGACCCCAAGGCAGGGGGCCGCGCTGCGGCGGTCTCCTCGCCGCTCCTCATCTTGTAGAGGTTGTTGAGCTGAGACCTCGGGAAGGCCCCCGCCCCTCCCTCCCTGCTCCCTGTGCGCGCGGGGCGTGCCCTGGCAGGACGAGGGAGGGCTGGGCGGCGGTACGGCCATCGCGCTTCCACAGGGAACACCGAACTCGCCGGCCCAACGGGCCAGCGGCGTGCGAAGATCTCCGGTAGCTGGTCCACAATATTTCTAATTCGCGCGCGCGAAGCGGCCCCTGGGGGTCCCAGCAAGGTGTGCCCAAAGATGCCGGAACGGTTTTCCGCGGAGGGCCTCAAGAGGCCACCGAGATGGTCCAAGAGGGCTCCGAGTCGCCGACCGATCGGTCCAAGACGCCCAAGATCGCCTCCACGCGGCCGAAGACGCCTCGAAGACGCCTGCAGACGCCTCCAGGAAGCGTCTCCAGATGGCCCCAGGATACAACAATTATTGATAATCCCTGGGATTTTTGGAGGATTTTAGCGTTCTCACCTGTTCGGCTTCCCGACGCTCCAGGACAGCCCAAGGCCCTCAACATCGCCCCCAGACGGCCCAAGAGGACTTCAAGGTCCCAAGACGGCTCAAGATGGCCCCAAGACGGCCTAACAGGCCTCCAAGACAGCCCAAGATAGCCCCTGGGGATGCCCCAAGAAGGAGCCCAGACGAGGAACCCGAACGGACATGTCGAAACCAGCCTCCAAAATATATCCAAGACAGCTCAAGAGACCTCCATGAGGGCCTCAAAGCAGCCCAAGAGGGCCGCAAGACGGTCCCAAAAGCCCAAGAGCCCTCCAAGACCGCCTCGGAAAGCCTCCCAAAAGGCACCCAAGAGCTCCCAAGAAGCTCCCAAAAGCTCTGGACATTTCGAGCGGACTCTCCCAGGATATCCCCAAGGCCCCCAAGACCTCCCGAAGAGGCGCCCAGGGGGCTCCACTAAGCCTCCAGGAAACTCCAAGAGACTCCCAAGCGGCTCTCAAGGCCTCCCAACAAAGACTCCAAGGGCTCCCAAGAGGGTCACCCCGAGAAGCTCCCGAGTGCTCTCAGAAGAGACAGCAAGAAGCATCCATGAGCTCTCCGAGATGCCCCCACTGACCCCAAACGCACTCCTACTCCTCCTGCTCCTCCTCGCTCACCACGAGCACGCCAACCCATAGCAACACTGATACAATATGGGCCGGCGGAAGGAGCGAAGCGATTCATTAAGGAACGAAATGGCTCTTCTGGCCACGGCGAGCCTCGGCCACGAACAGGTTCCCCCACCCAGTTCTGAGGAACGCCCCGAAACCAGAGAAGCTAATATAATTGATGGCCCCCAAGTGGTCCCGATTTCGGCGGCCTGACTGCCGTCGCTCCTCCCTGGACCTCCCTCCTCCTCCCTCAGACTCCCTCCCTCCCTCCGACCACTCCTCCCTCCTCGGCTCGCGTACCGCTCTTCAAACTGCGCGCTGCTGATGCTCCTCCTCGCCCTCGGGCCCGGGCACGACCACCCCGGGATCGTCCGGGTCCGCGGGCGGGGCATGGCAAGGGACGTCCCCGGGCAAGACCGACCCGCGCACGACGGGCGCGGCAGCCGTGGAAGCCGACGCGTGGGCAGAGAGGTCCTCGCGGCCCCGTGGGCCGTCGGCCCTCAGAACCGAGCCCGACGGCAGCGGACCGCCCCCCTCGTCGACAGCGTGGCACGCGGGTGGCCAGGGCAGGGGCAAAGGGGCCCCAGGACACACACACACACACACACACACACACATAAATACACACACGACAAGAAACATGCCCCACATTTCCCCATGTTTTTGGGGGGTGTCGTCTTCCCCCCCACTTCCCATATTTTCCTATATTTTCTATGGGAATCGACGATTCATTGTGTCTGCGTGTTCTTTTCCCTCCTGAAGGGGCCCGGGCGGCGACGCTGCGTCAGGACATCGCGCGACGGACGCCGCAGCGCCTGGCCCCTCCTCCGGAATCCCGCGGCTCAGGTCCCGCTGCCCGCGAGGTCGAGGTCCAAGGGAAGACAGCCTTGGGCCTTGGGTCGGGCGTGTCCCCCTGCAGGAGGATCTGGGATGGAAAACGAAGAATTTTCAGGGAGCCGAGCTCTATACACCGAAGCTTTTTCTGGCTCCGCACCGAAGCTCGCACTGCCAAGCGGATCCTGGTGTATACGGGATCCTGGTGCATACATTTGTCGCTGTCTCCCCTGCAAAACGCTGAAACCAGTATAATTACACCACACAGCCCCGACGTCGCCCCCGACCCTCAAAAGGTCCTGGGATTGAAAAACAGCCCGCCACTGGTAATGTATATGTTCCAGTTTCTGACTTGTCAAATATGTCCAAAAATGAAAAAAATCGTCCCCAGACTATGTTTGATCATTTTGGAGTAGTCCTCCTGACGAGGGACAGGCCCGACCTAAGCTCAGTCCCGCTGCCCACGAGTTCGCGGTCAGCGCCCTGGCGCGGCCGCGCGCAATCGCAAATGAGCAAAAACCAGCGCGGGCGAGCCAGAGGTCGGCGCCGCCGCCTGGCGCCCTCGGGCGCGCCCTGGCGCAGCCGCGCGCAATCGCAAAGCAGCAAGAAACAATCGGAAGCCAGCGGCGACAGCAACCCCTGGCGATGCACGCGGTGCGGCAGGCAGGCCCCGACGGCCAGCTGCCGCAGGCAGCTTTTGGCTCCTTTGCCCGAGTGCGGGCAGGTCGCGGCCTGCGGCCTCGGGTGCCGAGCGGACCGCTCGGGCGGCGAGCCTGGGTTCGAGGAAGGAAAACGCCAT
This sequence comes from Prorocentrum cordatum, assembly GCA_963575745.1. Lineage (NCBI taxonomy): Eukaryota > Dinophyceae > Prorocentrales > Prorocentraceae > Prorocentrum > Prorocentrum cordatum. The sequence goes on from CAUYUJ010015738.1 coordinate 587,524, forward strand.
AAACTTCGGTCGGGCGTGTCCTCCCAAATGGGATTCTGGGCGAAGCTAGAAAAAACTGAATACGCAAGAAACAGAAATACCACAGACATCGTCCGCAGACGATGTGTGTTCTATGTTTGACTATTCCTCCTGTAGAGGGACAGGCCCGACTTAAGGTTAGCGGGAGAAAGCCGCCATAAGCAGAAACTTTTGGCGCTCCGCGCGGATTGCGTGGATCTGCGCTGGACCCCCCTCCCTGGCGCGCGGGGCGCGCCAGGGGCGGCGCCGGAGGCGCCGCCGGGGGGCCCAGCGCAGATCCAAGCAATCCGCACGGAACGCCAAAAGTTCATATTATTATTATTATTATTATTGTTATTATTGTTGTTGTTATTATTATTAGTATTAGTATTAGTATTATTATTATTCGTATTAATATTATTATTATTATTATTACGATTATTATTATTATTAGTATTATTAGGACGCTTGTTGTTATTATTATTATTATCGTTATTATTCGTATGATGATGATGAGGATGATGATGATGATTATTATTATTAGTAGTATTAGTATTTGTATAATAATAACTATTATTATTAATAATATCATTAGTATGCTTGGTATTATTTTTATGAATATGATTATGGTGATGATGTTATTAGTATTATTATTAATTATTATTATTATTAGTATTATTATTGTTGTTGTTATTATTATTGTTATTATTATTATTATTATTAATATTATTATTATTATTATATGGGTGCGGCGGCGGCTGCGCTCGGGCTTGCCGCGGCGGCGGCTGCACCGGTGGGCCAGGGCGGCGCGGGCTCCGAGAAGCAGGCCGAGGGCCCTGGCGAGGCTGGCCGCCCGCGCGGCGGCCGCGAGGCGGCCCGCCCGCCCGGCAGCCCGCCCCGTGCCCGCCCGCGGCTGGGTCAGCCGCCCGGGGCGCCTCCCAGTTCTCCTCCTCCTCCTCCTCCTCCTCCTCCTCCTCTTCCTGATCCTCCTCCTCGTCTCCCTCTGCCCCGTCCTCCCTCCTCCTCCTTTTTCCTCCCTCCCTCTTCCTCCTCCTCCTCCTGCTCCTCCTCCTCCCTTCTCCTCTTCCTCCCCTCCTCCTACCCCTCCTCCCTCCTCCTCCTCCTCCCCTCCTCCTCTCCTCCTCCTCCTCCTCCTCCTCCTCCTCCTCCTCCTCCTCCTCCTCCTCGTTCGGAGGACCCTGGGAGTGCCTGGGCGGACTCTGCCGGCGCCGGGGCGAGCGGCTCGGGGGGTGGCTGGCGGCCGCCTGAGAGAGCCTGTCGGCGACCCATCGGTCGGCCACTGGGTGCGGCTCCTGCACGGCTGCCGCCTGTGCACGAGATGCTGCGCCTGCGCCCGCGAGGCCCTCGGCTCCGTGCGGCACTCGGGGCTGGCCCGCGAGGGCTCGCCCCCGTCGACGGCTGCGGCGGCCGCGCGGCGGCGCCGCCGCAGCCTGGGCGCCCGCCACCCGCACAGGGCTCCTTTGGGAGGGGGGGGTGTTGTGAGGCGCAAGCGGCGCGAGCTGGCCAGTTGGCCCGCCGAGCCGGCGTGAGGCTGCGGCCATGCCTGCGCGAGGCGAAAGGCTCCCAGGGGAGCGGCGGCGCGGCACGGCGGCGCGGCACGGCGGCGCGGCCAGGGCGCGCGCGGCGAGGCGGCGCGAGCGGGCCCCATCGGCTGCCAAGCGCGAAGCCGAGGGGCTCCGCGGTGCGCGGGCAGACAGACAGACAGACACGCAGACAGCCAGCCAGCCAGACAGACAGACAGACAGACAGATTAGCAGGCAGGCAGGCAGGCAGGCAGGCAGGCAGGCAGGCAGGCAGACAGACAGACAGACAGACAGACAAGCAGGTAGGCAGGCAGGCAGGCAGACAGACAGACAGACAGGCAGGCAGACAGAGAGAGAGGGAGAGACAGTCACCACGATTCCCACGACCACTACCACCACCTCCACCACCAAGACCACGACGACCGTCACGACCACCACCACGACGACCGCGACCTCTACGACCACTGACTGCCTCGACGAGTACTCCCACGACATCCGCCCCCGCCTTCGCCCCCGCCCCCGCCCCCCCCTCTCCTGCCCCATCTGCCTGGCCACCCCTGCTTGATGTGCGCTCTCCTCACCCTCCTCCTCCGCCTCCTCCTCCTCCGCCTCCTCCTCCTCCTCGTCCGCCTCCTCCTCCTCCTCCGCCTCCTCCTCCTCCTCCGCCTCCTCCTCCTCCTCCTCCTCCTCCTCCGTCGCGCCTCCTCCTGCCCCAGCCGCAGCCCGGTGCCCCTCCTCTCGCGCGCCGCAGCCCGGTGCCCCTCCTCCTGCCCCAGGGGGCGCTCGGCGAGACGCGGTGCGTGCTCCGAAGCCGCAGGCGTGCTGCCCCGCCCGGGGACACCACGCTCGTGTTGGGTCGGGCACGTCCCCCTACAGGCGGTCATTGGAGGACAACTTCAAGATACCCCAAACATACAACAAGTAATCAAAACTATGCCTTTGCAGAAAAATCGTCCCCCGACTATGTTTCGACTATTTCTGAACATTCCTCCTGTAGAGGGACACGCCCGACTCAACGCTGGTGTCGCGAGAGTGGGCCCTGCCCAGAGCATCGTCTAACCGATCCCTATCCCCACCGGTGCGGCCTGGACTGGGACTCACAGAAACATACTAATGCGATATATCCTCCTTGGAGGCGCGCGTCCGACCCGAGCATCTAGTACACCCATCTTGTAGTATATCGTTTCCCGAGCGGCGCGACCAGAAAGCGCCCGCCACGACGCATATACTGTAACATTTTTCGGTGCGCGCGTCGCCCCCAGGGGGGCGAGTCTGCGAGGGGCGGGGAGGAGGGGCAGAGGCGGGGGGGAGGGGAAGGCGCGGAGCGCGGCCAGGGGGCGAGGGGGGGAGGCGCCGCAGCGGGGCGGCGGCGGCAGGGGGCCCGCGGGGGAGGGCGGGGTTTTGGGGCGGGGCAGCAGCTGCGGGGGCGGGGGGCAGCTCGGATGGCAGGGTGGCGGGGCGAGGGGCCCAGGCCTCCGCAGGCCCCAAGAGCATCGTCATCGTCATCGCCATCGCCATCGCCATCGTCGTCGTCGTCGTCGTAGTCGTCGTCGTCGTCGTCGCCGTCGTCGTCGTCGTCGTCGTCGTCGTCGTCGTCGTCGTCGTCGTCGTCGTCGTCGTCGTCGTCGTCGTCGTCGTCGTCGTCGGGTGAGGGGCCCAGCCCAGGCCTCCAGAGGCCCCAGGAGCGTCGAGGATGCGGCCCCTCGGCCCCCGGATGCCGGCCTCGGCTTCTGGCATGCAGGAGACGGGGCCCGTCGGAAACGGGTCCTGGACCCGGAGGGGGCCTTACCCCAGCGCCACCTCCTCGTCCGGGGTCGCTTCCTGATCGTCCCGAGGCCCGTGGAGGGCCCCGACCGAGAAGCCAAGCACGGCGAGAAGCAAGACCCGCTTCCCTCGGGACCCGCTTCCCGCATGGCGAGGCTTTGCCAGGGCTGCCTCGGGGGTTGCTGAAGATGCCCCTGGCCCAAGGTGCCCCCCCCAGCTTTTCGCTTCATTTTGGAGCCCACGGGCCCTCTGGGCCTCGTGAGGAATGCGGCTCGGGAGGCTCTTCCGGGGGCCCAGGGGATCGACGACAGCAGGTCGTCGGAGTTCTGGGGCTCTCAAGGCTAAGGTATACCCTCGGCTTGTCGGCTACACGCGAGAGTGACCCTGGGTAAGAATGACCTACCTTTGGTGCGCGGCTTTTGGGGATCCGCGGGGGGGGGGGGGGGGGCAACCTGGGTGCGCAAGCTCCTGCTGCCGCTTCGTTTCCAGCCATCTGGGGGCCCATCTGTGCCCGCACCAAAGGTCACTCCGGCGGAAGGTCACTCTTACGTCTAGTCGAGCTTGGCGCTCCGCATCTTCACCTTGCTTCTCTCCAGCGCCATCCGACTTCTTGCCCTCCGCGTCCCCCAGGGCCAGGGGCGTCATCTGAACCCGACGCTCGGCACCGGCGGGCGGCGGAGAGGCGGAGGGTTCTCCTCGTCGGACGCGTCCAGATCGACCGAGCTCGGTCCCTCTCGGACGGACAGGTGCTGTTCACTGGTGTACACCTCTGCGTGGAGTCCAGACTGTCTTAAGGCCAGGAAGAGTGAACTTCCCTCCAAGCGTTTTCTCGAGCGGTAGTCCAGGTCCAGACCTACGACTAGCATTCTGCACAAGAAAACAACTCCAAGATCCGCCCAGGGTCACGTCCGGATTATTGAGTTTCTTCCGCGAAATCTGGAGCCCATGAAAATTAGTGTTTGTGCTTACGATGTCTGCTGGGTGTAGACTGTCGCTCAAGCTTAACAAAGGGCGCCCACACGTGTGGGTTGGCCGAACAACTGAAACAGCAAAGGGGCCAAGAACATGGAGCGGGGCAGAAGTGCTGCATCTTCGCAGTGTTCGTTTCTCTGCTGCTATTCGCACCCTGTTCGGCTATCACGTGGATCCTGCATGATTGAATCCCGCATGCTCGCGCACCCACTGTTCCGTTGCACTGTTTGGCTCAGCAGTGACTGCGGAGTCATATCGCGATTCAATGGATGTTCGAACAATCGATGACGTCGGCCCCAGTGGCACCGCAGGATCAAGAAACAATCCATATCAGGGAAGCCTCGATTCACCATCGTCTTGCCATATGCATCTTCTACATCTCCTACCCAAGACCCCCGACGTCACTATTTGTTCCTAACGTCGACTCCCAGAGTCCTCGACCCATTCCCCAGGACGGGCTTCATCCTTTGTCGTTTTTTGGCGGTCCTGGGGACCAGTAAGGGCCCCAGGGGCCGAAAATAATGAAAAACCTTCCGTCGCGTTTTTTTCATGACCCGAGGGTTAACCGCGACAGGTTTGTAGAACCCCCCTGCAATAGTGGGAAACTGACTATCTTTTCGACGCCTTTCTTGGCGGACAGGAGAAGGAGGAGGAGGAGGAGGAGGAGGAGGAGGAGCAGGAGGAGGAGGGGCGGAGCTCATCCCCCGCCGAAAGAAACAGGGGGGAGGGAGCTCAAAACTAGAGACCTCCTCGAGTCAGGGGGAGGAGACGTGGTAGAGACCTCCTAGATGGGGCCCGAGTAAATGGGGTCGGAGGATCGCGCCGCATCGCCAATACATCGGCAATACATCGGCGACACATCGGCGATGCACCGGCGATGCATCGGCGACGTGGGTGATGCATCGGCGACGTCGACGTGAAACAAATCGGGCTCCACATGGAGCCGCATCGGCGATGCATCGGCGATGCGACGCGATCCTCCGATCCCATCTACAGGGCAGGTTTGAACACATCGGATTTTTTAAAATATAGGATTTTAATGCATGATTAATGTATGAATGAAGTCATGCATGAACTCATCGCTGTTTGTTCTACTAATCGCTGCATGTTGAATACATGATCCGCACGCGGAGCATGTATTAGAACTGGCGCTGTACTCCGACCCCATCCAAAAGGCCTAGATATGGGCAGCGGGTGCGGGAGCGTCGGGAGGCACGCCCGGCCCGCGGCCCCCCTGGGTCTCTTCTGAGGCCCGGGCAGCAGGAGGGGGCGGTCGCCCTTGAGCTCCTCCTGGGGAGGGGGGGGGGTGCAGGGGAGGAGAAAAGGGAGGAGGAGCGGGAGGAGAGGGAGGGAGGGAGGGGAGGAGAGGAGAGGAGAGGGAGGAGGAGAGGGAGGAGGAGAGGGGCAGGCAGCGGAGAGGAGGAGAGGGAGGAGCACGAGCAGATGCTGCTTCTGTGCTTCGCGATGGCGGCTGTTACCAGCCCCGGGTCCCCCACTCCCCCCCGTCCGTCCCCCCATGTAACGTCACGATTCGCGTTCGCCTCCGAGTTGTCTTCGGCGCACTATTCCTGGGCATTCCCAGGCGGCGCCCGCGCGAAACGTGACGTTACCCGCCCCCCGCTCCCCTCGCTCCCCCGGTAACGACCGCTTTCGCCCAAGAATACAACGACGCTCTCCAGGATTTGGACGCCCGAAATGGGCACGGAAAAAATGGGTACAATGCCCAGCAACAAATGTTGTCCCAAACCAACAGCGGCCGCTGTTGGGCAGGCGGCCTTCTGTCTCGAATGGACACAGGCCGCGGCGGCGTGGACAGCGAATCCTGTTCAAAATGAACAGGAACTGCTGTTGGGTATTGTACCCATTCTTTCCGTACCCATTTCGGGCGTGCGAGGCGAAGCAGCAGGAGGAGGCCCCAGAGCTCCCTCCGCATGGGCAAATGGGGCCGCCACTGCTGGTGCGTGCAAGGCCTGCCTTCCGCGCGGCGTCGGCACCCAGGGCACTTGCACGCCCTGATCTGGTTCGTTGCCTCCTCCCCGCGCCTCCGTCACCCTGTTCTTCCCCATGTCCAAAGGATGGGGCTCTTGTCGTTACTCCGACCGCACCGACTCCTTCACTCCTTCCTCCTCCTCCTCCTCCTCCTCCTCCTCCTCCTCCTCCTCCTCCTCGTCACGCTAGGCACGTTATGGTATGTTATGTTATGTAATGTCATGCTATGCCATGTTATGTTATGCTATGGCAGCATCCTCCGCTTGCGGAGCAGCTTCTGAGGATGTCCCGAGCGAGGCGCTGGCTTTCGCCCCCAGAGGGGGGACCGCCAGGGGGTATCTCACTCCTCCGGTCGCGCCAAAATGGCGGGGTTGTCGCTAACGGTTTCCCTGTTCTGGTTCCCAACATCCTCCGCTGTCGGAGCAGATTTGGAGGATGTCTCGAGCGAGGCGCTGGTTCTCGCACACCTGGCGGCCCAGACTGCGAGGACGTCTCGAGCGGCTTGCTCATCTTGCTGGTGAGACTCGTCTGCGTTCAGAGCAGGCTATGAGGACGTCTCGGGTGAGGTGCTGGCTTTTGCACCCCAGGGGGGCCCAGATTGTGATGTCCCAGACCCAGGTATGCTCCAATCATTCATTCTCAGACGCACTCGTACTCAGACTCGAACTCATCATACTCATATTCAGACTCACTCACACCCAGACTTGCGCACACGCAGACTCACTTTCACTGAGACCCATCCACCCTCATATTTACTCACTTGTAGTCATACTCGCTCGTACTCAGACCCACTCATATTCAGTTTCGCACTGATCATACCCATACTCAGACGCACTCAGACTTACTCGCAGTCAGAATCACTCACAGATCCACCCACCCTCATAATCACTCGTAGCCAACATGACCCGTATTCAGACCCATTCAGACTCAGACTCGTACCGTTATACTCATACTCATATTCAGCCACACCCAGACTTACCCACACTCGGACTCACTCTCACTCACATTCACCCATATTCAGACTTACGCATTATCAGACCCACTCGTACTCAGACTCTCCCATACCTAGACTCACTGGCGTTCGCACTCAACCATACCACGGTTCACTCACAATCAGACTCACTCACACTCAGATCACTCATGCTCAGATCCGCCCAGTCTTCTCCTATTTGGTGGTCCAGTGCCCCCTCGCTCTTCCACTTGTGCTTCTCTCCTCTCTCCTGGCAGATGCCCACTGAAGTCATTGAAGTCGTCGCTGTCGCCGTCGTCGTTGTCGCGCCCGTCGTCCACGCCGACTGGCTCTCACACCCAGATGCTCACAGAAAGAGCTCTTCAGCGAGAAGCGACAGGAGTATGAGATGCACAGATAGGGGAGCTCTACGCAGTGGATATTTTTGTTTGGGGAGGGGGGATCGGACACCCCAACGACAGCAGCCTCCGCAAGCGAGCGCCTCAAAATTAGTGTGAGACAGTCGGGCTGGTAGGGTCGGAATGCGGGCAATTATATAACAGCAAACAGAGGACCCCCCAAAGAAAAAAACACCTCCGTCATCCTCATTTCTCGTCCACACTCAGGAAACCAAAAGGTACCAATGCCGCTACCCCTCGGACCTGTCCTGGGGTGCGTTCTGACCAGGACTTCGAGGCGAATCCAGCGGTGGCGACGAGGGCATCCCAGGAGGCCCCCAAAGGGGAAAACGGGGGAGGGGGTAGAGGTGTGGGTACCCTGTCCTCCTCCTACCTGTGCCGCTGGGTGCCCTCGTGGCGTCCCAGGAAAACAAGCGGGTTGGCAGCCCGATCGTCACCACAGCTCGACCGGGCTGTGGGAGAGACTCTTGCCCTGTGGTTGGCCAGCCACAGTAGGTGCGGGCCCGCCGTACCACCCCTGAGAGGCCCGATGGGGTTACTCGAAGGGGTCCCCCGACGTGGGGGGCGCGGGAACTTAAGTCCTTGGGCAACGGGGCCTCCGCTGCTTGAGGCCGGCGGCCAAGTGGGGGTGGTGCCGGTGGCCGTGTCTCGGGGTGGCATCTCGAGGCACCTCGCAACGGCGGCGCGGATAACGCCGGGGGCGGTCCGTGCCGCCGTTCGTGTTGCGAGGTCCGACTGCATGTGAATTCATGCAGGCACCTTGGGCACCTCCCTTCGGGTTGTGTCGCCCAGGTGTTATGTCCGGGCACCAAAAAACCCTGTCCTCCTCCTCCGACGCTTTTCCCGAGCCCGCTCCGCTCCTCCGTCGCCATGCGTCGGCTTGGACCTGCTGGCTTGCCCCGGCACGGAAACGGGGGGGCTTCCCCAGGGGCCTCCCCAGAGGAAGGGCTCCTTGCATCCCGGCCTCTTGGCCTCCTGGCCTCCATGCCTTTGGCTCGCTGGAGCGGGCGCTCCCTGGTGGGAGCAGCGGATCCTCGGGGGAGGGATTGAGTTCGTTCCACGCGCTTCGCCCGTTGGGGTGGCGGTTGTCTGTTGCTCGTCCCCGGGGAACTGCTCGAGGCGCCCCCGCGCAGGTCGCGCTCCCGCGCGCCTGCCCCCGCCTGCTCCGAGGTCCCGCCTGCGCTCCTCCTCGCCTCGGTACGCATCCGGCGGCAGGGGGCAGGCGAGGAGGGGGAGGAGGAGGAGGAGGAGGAGGAGGAGGAGGAGGAGGAGGAGGAGGAGGAGGAGGAGGAGGAGGAGGAGGAGGAGGAGGAGGAGGAGGAGTAGGAGGAGGAGGAGGAGGAGGAGGAGGAAGGGGAGGGGGACGAGGAGGAGAACGAGGAGGAGGAGGAGGAGGAGGAGGAGGAAGAGGAGGAGGAGGACGGGAGGAGGCCGGGAGGAGGACGGGAGGAGGACGGGAAGAGCAGGGGTGGAGCGCTGGGGAGCGGACACCCGGGCGTCCGCCCTCTGCTGCAGCCTTCCAGCCTTCCTCCCTGCCGCCCTGCCTGGCATTCCCGCCGGGGTACTCGGCTGCTCACGCTTCGGTGGTCTGTCTCCCCGCGGGTGTTCCCAGCAGAGGCTCTGCTGCCCAAGACTTGGGCGATTGGCTCTGCCTCAGGGTGCTCCCAAAGCTCGCGCTCCTCCGCGCCTTCCCCAACTCCCCTGGCATCAATGTAACTATTTCCCTCCTCCACGAATGCAGTCCAGAACCAGCGTCAGGACAAAAGGGACGGGTGAGGAGGAGCGGGGAGTAGCGAGGAGAAGCGGAATGGATGTGTCAGGGCTGTGGAGGATTGCGGAAGTGGACGGAGGAGCGGAGCGGAGTCTGGAGTTTGGAATGGAGGGGAACAGAGGATAACAGAGGCTCGGGGAAGAACCAGCGCAATCAAGTTTAAGAAAAACAGCGCAGGTGGCGAAACTGACCTGAAACCGGAATCCGCCACTGTGCTTGCAGCGTTGTGTGTTTGTGTTTGTATCGGGGCTCTCCTTGTTCGTTATCTCGCTTCTGGCGAAGCAGTACTCGAGGTCTGCCGACGCGCCGAACCCAACAACCTTTGAGTTGTTCTTCCCTCTACCCAAGCCCCTGGTGATTTCGCCGTCATACCAAGACAATTATCCCAAACACGAAAGTCCAGGTAGCAAGACCCAATCTCCCCCCACCGGCCCACCAGGCGCCCCAGGCGCCCCACCGGCGCCCGCAGAGCGCGGCGGCTCCACCGCACGGCCGCGCAACGCGACACGAAGACCGACGCCTGCAACACTGCCACTGCAAACGTCGCTGGCACTGCAACAAGTGTCGCTAGTGGCGCAGATACAACCGCGGTGCCACTGCTGCTGCTGCTGCTGCTGCTGCTGCTGATGCTGCTGCTGCTGCTGCTGCTCCATCCCTGATGCAGTGACCATCGCCACTGCTGCCACAGCCAGCTACGCCCGAGACTGCAATGACTGCGGCCACGGCTTGCGACCGTCAGCAGGACAAGGACCAGAACGAGCACCACCGCTTCCTGACACCTCCAGCCGCCCTCGCCCCCGACCACAGCGTATCCCTCGTACTCGTCCACGCCCCCGTCTCCATCGTCGTCCTTCTCCGCCTCCTCCGCCCGCATCCTCTCATCCGCAACCGTGCCTGCAGTCCTCATGCTCACAACCCACGAGGAGCGCCGAATGTTGCACGGAGGCGCTTGTCTCCTGGCCGCGGCGAGCCTCAGCTTCGAAAGGAGATCCTCGACCTGGATCTGCGGACCAGCCCGAAGACCACAGCCCCTCCTGAGCCCGCAGTGGTCCTTCTCTCGGCGCCTTACAGTTGGGGGCGTTCGTTAAGGGATGTGCCTAGGAGGCTTCAGGCCTTGGAGGATTCCTTATCCAATGAGGGCGGCGGTGATACCCATGGCCGGTCCACGATTGGAGTTCCGCGGACTTCCAGACCCTGAATTCCTTATCCAGTGGTTCCTTATCCAATGCCTTCACCGTACCTGTACCAACCCCCTGCCCCGCAACCGTCATTGTCCGCCGCCTCGTCCACCTTCCGCACCTGATGCCCCCCAACCCTCAGGGCTCCATGAAGCACTCCAGGAACGCCGCCTGCTGCTCCAGGATCTCCAAGGTCTTCTCGTTCGGATCGCCGTCGTCCTCGTCCGCCGGGGCGGACGGATGAGATTGGCCAATCAGCTCCATACACCTGTTTCCTGGGCCCCTCCCTGCGCTGGAAGCGCCCATGTATCAAGGAAAACGTAGGGCGGCGGGGCCGAAACCACCTGCATGCAGCAGTCCCCCCCCCCCTTCCCAACCAACGGAATTGTAAACACCGGTTCGATGGACTACTTCCTGGTTGGATAGGTTGCTCCCCGGTCGAGGTGACTTATTCACCGGTTTTCTGCACAATCATACATGAGAGCACAAAACAACATTACAGGCTGCCGCAAGGCTTTTGAAACAAACCGTCTGAACAGTTCTTGGAACGCTCTTCAGAAGATTAAGATCTCTGTGAGGTGCATGAGATGGTTTCTCGTATGTTTCTGGAAGATTGCTGCGATGCTTCTCAGAATCTAACCAAGGGCTCCTGAGCGGTTTCTGGAAAGCTCCCGAAAGGCGTCTTCAAGTTGCCAGGGAGGCTTCTGAAACTGATTTCTTCTGAGAGGTTTCAGGAAGGCTACATTTTTTCTGAAAGGCGTCCTTCTGAAGTCAGCCGACGAGGCTTCTCAGAGGCTGCAGGAAGTCTTCGCGGAGCCCTCTGAGAGGCCTCTGAAAAGCTTATGAGAGACTTCTGAACGGCTGGCGGGAAGCTTCTGAACAACTTACAGAGAGTTACGAACTGTTGCTGGAAGGAGTCAGCGACCCACTAGAGGCTCCTGAGAGGCTCCAGCGGAACTTCTGAAACAACAAAAACATCCTAACAGGTTTCTGACCCGTTTCTGAGAGGTTTCGGTGAGGCTTCTGAAAGGCTCACGAGATGCTTTCGATGGGGCTTTCACCACGCTTCCGAAAAAGTGGCCCAAAGCTTCGCAGCATTTTTGAAGCGACTCTGGACTTCTTGGGGCTGGATTCGCATCCTTTGCGGAATTATCCTGGCGTTCTCTGAAGCTTCACTGTTGCAGAAAGCCAAGCCTAATGCACAACGCAGGCGCAAGCAAACATGAATCGTACACCAGTGCACAAACGGAACAACCCTAAAACATGCAACTTTGCTCGACCATCCGCTTCGCCACATTGCACACTCTCCCCAGGGCGCTCAGGTCATAATCCGTCTTTGACCAGCGACACACCCTGCGTGCCCCCGGTGGGAACTCCCCACAAAGCGGGAATCAGGCAGCAAATGAAAGCGAGCCTGGCTCCGGTCTGGCGAGAACTGCCACAGAGAAAGGGCTCAAGGGTAAGGAAGACAGGAACGCATGGGAGAGAACAGTAGGTTGACGAGGACACAGTGAACGAGGAGGATGAAGGTGGGGGGCACGAGAAGGAAGTAGGAGAAACATGTATGTTGAGGAGGAAGACGAGGAATGGTAGGAGGCGGAGGAAGAGGAGACAAATGACAACGTCGAGGTGGAGAAAGAGGAGGATAATCTATAAGATGATGAGGGAGACAAGGAAGAGGAAACAACAAACAAGTGGATGATGGAACAGAGGATCAAAAGAAACAGTAGCATGATGAGCACGACGACGTGAAGCAATGGCAGCAGCTTCTGCTGCGAGCGGAACGAGGAGGATGAGCGGCAGCAGCAGACTAGGCAGGAGAGGGAGGAGAACCAGTGTTTCAGACGGATGATGAGTTCGACTCGATTCCCTGGGGCCAACAACATTATTCTGGTTGGCGTTCTCCCTGCAGCTCCTTCACGACTTGGGCGAGGGGCACGGGGCGCTTCAACAGAACAGCTGAATCTGCGAGCCCTTTGGGGCGCTGCCCGCAAGGGCTCGCTGAAGCTGCAGGACCACACCATTAGGCCGGGCATGTCTCCCTACAGGCGAATTTTTTCGCGAAAACCTAAAGATATCCCAAGCATGCACAATCACAGTAGGAAAATACAAGGAAAATCGTCCCCAGACCATGTTTTTACTATTTTCCTTCTGTAGAGGGACAGGCCCGTTTTAATCCTATACCATTACTCGGGCACGCAACGGGGGCAATCCGCCCTAAACAAAAACATGGAACTGGATGCGCCGAGCGCGCCGAGCCTGTGCGACACGGTAAGATAGATGCTGCAAGGATCGCCTCGCCGGCGCAGCCAAAGTAAATCGTGTGCCCGGCCGGTTGGGCTGTCAGACTCGAACGATACAAACAAACAGCCTTGGCTCATGTTGCTCCCATCGTACTCAAGGACCACATCCCATAAATAATTTCGAGCACCCAGAAAAGTTTCGAAACAGTGTCGAATGAGTATCGCTCCCCTGGGCCCGACGCGCGAAAACCCTCAAGTTTCGGTACTTCCTTGGTGCTCGGTGGTCAAGGTTGAAGTAGGTTGGAACATCATATGCCTGGGCACGCTTCCTGATCTCTCTCTCTCTCTCTGTCGGTGAGGCGGCGCTACCCTCCACGGACCTACACGGCAGGCTGCGTAAATCTGGCTCTGACGTTGCTCGGCCCAGTGGTGGGCCCCCCTGGGATTCTCCTTGGGGAGGGGGAGGAGCCAGTCTCGGAGGGGCTTCTCGACTCCCTGGGAGGGCCAGCCGCTGCCGCCCATGAGGGCGGATTTGAAGATTTCCGGGGCTTGTCCAAGCATCCCGTGCTTGCGGACGGGGCGACTTTGGGCCAACCCTGAAGGGCCTCTAAAGCATTACCCAACGACTTAGTACTTAGCGTGGTCTCACCTGCAGCCTGCTCGACCTCGGCATGACTGGGGGGTTCGATCTGGGTGGTGGCGACTTTGGCCATTCTGTCAGCGACATCGTTGCCTTTGACATGCCACCATTCGGTGCTACCTCACTCAGAGCTGTCCCTGTCGACATGAGTTTTGGTTTTCCGTGTCTTGGGGCCAGTCGGGGCACCGGCAGCTCCAATGAACATCTTAACGGCGCCGTAAAAGTCGGTCTGAACAAAACGGATTGCTCGTGGAGATCCAGGGCTCCATGTTCGTCTACATAAAACCTGGACGTCAAGAGGGCCGGAGTTGAGACCAGCAACAAGCAGAGCACAGTGCGTGGCAGCCGGGAAAGGGGAGGAAGGACCGCGCCGACTCGCTCTATCATATAAACACGCACGTATCCGGAAACTACCTAGGGCCACCACGGCCCGTTCAGCGAGATTGTCTATCTTGCGCCCGCCTGGCTTGAAGCAGGGTCCATCGGAATGCGCGCTGCCTGGAAAAGCTTGATGCGGTGCCAGGGAGCTGTCTTGACGCCCAAAACAAAAAAACTGCTCGTGGCCGCATCATTTTGAGACCGCATCCGAGGAGAGAGGATGTTCTTTCCTCGAGTTGTCCCAGCCCATGCTCGGCGAAACTCTCTCGCAACTGGGCCGACCTAGGACGCTGCAGCCCGTGTGGAATGCTGCCGCTGTCGTTGCCACATTCACAGTGTGCCTCCGCCGAGTACAGTCAACCAGTATAGGAAGGATGCGCGATAAGGATGCAAGGGCCTTGGAGGGCCATCTCGAAGTTTTTCGAGCGAGGCGTGGCCAACGAAAGTGGCCAAGGATGGACCGAGGAGGCAAGGATGCAAAGATACCCCTGGGACGGTTGCCCATCCTTACTATGCGGGTTGACTGTCTCCTGCGGCCATCGATCGGGCGCGGGCGCACATTCACTGCGTCACAAGGAAACGAGAGGAGAAAGAGCAGTCTTGTCCAGCTGCGCATCGACGATGACTCTTCGAGCATCGGCGACATCAAGAATCTCATCGGGATGGCCTAGCTTCCTGGCAGCTTGCTACAACACTTGACGGCGCCAGGCTGCTGGCATACCTGGGCCGCGACCTTCGGGGCACAGGGGGCGGGGGCAACGTCGGCCCCTCGGGCACCCCAAAAAACACAAGGCGAAACCAGCCAATCCGATTGAAGGATAAGCTAGCGGCTCCTGGGAAGCCTCTCACAACTCGCCAGGAGGTCGGGCCTGGAATAGAACTGGCTCCGACAGGCTATGCAAATCTCGAATGTCAGATGAGGGCGCTGGCTGGGCTTGCGCTCTCCAGCCCATGTGGACCAGGTAAGCGCTGGTCCTGGGGTGCAGTCCACGCCGGATCTCCCAGCGCTGCCAGAGCTAATGATCAACTTATTATTGCGCACCTGGGCCCTGCTGCCTTGAAGTATGATGTTCGCAAGACATGTAACTCCTTTCGGTCAGCACCGATAACCTCCGTTCCGTGGGCGAGCCCCTGCGGACGCCCCGTCGGCCAAAGCTCCCAGGCGACTCTCCAGCCAGCTTGACCGCCCACATACGATGCCTCCTCCTCCTCCATGTCCTATGTTGATCGATGCGGCGATAGAGGGTGGCCGTAAGCGAGCCTTTCGCTGAGTCGGGCTCTCGAAGTAGCAGCAGTAGCATATGTGCCAAGGTCGGCGGGCGCGCGGGTGCCCTCGAGGCCGGTGCGCTTCCCGCATGATCTCCGAATGCTTTACCCTAAGCTGAGGGTTCGACGCTATGACGCGAGCTCTGTGCAAAGCGAACTGGCACTCCAAGTCCTCGCGCACGACTGCTAGCCTGGCAGCCGAGGATGGCAGCTCACCGACTAGAACCAGTTTTGGCCCTGATCCTACTGCCCCACAAAGAGGCCATTAATGGACATGCCCAATTCTTCCCCGAAGGGGTTCCCGCGGTGCCAGGGTCACAGGGGGCTCGCGCAATGCAACTCAACCACACGATCATCCCATCCACATCCATCTGCAATTCCGCGGGCGGGGGAGTAGTCTACCATCTCGACGAGATCTCGCGTCGCCGCCAGGCGCTGGCTACTGTGCTGGGTGAAATCACCTTCGGGAGGTAGATGTGGGAACGTGCGTCATGGGCACCCCCCATGGGCTCGGCATGACTGACGCGCCCGTAGTCATTGCCCAGGTCTCCCAGCGCCGTTCTACTCGGGCCTGCCGGATGGGCCAACAGCTGACGCCTGTGCTTCCGGCCCGGCCTCCTGGCCTCAGCCCGCCTCGCCATGCCCCAGATGCGACGCAGGCCGGGCATCGCCCCTGCGCCTCTGAAGCGGGGCTGGGGATTCTTGCCGTTCGCTCTCGTCTTGAGGACCAGGGCCGATGCGACTGCTCGCGACGGACTTGGCGCGCCGCCGACCCTCCTGGCCAGGCCCAAGATCGCGCGCGCGCGCGCGAGGGGCGCCCGCGCCGGCAAGAGACACCCAGGGCGACAGCCGCCCTAAGACGAGGCCGTGATTTGGGAGAACCCTGACCTTCCAGAGAGCTACTTTTTGGCACGGGAAACCTAAAAACCTAAAAAAATGAGCGAAACAGCTTAAAACCAAGACGTAGAATAGCTTTGGGATAGGTTTTTAGGTCGGGTGCTATTTTTTAGCCCTCCTGGAAGGTCAGGGAACGCCCCGGCAGCGTCAAGGAAGCGCCAGGGCTCCAGCGGGGCCGAGGGGGCCCCGCGAGGGCCGGGCGCCGCTTGGCATGTCGGCCCGGCCGCAGCGGCGCCCCGCAGGGCGCTGAGCCTGCCCGCCTGGCGCTGGGCGATCTTGCACGTCCTCGCAGACCGCGGGCGCCCATGGGCCACGGCAGAGGGGCGCCGCGCCGCGCTCCCGCGCGGCTGGCCCACCGGGGGGGGGCGCGGCCGGCAGTGCCTCGGGTGCCCATCTCGACCCGGCCCCGCCCGACGCGCCTCCTGCTTCTCTTCTCTTGGCCCGACCTCCGGGACTGCCCGCCGAGCGACGGCGCCGCGAACCTCGCCCAGAATGCCCGACCCAAGAGTCGCGCCCAGAACCTGGTCGCCCGGGGGCAGCCTGGGCGACGAGGGCGAAGGGGGGGGGGGGCGCAGTCGAGGCTCTCTGCGAGGACCTCGGACTTCTGAAACTCGGGGGGGGGGGGGGGGCGGGCAAGCCGCCGGCGAGCAGCTGGAGCTCGTCTGCGCCCAGCCTGCGCAGCGGAGCGCAGACGCTGCCGCGCTGCCCTGCGCGGCCACCGAAGCAGCTCGCGCGCGACTTCCACTGGCTCGGTGGCCTGGTGGCCCTCGACCGAAGTTGCCCTGCGCTGGTCCACGCGATCCTCGGCGCGCAAGCACTGCGACGGGGGGGCTCGCGCCCGTCGAATCGGCGACGGTATTTCCCAGATTCCCGGCGAGATAACGACGCGCCCGATCGAGAACGCTTCGCCGTCGTTCCGGCCCAGGGGCAGGTTTGGAGCAAAAAACTTCAGCTCGATCCGGCTACGGCGGCGCCCCAAATCTGAGCCTGGCGCCGCGGCCCAAAGACAAGCTCGGCGGGGAGGCGCTGCGGCTTGCGCGGCACACGCGCGGATGCGGCGGAACTCTCGTCTGTCTGGGCACTGGCGCTGACTGGCTGAAAGCAATTGCACTGCGTTGTTGGCTCTCCGAAAATCTGTTTCAGACAACTGCCGTACACAGAATAACCCAAGGCCGACTGGCCGAGCTTGGCTTTGAAGGGGGGGCCTCAAGAACACGGGCCCTCATGCCAACCCGCTGTGCAAAAGCACGGTTGTGAACGCGTCTGGGTCAATGTTACAGTCGCCTGCCGTCACGATGGAAAGCTGCCAGCTTTCCTGGACGATGGCAGCAGCCGCAAGTAAGCGTAGGTTTGTCTCATTCAAGCCAATACTAACCTGACTGCGACTAGACAGAATACCAATGTCTCCAAACCCAGGCAGTTCCACCCGAACGCCCACGAGACGTCCCCGGGGCCTCCAAAGGGATATCCACATCCCCAAGCCCAGATTTGAATCCACAACGCATTAGGATACAAACTCCAGATGAGCGCGTTTGTGCGGGACGGAAAAGCCTGCCTGAAACACTACGTGCCAACCTCGCCTGCGCGACCGCTGGCTGGCCTGGATGATGGCCTGCTCACTGCGCAGCGTGACCTCCCCAGCGCTCATGATGCGCGTGCCGTCGCGCAGCTGCGCATCCAAGAGCTGCTTGGCCGATGCCCGGCAGCTTCCGTTCACTGTCAGCCTGTTGATCTTGCTCAAGTAGCTGCTGCCCCACTGCTGCATCGCTGCCCTCGTCATTCTGCAGAGCGTCCTCGCTGCTGGCCAGGTTGAGCTTCCAGGCGATCTCATCCTCGTCGAGGGTGGCCGCCCGGAGGCCTGGGATGGCGCCCTTCACGTGATGGGCCGCCCTCTTGCGAGCCTCCTCCATGATCTCGTCAGGGTCGCTGCCGCCAGCTGCTGCTGCTGCACTTGCAGGTGCCGCTGCAGCACCTGCTGCCGCTGCAGCTGCACGCGCCTGCTGTGGTGGTGGAGCCTGCGCTTGGTGTTCGTCCTGCTGCTGAATGTCACCTGAGAGTTTCGCAACCTCTCCCCACTTCTGATCAACTTCCAGAGGCAATCGTTCACGAGGGGCGTTGCTGCGGGAGGCGGTGATCCCCTTGAGCGCGTGGGACATGCCACCGCGCGCGTCGCCACCTGCAGCGGCGCCTCGAACAGCTGGGCGTCCTTGCTGATCCCAATGAAGTCGGAGAGGGCCTTGCTGTGCCGCTCCGCCAAAGTCGCCATTTGGCCACCAAGCTGGCCCAGGGTGTCCTTGACGTGGGCCATCCTGCGCATCTGCTGCGCGAGCTGGTCGCTGATGCTCCGGGCCTGCCGTCCGTGGCTCTGGCCCGCCAGTGGTTGTTGCGTGGTCAGCCCGAGGGCCTCGGTGTTTGCACTGCTTGCTGCCATCGCCACTCCACGCCTTCCAGGACGACACCTGAGCTTGGGCCAGCATGATGGGGGTGGGCTCGCATGCTGGAGGAGCCGTGGCGGCTCCTAGAGGCTGGACACGTTGCTGACCGTCGCCTCGGACGATCGATCTGTTGCGCCGCCATGTTCCCCGACCGTTGTTCGACGGGTCCTCTTCGAGGTGATGGGGGGGGCCAGACTGACAGGATTGCCGAACCCCGTCTCCAAAGCCGCCTGCGCGCTGGCCGCGTTCGTTCTGAACGCCCTTGAGCTGCGAGCCGCACTTGGTTGAGTAGGGTGAACTTCTGCCGATGCACGACCAGCCACTGCATCCCTGACCTGCGCACACCTGAGATGGTCTGCCATGCCGGGACACCATGGCGCCGATTCTATCAAACACGCTGAATCGAAACGTGCAGCTAGTGAAATATAGCCCCTCGGGCGGCGGTGGGCTGTGGGGACCCACGGCCGAGTCCTTGCCGGAAAGCTGGCCGACGCTGCCAGGCCCGCAGAAGGGGGCAGCATTTCTGTCTCGACCTCGGACCTCTGGAGCCTGGGGCGGTCGGCAACTCCGCCTCGAGCCGAAGCGGCTGCGGGAGGGGAAGGAGGAGCAGGAGCGAACGAGCGAGCGTGCAGCAGTGCAGTCGAATCGATAGCATCGCACGCCCGAATGGAGACGGCGGGAGGGTGGGCCGAGAAGCCAACCCTCCTGCAAGAGTGCTGCGCCGCAGCTGCAGCGCGGCAGAAGCAGCGTCTGCGACGCTCACGGAGGCAGCAGGCGGAGACGACGAGGGAAAGGGCGAAGGGGGAGAGGAGCCGCCGCCAGAGCGGGCGGAAGAAAGAATCACGCCCCGGGGGCGACCAGCGCGGCTGAAGGCCGAGGAGTCGCAGAACGGGAAGCCTGTCTACGCGACGGATCTCTCTCTCTCTCTCTATATATATATATAGATCTACACAGACACCCTCCGACGAACTTTGCAGGTATCTTCAGGGAGGCTCGCGGTGTCCAAAGCCGCTGGCTTTCAGCGGTGAGCAAGACACCGCCGCCCTGAGGCCCAGGAACAATCCGTTGGAGGGTGTCTATGTGAATTTGCTTGTGGCGGCTTGTCAGGCTGGGGAGCCCTGTCAGGAGGGAGGAGCAGCAGGAGCGAAACGAAAGTGCGCACGCTCTCCTCGTCGTCGCCCTCCGCATGCTGCACCGCGCGCGCGGGGGGCGGGTATTCGCGGTGTTCCCGGCACCGCCGCCCCCACATGCTCCCGATCTCTCTCCCGCTATGTCATACGGCCGCCCTCCATTGAGCATGGTTTTTGTTCGGGGCTGCGGTCCGCGGCATAAACGGCTGTGGCTCTGCACTCGTGCTCCCGCTGCTGCCTGTGCCGCTTGCCCATTCACCCTTCACCTCAGCCCGCCAAACCATTCACCCCGCCCACAGGAGTCCCTGAACGGTCATCCAAGATCGGGGACGCACTGATCCAGGTGAGTGCAAACCTGGGTCAGTCGGGCCTTGCAGGAGCCTGCAGTTTCCTGCAGGATCCTGCGTTCTAGCCCGGATCAGTGCGCCCCTGCCTCTGCAGAATCTTGCAAGATCCGGCACTCTGGACGACTTCCGCTTGCAGTGACTCCCTTCTCAAAGCTCCCGACACGATTATGGGACGCCGTGGTTTCCCGCGCAGCCCCCCCTCCCTCCCCGCCCGGTGGACCACGCCTGTCGGGGGCCTCATATATATACATATATATATACACATACATATATATATGTATGTATCTATGTATTTGTATAGATATGTATATTTATGTATATATATATATATATATATATCGCCGGGGCGGCGCCAAGAAGGGGCCCCAGCATTGTCCACTCGAGCTTGCCGCTTCTGTTCCTCCCCATCCAGCATGCGCGATTGCGCTCACAAAGCTCCGGCTGGTTCGAGTGGCGATGGTGCGGGCGTTGATTTCTGACGCCGCGTGGATCTACGAACCTTGAAAGATCGCGGCCCTCCGATCGCGCAAATCGCTGGACATCGGCCGATTCTGGGCCACTGGCGGAGCTCAACCTTGAACGTCCACGCTGGGGTCGCCGCCGCATCAACGCGTCAACGCGGTCAACGCTGCGCTCGCTATAACCTACCGTAACGAGTGCGCATGCGGAGACAGAACACGAGTCCCAAACCCACCGCACAATTACCAGTGCTTCGAACCACCAGACAGAATAGAGCGGGCGCAGGAGTGCGGCGGAATAGCAATTCAGCGGGGAGGAGCGGTAAGAAACGAGAGGGAGTGGGTGGGACTGGGGAGAGGAGCGGACGACTAGGATGAGCGGAGTCGAACGGAATGGGGTGGAACAGGGTGAGAGGAGTGCGAAAGAGGAGCACACGCACACATCTGAATGTGCGCTCGCGGCATACTACAAACACGCACGCGCACGCACGCACGCACGCACGCACGCACGCACGCACGCACGCACGCACACACACACACACACACACACATACATACATACATACATACATACATTCATACATACATGCATACATACATACATACATACATACATACATACATACATACTGCACATACATACATACATACATACATACATACATACATACAGACATACATACATACATACATACATACATACTGTACATGTTTCGTCGGCGGCGAGGCAGAAGAGCTGCACAAGCGGTGAGCGATCGGCGCGACCGAAACGCGAATTGGACGGCATGCAATAGGGGGTGGGGAGAAAACAGACAGGGCGGCCGCGGAGGACGGGACAAGGCGGAGGGCACTCGGACGCGAAGAGCTCCACGGTGAACGCGCCGGCGCGGCCAGCAGCGGCCATCCAAAACACGCGCACACACACACACACGCACACACACACACACACACACTCACACACGCACGCACACACAAACACACACACACACACGGGCAGACACACACACAAACAAATACACACACACAAACACACACACACACACGCACACACACACACACGCACACACACACGCACGCACACACACACACACACGCTCTCCCGCGGGCGCATTTCTTGGCGTCGCGACCACGCGCGCAGCGACGCGGCGAAGGCAGCTGGAGTGCAGGAAGAGAGCCCGAGAGCGCCGCAAGGGCCTCGGCCGCAGCCGGGGGCCCTCGCGGCCGGGGTCACGCAGCGGGGTGGAGCACTGCGCGGCAAAGCCGAGCACCAGCATGAGACACCGAGGGGGGCGGGAGCAAGAGAAGCAAGAGGGAGGGAGAACAAGATGACGAGCCCTTCTCTCACAGATGGGCTTGTTGGAGGAGCCCTTCTTTCCCAGAGGGGCCTCTGCACACACACACACACACACACCAAAAGCCCTTCTTTCGCAGAGGGGCCAAATTGTCACCTTCTGCCGGCTTGTGGATTAACAGTGGCGCCAGACAGTGGATTTGGCTCACGGGGAACGTTTC
Source organism: Prorocentrum cordatum (assembly GCA_963575745.1). Taxonomy (NCBI): domain Eukaryota; class Dinophyceae; order Prorocentrales; family Prorocentraceae; genus Prorocentrum; species Prorocentrum cordatum. The sequence goes on from CAUYUJ010015738.1 coordinate 609,413, forward strand.
ATCTGAGGAGCGTGCCCAGCGGGACCGAGCTGCCTCGAGATGATAGCCGTGGTTGGGGCTGGCCGCACTCAGGCCAGGACCGACCCGGCTAGCCAGTTGATGGCTTGGCGGCTAGGGTCGCACCCTACTCCCCCTCCGCCCAATCTCCCCATCCCTCCCTCGCCAGCTCCGCCCGCGACTCTACCAGCAGCGACGCAATGTCAAGGCAACAGCGTCGACGGCGGCGGCGACTCGGACGGCCACTGCGACGAGAACTGGATCCGCGGCGACGACGTCGACGGCCGCGGCGGCGGGAACGGCCACGGCGACGAAGACGGCGGCGGCGGCGGCGAGAGCGGCGGCGGCGCGGACGGCAGCGGCGGCGAAGACGGCGGCCGCGGCGGCAGCGGCCGCGGCGGCGGCTGGATGAGGAGGAGGAGGAGGAGGAGGAGGAGGAGGAGGAGGAGGAGGAGGAGGAGGGGGAGGAGGGGAGGAGGAGGAGGAGGAGGAGAGGAGGAGGAGGAGGGGAGAGGAGGAGGAGGAGGAGGAGGAGGAGGGAGGAGGAGGAGGAGGAGAGGAGGAGGGGGGAGGAGGAGGAGGAGGAGGAGGAGGAGGAGAGGAGGAGGAGGAGAGAGGAGGAGGAGGAGGAGGAGGAGGAGGAGAGGAGGAGGAGGGGGAGGCCGCCCGCGCTCGCGCGTCCTCCTCCTCCTCGGGCGGATTGGCCAGCGCGTCCTCGCTCTGCTCGTCGCCCTCGCAGGGCGGGGGCGAGGCGCGCGGCGGCGGGGAGGCCGCGAGAACGCGGAGGCGGGCCGCGCACGGCCCGGAAAGGGAAATATCGATGAGCGCGTTTTGCACCGCTCGCAGAGGCGGCTGCCCGCAAGTGGCCCGGGCTCGTCGCGGGGGATGTGCGATCCAGCACGTCGAGGCAACTCCGGACTACCTACCAGAACACCCCAAGCCAACCCGAAGACCCGAATTTCGCCTGACTTTCGGGTTGGGGGGGGGGGGTATGGGCTTCATAGGTGTTTTTGTCCGTGTGTCCCGACCCCCCCCCCGACACCGGAAAAGGAGGGCACGTCGGGGCCTTCGGGTTGGGTTGGGGTGGTTTGGTGGGCGGTGACCTCCGTGCTTCTCGGCCGTTTGCGAGCGGGCGCTAGCGAGCGGCGGAACGCGCGCCCGGTGAGGAGCGCAGGGGCCGAGGCCAGGACAGCACTGGACCCTGGGCCAAGGGCCGATCTCGGAAGCCCCGAGCCCAAAGACGTTTGCATCTCTTGGGGGCCCAGTGTTTGCTTCCGCCGCCTTCCGCGAACCCTCTGCCGACCTTCCGCCGGCGGAGGCCGCCTCGTCCTGTTTCCGCCGCCTTTCCGCCGCCTTCCGCTGCGGAAGGGATGGCAACTCCATCGATCCTTAGAGGCAAGGTCACGTCTGGAACGCTAAACACGATCTCTAAGATCCGGCGGTTTTGGAGGCTGTGGCGACAGTTGCGCAGATCGCAGCCCCCAAGGCACCGCGAGGTCCCGAGGTGATCCGCGTGGGACGTACCTCCGCTGGGCCTCCCAGGAGCCCGCGAAAGTGGCGACAGTTGCGCAGATCGCCAGCCACCCAGGGCACTGCGAGGTCCCGAGATGATCCGCGAGGGACGTACCTTCGCTGGGCCTCCCAGGAGCCCACGAAAGTGGCGACAGTTGCGCAGATCGCAAGCCCCCCAAGGGGGCGGCAAGGTCCCGAGGTGATCCGCGTAGGACGTACCTTCGCTGGGCCTCCCAGGAGCCCACGAAAGTGGCGACAGTTGCGCAGATCGCAAGCCCCCCAAGGGGGCGGCAAGGTCCCGAGGTGATCCGCGTGGGACGTACCTCCGCTGGGCCTCCCAGGAACCTACGAAAGTGGCGACAGTTGCACAGATCGCAGCCACCAGGGCACCGCGAGGTCCCGAGGTGGTCCGCGTGGGACGTACCTCCGCTGGGCCTCCCAGGAGCCCACGAAAGTGGCCACAGTTGCGCAGATCGCAAGCCCCCCATGGGGGCGGCGAGGTCCCGAGGTGGTCCGCGTGGGACGTACCTCCGCTGGGCCTCCCAGGAGCTCACGAAAAAGGCGACAATTGTGCAGATCGCAAGCCCCCCAGGGCGCCGCGAGGTCCCGAGGTAGTCCGCGTGGGACGTACCTTCGCTGGGCCTCCCACGAGCCCACGAAAGTGGCGACCATTGCACGATCGCAAGCCCCCCAAGGGGCGGCGAGGTCCCGAGGTGGTCCGCGTGGGACGTACCTCCGCTGGGCCTCCCAGGAGCCCACGAAAGTGGCGACAGTTGCGCATATCGCAAGCCCCCCAAGGGGCGGCGAGGTCCCGAGGTCCCACGGCACCGCGAGGTCCCGAGGTGCTCCGCTTGGGACGTACCTCCGCTGGGCCTCCCAGGAGCCCACGAAAGTGGCGACAGTTGCGCAGATCGCAAGCCCTCCAGGGCACCGCGAGGTCCCGAGGTGATCCGCGTGGGGCGTACTCCGCTGCTCCCAGAAACCAACGAAAAAAGGCGACAATTGCGCAGATCGCAGGCCCCCCAGGGCACCGCGAGGTCCCGAGGTGCTCCGCGTGGGACGTACCTCCGCTGGGCCTCCCAGGAGCCTGCGAAAGTGGCGACAGTTGCACAGATCGCAGCCCCCAGGGCACCGCGAGGTCCCGAGGTGATCCGCGTGGGACGTACCTTCGCTGGGCCTCCCAGGAGCCCACGAAAGTGGCGACAGTTGCGCAGATCGCAAGCCCCCCAAGGGGGCGGCAAGGTCCCGAGGTGATCCGCGTGGGGCGTACCTCCGCTGGGCCTCCCAGGAACCTACAAAAGTGGCGACAGTTGCACAGATCGCAGCCACCAGGGCACCGCGAGGTCCCGAGGTGGTCCGCGTGGGACGTACCTCCGCTGGGCCTCCCAGGAGCCCACGAAAGTGGCCACAGTTGCGCAGATCGCAAGCCCCCCATGGGGGCGGCGAGGTCCCGAGGTGATCCGCGTGGGACGTACCTCCGCTGGGCCTTCCAGGAGCCCGCGAAAGTGGCCACAGTTGCGCAGATCGCAAGCCCCCCAGGGCGCCGCGAGGTCCCCACGATCGCAAGCCCCCCAAGGGGCGGCGAGGTCCCGAGGTGGTCCGCGTGGGACGTACCTCCGCTGAGCCTCCCAGGAGCCCACGAAAGTGGCGACAGTTGCGCAGATCGCAAGCCCCCCAGGGGGCGGCGAGGTCCCGAGGTCCCACGGCACCGCGAGGTCCCGAGGTGATCCGCGTGGGACGTACCTCCGCTGGGCCTCCCAGGAGCCCACGAAAGTGGCGACAGTTGCGCAGATCGCAGCCCGACGGCACGAGAGAAGAGGAGAGGGGAACACAGGAAACACGAGAGGAGGAGGGGAGGAGGGGGGAGGAGGAGGAGGAGGTGGAGGACGGGGCGACCACACTGCTCTATTCAAAACGAATACCCAACCATAGGAGGGTTGGGAACAACTCCGGCGTAGGCCCCCGCATGATAGTCTCCCACACTACTATGGAAGTACACCTCAACGCCATCCTTGTGAGTGCAGAAGTTTTTGCTCCCGTCTCCTCATCGCCCTTTTCCATGTCGCCCTGGTGGAAACCCTCCTCCCGCCCCCTGCTCTGCATCCTCCTTGTCCTCCTGTCTCTTCTCCCCTAGCACCTCCTCTCCCGCCCCTCTAGCAAGGGCACGCAGGTCGATTTTCCTTGGCGCCGTCGCCGCCACGGCCAGAAGGGGCGCGTTCGTCGATGGCCGGATCGCGAAACCGCTGGGGGAACCCCGAAGGCCAGGCCGTTGGGGCAAACCCGCGAGCCGCTGGGGCGCGGGAGCAAATAGTTAGGACAACCCCGTAGATCTCGAGCTGGTCGCGGCCGTGCTTAAGCGGGAGACAACGTGAAGCCAAGCTCTGCCGCGAGCTGTTCCGCCTCAACCCTGGAGCTCACCGCTCTCTTGTCGGACTCCCCAAACGCCTTGATATTCTGGAAAACGCCCCGAAACCAACCAACAAAACAAATCGTGCTGGTGGCACCTTCTTCACTAAGACAGGGGGATGCTTGGAACCAACGGCTCCCCCCTGCGCCCGATTCGGCCGCCGACGGGCTACCGCCGGCGGCCCGGAGACAAGGGGTGCCCCCTGCCCCGCAATTCGTCCGAGGATGGGTGACGACCCCCGGCCCGGAAATCAGAGTTCCCCACTTCGCTTAAGTCGGCCGACGATGGGTTACAGTCGGGGCCTTGACATAAGGAACCCAAAGTAAGGAACGAGGCCCCTTTTTTCC